>CM021107.1:431006151-431206053 GCA_007115665.2 Sequoiadendron giganteum | reverse complement strand
ATATATATATATATATATATATGTATCAAAGTTTTAAGTACATGTCATTAAATATACAACACTGGGGTGGCCTATGGCTACTAGATCCCTTAGGATTTGGTGATCGCATTTGTATAGATGCAGTTCATCAAGGGATAGTAGTATGCAATCGTGATCGTGAACTAATAAGAGCATTCAAAGCATACTGTAGACCCCGTGCTTTTCCAACAACCATAGTCTCTCATCCAACGGCCTCTAGACGCTCTCACTCTATGAAATCTCGATTTGCCTATAGCTTGGCTACCTCTGCATGGAGTCTCTCGATCTCCGCTGGATCTCAAGATGATTGAAACTCCTCATAGGCAACCTTAACTCGATCAACACACCCCCTAACAGCCTCATATGTTGCCCTCAGTCTAACATATGGCTTGAATAGCTCTAGGTCCCACTCCATGATGGGTGGGGGCACATAGTTCATACCGATAGCCTCATCAAATACTGATGGAGGTGATGGAACCTGTAAAATGTTTCATGTTCTATCTCAAAATTCTACAAAATTTTGGTTAAATCCATCTCTCTAGGCTTAGGGTTTTGTTTACCGTCACTGTTTAGGGTTTTATGTTGCCTAGAACGCTTCCTAAATAACCCTTGAGCTTGCATCCTTGCCAAAACTCTAATTCATTGGTTAACTCCTTAATGTCAGTTCCCAGTCATTTAAGTTACATTTTATGCCATCGGAGCCCATAAAGTAACCGATCCCTTTACCTTATTAGTCCCATTCGTTGCCCGTAGTTGTATTGAAAATGTTATTTTATTAATATGGGTTGAAATGTGTTAAGTTTTGGTCTAACCCTAATTTTGGATTAATTTTTTCTATCGTGGGCTTAAGGTCTTAAACTCTTGCACTTATGTCCCTACTCATTGTATGTCTAGTCGAGTCCCTCTTTTAAAACTTATTTTTTTGGTATGTGCAAATATTAATTTTTATGATGAACATTTGATAATCATGAGCAAATCTAAACTGTCCCCCACATCCCCGTTCTACTTCATTACTTATTAAAATAATCACACGGGGTGGCGAGCAGTTGCTGTGTGTCATGTTTGGTGGTGGGACCAATGTTTTCAAAGGGTCAGCAAGAAGAGTTTTAAAGAGGATCAACGATCAATAATGGGTGATGTGGGTTGATCTTGACCACTCACCGCTATCTCGTGTGGGTCCCATCTCTACCACCCATCTCCCAATGGGGAAGCGGGAGAGCACCACGTGGAGAAACCTAGAGGGCATAAAGGATAAAATTAAACAAATATTTCAACATGGGCCTAGATAGTAAAGTGCGTGCTACTAAAATAAAATATGAGACATGTGCTTTAACAACCTTTGAGATATTTTAATCTGGGTCGTTGGTTATGTCAGGAGAATATGGTCGTAGGCAAGTGATCTTATATTAAGGCATGAGATTTAATCTCAGCCCTTCCCCATATCCCCGTTGCCTAGAGTTGTACGAAAGATAAGGCTCGTGGGGGTGAGGGGAATATGACACGTGGATTTTGGTTTCAACAACAAAGAAATGGTGGATCCCATAGATCACCAACAAGTGGCTCTACATGGGTTATGGTGATTTGATGAATGCTACGACTGCTTATAGTCAGCTTTTTCAAATTAGCTTGACTAAATCTGGATCACCTGTCAAATCAACACATCTGTGTGATCAATAGTTGGCATTCAAAGCTCAGTTCAAAGGAAAGTGAGTCATTTTGGTTCACATGAGCGGGCCTTAATAGCGGAAAGGACGTCGAGCTACCAAATCAATGGATTGCATAGCTATTAAATATTACTTCAGAGTATAATTGAACATTGATAAAGACATTGTACACGTTTGGAGAGGTCGTGCTCTAGTTTTCAAGCTTGACCAAAGTTGAAGCTAGGGTTATCAACCTGCGAGAAACTAGTAAGTGAATTATTGCCTCCTCATTAAAATTGTTGATAAACTATGGTCTCTAAATCTTTCTATCAATTAGGGTTTCCTTGGTCTTGTATTTCTTTTAAGGTTTGGCATTCTTTTAAGAAGAATTAGTTTGTCTTGCATTGCAATAATTGTATCAAACCCTTATTTGAGTTGTAAGTTTTATTCTAAAGAAACTAAAAAACCTGGTTTATAAAACTCTTGAGTTATGGCTTCCTAAACAAAAGCATCTTCATCAAAAGGGGAATCTTTTGTTCCCAAAATACCTTTGAGTAAAGACCTTGCTAACTAGTTGCCACCCTCAACTAGTGAAAAACCTAAGGTTCAATTGCTTCTCCAGGGTCCTCAAGTAGTTGAGGGCTTAATTGATAAGAATAACATAATTAGGAATGCCAAAATGCCTTGCATTGGGTGGGAATTGTTCTATGGCTGGTTCAAAATAGAAACATGGGCATTCCAGTTGATAACCCTTGGAATCTTGACCTAGGGAAATTGGTTGTTCCTAATGTATAACTAGATATCGATCTATTGAAAGCAATAGATATGAATTATGACCGAGTCAACAAGACTGTGAGGTCTTATAATGGAATTGACATGGTTAGGGTCACCAAGGAAGATATTGCTCATGTTTTCAGACTCACCAAGTGGAGTGATGATATGCCTAAAATTGATGAAAAGGCTCATAGGGAAGAGTATGATAGAACTAAGATTGCATTCAAGGTCCATATATTGCCTAGGTACTTAGCAAAAATTGGGGGTCAAAAAATCACATTGGGACAATTTGATAAAGAGTCTTTTCCTGTTAATTACTTTGTCTCTTATTTCCAAAGGACTTTCTACTCCATTTGCCAGATAATTGGCTATGATCTTGTCACTGGAATGCCCATGGTATGGATGTATATGGCAACCCACATTCGACACCCTCAGTATTACACAACATATGATTATGCAGGGTTTCTAGCAGAGAGAATTCATGAGGGTTTGATAAAATTGAAGAGGGGTGCAAATGGAGTAAGGTTTAGTTGGTACTCATTGTTGATGCACATGTTTATGTTCAAAGGTGCACCTTACTTTGGGTAGAATATGACACTGGATAGGATGAAAGGTACTTTGGAGTTGCTTGTTCAATGTTAGACTACTGTCCTGGATAAGGATGACAAGACTCATGATTATGTGGTATTTGAGAACTTGTTTGCTTCAAAATTGAGAAGAGTCCTAGTTGTGAGTGTTCCAAGAGTTCCCAAGGCCCTGCATGATTTCTTGAGACTCAAAGATAAGATGCCTGAGCTAGGGTTTGATCATAGTTGGGGAGATGTTATCCATTACCCTGCATATATAGTTTTGAGAGTCTATGGTTCCATTGTCGCACCTCACTTGTTGCCTAAGTATGTCCCAAAAAGAATTGGATTTCTTGAGGTGATGTATCAGTTGGGAAGTGTGGAGAACAAACACTTGTTGGAACAGGGAAAAGGAACATTTGTTCCCTCATACACATGCTTCTTCTATTTTTTAATGACAAAGAGAGGTTGGAATAAGAAATGATATACTCAAGACTTTTCACATGAAAAGAGCAGTGACAAGGGAGAATCGTGATCCTGAAGGCTTTATGGCCTAGTTAAAAGAAAGGAATAGGAGTTCCAAGGTTGTGCATATTTTCCACTTCCCTAAGGATATAATAAGGATCATCTTTGATTTTGAGGAGCAGGAGAATATAAAATCAAGGTGGATCGTTGTTAACAAAATGCAAAGAAAGGGAAAGGGAAAGGATCCTAAATTCACCGCTCTTGTACAAATCCCCAACTTAATGCAAAGAGTGGAATATGTGTTCTAGAACTTTGAAGAAATGGTTGGTCACCTTGAAGGTGAAAGAATGATTCAAGACAAGGGGAAAACCCCCATGGAAGAGAAAAAAAGTGGAGGAGAAATCCCTATTATGGAGGAAAGGCCTATAGATCAGCCTCATAAGGAACAAAAAGTAAAGGTTTTCATAAGGAGGAAGAAAAAAGTAAAGAAATATGATATAGTGGCTACTCCCTCTCAACAAGAGGAGCAAAGACCTCTTTCTCTTGTGCCACAAATTACACCACCATCTCCTCCAAGGAAAATTGATCCTAAAATTGTGGATGTTGAGGCCCCATCACAACATGCCTCACTGCCAAGAGATCGAACATTGAAGAAGAAAAAGGTTGAACAAACAAGCTTGGTGGATTATGATGATGAACCTGATGAGGAAATTTGGGTATCTAATCAAGAAATGCAACAATGAACGTCTCTTGCACCAACATAAATGGTATCACAACAATTGGGTATGAGGTTAAGTAAGGCTGACCTCATTGGGCTTAATGGCAAGGATGATGTTCAGGTGGAAGCATGCACGAGATTCATGGATGATGATTCATCTGTGAGGTCTCAAGATTTCATGGATTTTGCATATAGAGGTGAGAGGGATGAATATGTCAACAATTTGGCTAAGGAAAGAAGCCTTCATCCAGAGTTACCTGATGCCACCATTCAAGCAAAAGTCTTAAATGAAATGAGAGATAGGTTTCAAAAGATGACTGCAAAAGAGGGTAGAGAATTGGTAAGAAGCAGTGGTATTTTCTTATTACTAGAATGAGATTTGGCTTTTGCTATTGCCTTTGATACAATAAAGAAATGTGAGAGACCTCTCTACAATTCAGAGGAGGAGGATGCAATTGCACTACAGGGGTATGCTTTCAGTGAATAGTGGGATACATTAACTATTTGGTCCCTAGCCCTAAGTACAAGGAAGTCTGACATTATTGAACCTGCACCTAACTACAGGGGGGGCTAATAATAAAGAGAGTATCAGAGACATCGACTCTAGAGATAGCCAATATGTTTGTACATGTCACTCAGTTCACAAGAGCCACAGTGGAATCAGTAACTGCGAAAAAGGATAAGTTCAAGATAGAATACAATAACTTATTGGTACAATATGGAAGGACGGAACAACAAAATATGCAGCTAAAAACTAAAGTAGCATTATTAGAGGAGAAGTTGCAAAATTTGTAACCAATAAAGCAAGCGCAGACTAGTGTTGATTCCCCTACCACTCCAGAAGAAGATGCACCTACTGATTATGCCCCTTCAACAAGTTCCTCATGGGAAATTGTGTCATACAATATGGGAATTGTGCCCATTTCAGTGATACAGCCTAGTGCATCAGAAGTGCCAAAGATTAAGGAAAATACTAGCAATGAGGAGTTGCTTAGGTAGCTAAATGCTTACAAAGAGAAATGTGATAATCATGATAGGGAAGTCTTTGTTAGTAATATGAAAATTGTCACTATAGTCTGGGAGCACTTAAACAAAGGGGTTATTAACAACTTGAACAACATTCATAACAGTTATTCCTCCATGAAGTCTTCTATAGATAATTTTGACAATGATAAGGAGAGAGATATTCCACTCATGGAGACATGGATCCCTAGGCTATAGGAATTAATGATGATGTCCATTAGAGCCAAGCAAGAGGCTAATCCCCCGGAAAAGCTTAAGTTCACTATCAATCTTATAAATGAAATTAAGGAATACAAGGGAAGTATAAAACCTTTGGAGTTTAGAATAAGGGAACTGGTAAAAAAATCCATGAAATACATCATGGTATTCTCCCATCTATTCTAAGGGATGAAGGTAGCATAAAAACCCTACAGGAGTGGAGAAAGGAAACTAATGTTATTATTTCAGGCCAAGCTACTTTGATTTGTCAAGGACATGATATGGGTACACTAAAAAGAAGTATGGACATGCTGACCCATGTGGAGATTGTCTTGTTAGAGTTTGATAGGGAGGCCAATCAAGTTGTTACCAAATATTCGCCTTATAGAAAAAGGGTTGATAATGTCATGAAATTCAGTTGGCCCATTGAGGAGGAATTCATGGCATGGAAGAGAAAATACTTGGATGTATTGGAGGATTAAGTGCAATGATGAGGTGGCAACTATAATTCTAATTTTGAAATGTGAAATTATGGTGAGTAATGAATGGGAGAAATGCAATGCAAAGCCTGAAATTAGTATAGATTAGGCTTTTGATGAAGTATGGACAATATATTGCTTTCTCCCCAATTTGAATTGATGACTAGTTTGCATACGTGGATATATTTTATGTCCTTTCTTGTTTTATTCTTACATGCTTTCTTTCATTTTCACTTTGTGTGTGTGGAAACGCTTTTTGAGAAAACTACTTGAAGATACCTTTTGAAAGGTGGGACCAAATCTCCAACAACCAATGAGGATAATTTTTGTCTCATACATGTTTCCCACCACGTGAGAATGCAAATGTAACCGTAAAGAGAATATATGTTATAGCAGTCCAGTAAAAAGGTGACATGTGTACTTTCTAGCCCGAAGCTTGTTTTGCTCCTTCGTTTCTATAAGAAGGAATTCAAGGCCAGAAGTACGGGGTTCGTTGTATTGCAATTGTAAAAAGAATACAAAGAATATTTAGAGTATCGTCTTAAGTTTTGAGTTTGTTAGTATGTATGTAATTTTGATAAAAAAAGATAGCAAATACAATACAGAATGGTGCCAATTTCATGGCCATTTTCTCTCATTTGTACTTGTTCTATGAGTCATGAATAATATAATCAAGGATTGTTTTGTTCACCTCCATTGATTTCTAGTGGGTGTATGGTTTTGTTCTTGCTTATTAATTCAAGGAATTAGTGTAAATGCTTGAATGAAATTGTTGATTCATATGAATTAAGTGCTAGGATATTCATAAGAAGTAGTGGTCAAGAATATAATGTGGAGGTGCTATAATGTAGCACTTTCCAAGCTTATATGATTCTATATGTAAAACTATTATCAAGTTGTGTAGGTTAAAATTGACTATGTGTTTGGGATAAGGCATTGGTGTGAGTAAAATATTCATAACACAGTTTTTGGGTCGGTTCATCAACAAATCACTCTCTATTTACAAACTTTTCAAATGAGTTACCATTGTAGCTATTTTATATTGAATTTAATTATTCTCATGCTCCAAGTGTAGGGTATTATTAAAATAATTTCCAACTCTTTCAATACTTTATGTTATTGGGTAGTCATAGAGAATTATCTGTTATTTACAATGTATCCAAATGTTAATTGCATAAGTTCTTGAATATACATTATAGGATCACCCTCTCAGGTTTCACAGAGCCCAAAGTGCAGGAGGAAAGCTTTGTAGCTTTCACTCATTCGTTGGCCAATCCCTTTAGATTGCTAAATATTGGAAATGGAAAAATCCATAAGAAATTCTGAAGATCAGCTTGGTTCTTAAAAAATAACCAAAAAGAGGCACTATCTTTGTAGCTACCTATCGATAGAGATCATGTAAATCTCTCATAGCCCCTACAAGATATAAATCATAAATATAATTAATAAACATCATGATATATAGACATAAAATTAAAACAACAAGCATGAACACAAGCATACACATGGCAATAAATAAAATGTCATCACCTAGATCTCTAGCTGACTCTGTGAAGAAAACCTCATCCTATGCAGGAGGCATGGAGGATGAGCTAGCCTCTCTATGATCATAGGTGTTGGTGCATGTTGCAACTGCTGACTGTGATCTAGTCACATGAGTGGAAGTTGGCCCTCTCCACTTGTGGCCAACTAGATCCTCATTTGTTGTATCATCACCCTCACTCATCAACTACTCCTCGTCCTTTTTGTCCTCCTCCCCATCGTAATACGGGTCTACATCCTCATTGTAGTTCTCATCTATCTCATCTATGAATAATTTTGTAACCCTGAGCCCTATCTCCTCAACTCTCTCCTCCTCGTCCCTCTAATCTGGAAGTGGTCCTACAAAGCCTATAGGCTGATCCATCGGGAATATAGGAGTTGGTCATGCTATTGCCCACCACTCCTCATATGCATCTATGGTACCGACATCATCAGCGTCAGAGACCGAAGGCATATCATGATCCTCACAATCTAAGTCACTATAGATGACATCATGAGAAGTAAAACGTATCATGTCTCTGAGCCTCCAAGCACTCCGCACTGATCAACTGTAGAAGGGCCATCCTACTAGTGGCACCTGTATCTACCTGAATTGTCACATAACACAATCGTAGTGGAATGGTCTTACTATGTAGTCATGTCTACCTAGTAGAAATATGTCCATCTGCATCCTCCTCAACTGTCAAGTCTCATCCAACCACTATGGTATCAACTGGTATGGTATCCACAAGATCTTTTGATCTAGTTGGTCGAATCTAGCCCTCCAAAAGTGTAAATTCCCATACTTCCATGGTCACCTTAGCGGATAATTGAATGTGCACAGATATCCTAGTGCTAATATAGATGGAAACCCTGTCGGCCTAGTGCATGTGATATTCTCCAGGCACCACACCTGTAGTAGCGTACAATGCACCATACTATCGACCTTGTGGTATGTAAATCACCTTGGATCATAATAAAAATGTGCAAGGATGTTGTGGCCCTACGCATATACGGTCCTCTGTTGTGCCATTTTTCGTATCATGTGGACTAGTCCTCCATCTAGATGTGCTCCCCGACCATCAAGGACGAGTACTAGTGCCACTGTGAAAACCATGATTTGTATCATAAGTGATGCTCACGAGTATAGTAGCCATGATAACTCAATGCGCAGCCCCACAATCTCATCCCGAATCAAACCTCCAAGGTAGAATTGTATATCGTATTTCATCTCATGAAATGACCATTCCCTTGAAAAATAGACTCTCCCGCCTCAAATTGAAACTCGAAGAATGTGATGGACATCCTCTAGGGTGATGGTCATCTCACCTGTAGGAAGATGAAACGTATAGGTGTCTAAATCCCATCTCTCTAGTGCCATTAACATAACGTCATGGTACCTCATGGGAAGCATGAGGTGCACCCAATATAATCTAGTAATCTATAATACATGTGTATCCTCCTCTGATAATGTCGATACTAGGTCTATTAGGCGACAAAATTGTTTACCACTGAGACATTGACGTGATCGGGGTGGAATCTAACAAAAAAGCAAAAATATATCCTATAAGCATTCTAAAACCTTAAATCTACACATCAACAATAAAAAAAAGTGTACTAAAGTTGTTCTAGTGTACTTTTCTAAGGGTCCTAGACACTTAAGTTCTCTTTTTGGGCACTTCACGAAGAAACGAAACACTTTGCGAAAAAGTGGGACACTTCGTGACAAAAGGGGACACTGTGAAAAAAGGGATGCTTTGCGAAATTTTCTTCCAAGGTCCTAAATCAACCTAGAAATGTGTAAAAACATAAAATAAATGCGTAATGACGAAGCTAAGGCAAAAAAATCAACTCACCTGATGTTGTAGCTCGCCTCAGGCTACCTCCTCCTGCAAGACCTTGAGTCTCATAGGCACATACTCTCGTCGGCTCGACATCTTCAATCACTCTCCAACAAAGTCAAGCTGCAAGAAGGTAAAAGATAAAATTAGTTCAAGTTACTTCACTTTTTTCTCTTATATAGGTTAAAATTAGGTTTTTACTATATTAGGGTTAAAAGTACCTTTCATTCAAACTAGCATACTGAGGGCTAGAGAACTCCATTTTTGACATCGTTCGATGTGTTTGAATCGTGATTCCTCTCTTGTTTTCATCAAATGTCTATCATTATGTGGTATGGTACTTGGAAATACCCTATGGTACAACTTATATCATTCGATGTGGTTAGATTGCTACCTTGATTCCACCTCCATAAAGCAAGCAGAATCAAGGGGGGGCATACATCTACCCTCAAATTTGATTTCTAGAAGAATTTAGATAAGAGGATTTTTGAGCGACTAACAAATTCGTGTTGCAGGATGTAGTTCCTAACATTGTGGTTTTGTAGATAGCTATAGTGGAGGCTTCATTCTCCCGTGTTGTGAATGAACTTATATGAGTATCCTTTTATGAATTGAAGTTTATTATTTGGATTCCTTTTGCTTACATATGCACGTAGAGCCATATGGGTGCTAAAGTGGGGGCTAAATGTAGTGTATAAAATTGTACGCTCTTGAAATGGTATAATTTCACACTTAATTTGGACCTATTTTAGCACCCTTGCATTAAATAACCCTTTAAATCATCATTAATAGGCCCCTAAGACCCTTTATTTCGGATCCTGGGTCTTATTTCAACTAAAAACCTAACAAAACCATAAAAAACATTAAAATTTCTAACAACCCACCATGAAAATCTAAGGTGGGACTCATACGCCACCTTGGGGGCATGAGTCCCCCTAGGTGGGACCCATATGCCACAAGCGGCGTATGAGTCCCATTTGGGTCCTTTTTAGGGTTTGATCGAGAAATTCAAGTTTTAATTCAAATTTTTGGTTGATGTCAACTTTTGAGATCTAAATAACAGTAAATTAGGTGTAATACCTATATAAACAAGCTTCTAAGTCATTATTTCATCCAAGCAACAATCTAGAAGAGCAATTTTCAAGATCCAAGCATCCACAAGTATTCAAGAATTCTTCATAAGAACATTCAAGAGCAAATAATCAACAAATTTGAAGTCTTGGAGTAGTATTATTGTGTTTTTACAGGTCTTCAGGCTTACTTTCATTCAAGATCTAGCATTGTCAAGGGTTGATTATGGTTTTCTATGGTGAATTGTGAGGGATTCTATGTTGGGGAGATGCAACTAGCCATCAATCCAAGCCTAAAGACTTGTTTCCTAAGTGATTCCATAATCCATTATCACTCTACTTTCGACATAAGGAAGGTACACATGTATTATGGCTTATTAGGGTGATTAGACAGATCCCAAAGCGAGTCATTCATCTTTTTGTTTTATTCATGCATCTCATTCTAACACAATAGAATAGGGTTGCATTGCATTTCAGATTTCCTAATCTTAGACACACATAAGGTTAAGGTTTATATTTATGCTTGCATTCAAGTTTCATTGTCTCTATCAAGGTTTAATTACTGGACTAGGGGTTTGATCGAGGAAAAACCTCATAAGAAAATCAACAATATATTATGTTTTCAAGCCTTTCTATAGGTTTAGATTTGAAAATTAGTTTGGAAGAGAAGATCAAAGATTGGAGCATAGATCTGGACTTTGAATTCCTGAAAGAGCGAAACAGGACTAATACGCCAGAAGTGGCATCTGAGTCCCACTACAAGAAAATTCCCAGATTTTTTAAGATCCTACATCTACACTGTCAGAAACTTGTTCCAGTCCAGAAACCCTAGACTAGGACTAATACGCTAGAAGTGGCATATGAGTCCTAGTGTGCCCTAAAAGTAACATTTCCAACATTTCAAATTTGATTTTGAGCTCTTTCAGGTTTCCAGGTGCACTTCTATGTTTTCCCAGTTGGTTGTTTTGATTTACACTCTTTTCTAGGTCATTTAAGTAAATCTTGCATGTCATTAGGCCTTGCATTTCATTAGTCTTTCCAAGCCCTAGCTTGATGGTGAACCCCTCTTTAGTTTCTAATTAGACTCTAGGACACCCTATTGCAATATCTCTTTCCCCTACTTCATTCTTGGATTGAGATCTCTAGGGTTACCTTGAATGAGAGTGAAGAAGATTGTTGTTCTATGTCCTAAACCATAAGTAATGACAATTTTCCACCTTTCACATCCAATTCGGAAATATTCTATTTTCATATCCTTATGCTACTCAAATTTCTATTGATCTAGTTTTATCATACCCTCATGTTGTTAATTTTATTTATCTAATCTAGTCTTATCATATCCTTGTGCTACTAAATTTTCTATCTAATATATCTTCATCACATCCTTATGTTATCCATTTAATCACTCAATCATCTCAACCATAACATCATGATTTTAGTTTCATAAGCAACCACGTTCCATTAATACATCAAAGGAGCACATGAAGAGAGTGTTGGGTGCAACTCTTCTTCTAGCTCAACCTAGGGAGAAAGAAGTGGATAAGGTTAAAAGATCCATTTGCATGCTTTGAATCTTTGTCATTTCTCTTGTTCATTTTTCTTGTCTTCATTTTGGCATACTCGATGAGACTCATTCCTATTTAATTCTTATTTTTAAAGTTTTTTTCTAACTCTAGTTTGCTAGTTTTTAGTTCTTTTATGGAGAAAAAAATGTGGAGCTAACTTTTGTAGGTTGAAGGCAAAACCCTAGTTTTAAAAGATTTAATCATATCTTTGAAACAAAAACAATTTTTTCTACAAAATTTTGATTGAATTTTTTGGATAATCTCTAGAGTCTACAATAAAAAAAAAATCAAGACTAGATCATCAATATTCAACAAGTTATGGTCATTTTATGATTTTTCAAAATCTCAATTTTAGCTTACAAATCAATATATATCAAAAAATTAATAAGATTTTGTTCTTTATATTTTTATGTCAACTAGGGTTTTATCATAAATTTGTTTTTTAAGGCACAACTCAATGAATTTTGTTGATATTTTTACATTTTTGGAAAGCTATCAAAATTATAATAGGGGTTTATTATTTGTATTTGTAATTTTAATTCCAAAAATATTGCAAAGTATGTTGGTGTTAATAAAATTCTTGTACCTAGTTAATTCCTACTAGGGACTTATTCACATGTTAAGTTTACTTAGGTCCTATGATTCTTTCTAGAAGACTTAGTTGTCATGTCTAGATCTGATCTTTTTGACTTTTATGTCAAGTTAGTTATCTCATGTCGTAGAATTAAGACGTTTGTCATAATATTGTCTAATCATATGTCTCACCTTGGCTATATAACCAAGGGGTTCTCATACATTGTATATTGGGAATTCTTGGATTTAATTCCATTGCAATCTCTATAGCCAACTCTAACATGGTATCAGAGCAAGTTGGGTGTTATTGGATAGTATTTTCAGAGAGATCTTGGTAGATCTTGAAAAGTTGAGTATGCACTTCTCTTGCATCATATGATGATCTAGAGAACCAAAAAAACTTGATAGAAATACTAGATTTTGGGGGTTCCTCTTTGTGGCTTTGTATTACAAGTTCATATTGGAGATTGTTGGTGTAAATCTAAGCTCACCATTGAGTTCAAGGTGTTTGAGAAAGTTAGTATTGTTTCATCTAAATCAGACATATGAGGCCAGATATACAAGGGTTTGAAGTTGAAGAGTGGTTGCCAGATCCAAAAGGTAGCTACAATTTTGGAGCATTTTGGGTCAAACCCAACCCTTCCTTCGCATCCAGAAGGCCCAAAAACCCCAAGATTGACTATCAATTCGTTAAAACTAGACAACATTGCCAAAGCTTGAAGGAAAAAATTGCCCTCCTTCGCCATATGGTCGCTATTATGACCACACAATCAGTATGGTCTAAAAATTTTTTTCAATTCTTTTTTATATAAATTTTTTTTTTTTTTTTTTAAATATAGTTTTTGACTATATTGTATTTTAGAAAAATATTATTTAAAAAAACCTACGTATGCACGTACTATAGATTGAGAGGAAAGTACCCCATACCCTTTGTGGGTCTATGAGCATGCCACATAGTGTGCTAGCCTTCACACAACACACTAGTTGTGTGGTCCCACATCTAAAAAATTGGCAACTTAAAGAAGAATCTGGCAAACCAGAATATTAATAGCATATTTCAAGCGAAAGAATATTTTGACCCCTACAAAATATACTAACAGAAGAATATTCCCTCTGAATATATACTAGCAGGGTGGTCCAACTTGCGACGACCAATAGGCTGTCAATTTTAACCTCATGGTTGGTTGACATCAACACTGCATCACCTTTTTAAAAAAAAATTGAACCCCTCATGGATCGAGTTTTCATTTTTGTAGTATAAATTCAGAAGGCCATAACTCAGTCATACAACCTCATTTTTTTGAGAATTTTTTTATTTGGAGCATAATCTTGTGCTCTTCATAGTGGTGTAATCAGATTTTGAGCTTGGTGCTTAGTTGTTCTAAAAATTATAGATTCTCACAGGTGTTATCGTTCTCATTTTGGGAACTTCTGAGGCTTCGTTCTTGCTCCCACAGTGGCATTTATGGGTGATTTTAAAAAAAATTGCATAATTTTTAGTGGTGTGATAAAATTGATCTCATTTTATGTAAAAAATTTACTTTGAGCTCGTGGCCAAATTTGGCATATGTATGCACTAAGATCAAGTCCACTTCATTGTTTTTGGCAAGTGGTATCTATAATCACACTAAATATAAAGTGTCAAATCATATATTTTTGGGGGGACTCTTGGTTGAGTGATTTGGTGGGTCTCTTGGTGCATTCTTTTAATCTATTTGATTGTGCTCTTCTTTTCCATGGATCATTCTAAGATTCCTTTGCTAACATCATACAACTATTCAAAATGACATCAAAATGCATGGAGTATTTTAATGATTGAAGTTCACTCTCTATATGTTAAAAATAAGGCACCTAAACTTGCAGATGTAGATAAAAAACAAAATGAATGATTGAACACACCAAAGCTCTTGGATGTCTTTGTAAACTAGTTTCTCGAGATCCATTATTTCAAATTGAATCATGTAAGGATTCTCATGAAGCTTGGAATAAATTGAAAATATTGTATGGTACTACATATGAAGTAAGAGGCTATCAAATTGATAATGAATTAATGAGCCTTGATCCTAAGAACTTTGATAACATCCAAAAATACATCACTAAGGTTAATGATCTAAGAGAGCAATATAAAGCATGTGCAATTGATAAGGACATTTAGTTGGACTATAATACATTGAAAAACCTTGGTCTTGATTATTTTTCTTTTGTTTCTAGCTTTCATACTCATAGATTGACTATGGGGTTTGCATATATTACACCTTCATTTGCATCATTTTCTAAAACGTCAATACATGAGCAACAAAAGCTTATATCGATGGGTCTCAAAGACATCCAAATCTCAAGAATTATTGGTTAGTCCGATGAAAGAATTAGAACATATTGATAAGAAACTAAATAAATCAAAGAATAATCCACATTCAGATCAACCAAAGAATAAATCCTCTTCAAAAGAGAAATCATATAATAAGGAGAATCCAACTTGGTTCGTATTGCAAGAAGCTTGGTCATGATGAAAATTCTTGTTATAAGAAGGATATTAATGAATTGAAACATCTTCGTAATAAGAATCATATGATCTTCCGTCCAAAATTTTTGAGTCAACTTCTTCTTCAAAACAGTTTAATAAGGCAAAGGTCATGCTAGTTTGAATTCTACATCAGGAAATAAAGGGAAAGATCTTTGAGCTTCAACAAGTCTTGGATCAAGGAGATGGCTTCTAGATTTAGGAGCATCTCATCACATGACATCTTCACAGTCTATATTTTCTTCCTTTTAGCCTTGTATTATGTCTCTTATTTTGATGGAAAACAATACATACATGAGTGTAATTAGGAAAGGATCAAAAGTATTGGGGAGGGCACTTTAAGTGATGTTTTATGTGTACCTCATTCTTCAAATAATATTCTTTCCATCTATCATATTACACATGGTTGAGATGGGAGGACTATGGATTTCACTCCTGATTTAGCTATCATTAAATATTTGGAGAGTAGAGAGATTATTGTTGTTGTGATGGTTAATCATTCATCTTGGTTGTACACCTTTGCAAATTTCTTTTGATGATTAAATTGTTCCTTCGGTTGTTGATCACACTTCTAGTGTGAACCATGATTCAGAGGATACATTTGCTTCTTGAACTTGGGAATTCTCACATCAGATCCCATTCTTGAGCCTTGCATTCCATCTCCGCCATCTAATTTTATATTTGGTGATGCTTGTGTTTCTAAAAATATGGCTTCTTATGATTCAATGTAGCAGGATCTGCATCATCTTCTAGCTACATCTGCTTGGGATGCATACTTGACAGATATTGGTGGGTTGTTTCTTGAGTCTCACATTTCAAATTTTGGAGACACCATTTATTTCATACATCTTCTCTTTGATGGAGATGATCCTTCTTCAATTGTTGCGAGGGAACACTCTCACCCTCTTGTTCATTCTTGACATGATCATTCTTCATAGTTTGACATGAGTGTGGATACTTTTGAACAACATTTGGAGGGGGGTTCTTTGTCTTAAGAGGAGATATCTTTATCTTTGGAGTGTGTTTTGCATCCGTCTCTAGGAGATTTTGGATTAACATCTTTATTTATGTGGCCTAGAACATCTATTTAGAGTGTGCCAACTTTTGGCATCGACATGGAGACAATTGATTGCAGTTCAGAGACACCACACATCATTGTCCTCCCCACATATTCCTTTTAGGAAGGAGAATAAATATTGCATATTCTCTTGGTTTTTTTTCTTCCTAAGGGGAGGAATGTTGTTCGACGAGATTGGATCATGTTCAATATTCAATGTCAAGCTTCTACCGTTGCAAGAGACTCACCATTGAGGGGTGGTTGCATGGTCTCTCTTCTTCTCTTTTATGGGGGCCTTTTACCTCACATGGGGTTTTCTCCTCATTCTTCATGCAGGATTTTTTGTATTTCATCTCTCTTTTGGGGAGGATTTTTCTCCCACTAGGTTTTATCCTTTTCTCCATTTGTGAGAGATTGCATTTGTATATGTACATGGGTACCTAACATGGCCTTGTAGCTAAGACCCATCTTTGCATAATAATCTACTCCCTAAGTTTCACTTAATGGGGGTGTTGGTGTGAATAATATTCTTATACCTAGTTAATTCATACTAGGGCACTTATTCACATGTTAAGTTTACTTAAGTCCTAAGATTCTTTCTATAAAACTTAGTTGTCATGTCTAGATCTTATCTTTTTTACTTTTATGTCAAGTTAGTTGCCTCATGTCATAGGATTAAGACATTTGCCATAATCTTGTCTAATCTTACATCTCATATTGGCTATATAACCAAGGGGTTCTCATACATTGTATATTGGGAATTCTTAGATTTAATTCCATTGCAATCTTGACCATTGCATATTGATCTCTTTGTGCTTTCCATTTGGCCTCTAGATCTTGGGTGGCAATCTCTATAGCCAACTCTAACATGGTATTAAAGAAAGTTGGGTGCCATTGGATAGTTTTTTTGGAGAGATGTTGGTAGATCTTGAAAATTTGAGTATGATCTTCTCTTGCATCATATAATGATCTGGAGAACTGGAAAAAACTTGATAAAAATACCATATTCTAAGGGGAGTTCCCCTTTGTGGGTTTGTATTACAGGTTAATATTGGAGCTTGTTGGTGCAAATCTAAGCTCTCCATTGAGTTCAAGGTGTTTGAGAAAGTTACTTTTGCTTTTTGTTTCATCCAAATCGGATATATGAGGCCAGATCTATGAGGGTTCGAAGTTGAAGAGTGGTTATCGAATTCAGAAGGTAGCTGCAATTTTGGAGCATTTTGGGTCAAATATGACCTTGCCATTGTGTCCAGAAGGCCAAAAAACCCTAAGATCGACTACCAATTCATCAAAATTGGACAACATTTGCCAAATCTCGAGGGAAAAATTATCCTTCTTCATTGTATGGTCGCCATTATGACTACATAGTCGTAGAGTTGAAAAATATTTCCAATTCTTTTTATAAAAAAATATTGTTTTCGACTAATATTGTATTTTAGAAAAATATTATTTAAAAAAAAACTTGTGTATGCAGGTACTACAGATTGAGAGGAAAGTACCCTATAGCCTATGTGGGTCTATGAGGGCACCCCGTGGCATGTTGGCCCATACACAACACACCAATTATGGGCCTCCATCTAAAAATTGGTGGCAAAAAGAAGAATCCGTTGAACTAGAATATCCATAGTATATTCTAGGCGAAAGAATATTCCAACCCCTACAAAATATACCAATGAAAGAATATTCCCTCTGAATATACCAACAAGGTGGTCTGACTTGTGATGGCCAATAGGTCGTCAATTTTAACCTCATGGTCATATAATTTCAGCACTGTATCACCTTTTAAAAAAAAATTTGGCCCCTTTATGGATGGAGTTTTCATTTTGCATTCCAACTTCAGAAGGCCATAACTTAATCATAGAACCTCCTTTTCTCGAGATTTTTTAGTATTTGGGGTAGAATTTTGTGCTCTTCACAATGGTGTAATAAAATCTTGATTTTGGTACTTGGTTGTTGTAGAAATTATAGATTCTCATAGGTGTTGTTGACTCGTTCTTGTTTTAGGGAATTCAGGGGCTCCATTCTTGCTCCCATAGTAACATTTTGGGTTTTTTTTTGAAAGTGCATAACTTTTTGTGTAATTTTTAGTGGTATGATCAAATTGATCTCATTCTATGTAAAAAAAATTAATTTGAGATTGTGGCAAAATTTGTTATTAGTATGCACTAAGATCAAGTCCACTTCATTATTTTTGGCAAGTGGTATCTATAATCACACTAAACATAAAGTACCAGATCATATATTACTATGGGGATTCTTGGTTGAGTGATTTGGGGGGTCTCTTGGTGCATTATTTTGATTCGTTTGCTTGTGCTCTTCTTTTCCATGGATAATTCTAAGGTTTCTTTGCTAACATCATACAACTATTCATCATGGCATCAAAATGCATAGAGTATTTTAATGATTGAAGGTCACTCTTTGTATGTTTAAAATAAGGTACCTGAACCTATAGATGTAGATAAAAAGATAAAATGGATGATTGAACATACCAAAGCTCTTGGATGTCTTTGTAAACTAGTTTCTCAAGATCTATTATTTCAAATTGAATCATGTAAGGATTCTCATGAAGCTTGGAACAAATTGAAAACATTGTATGGTACTACAGATGAAGTAAGAGGCTATCAAATTGATAATGAACTAATGAGCCTTGATTCTATAAGTATTGGATCAAGGAGATGGCTTCTCGATTCAGGAGCATCTTATCATATGGCATATTCATAGTCTATATTCTTTTCTTTTGAGCCTTATACTATGCCTCCTATTTTTATAGAAAACAATACATATATGAGTGTAATTGGGAAAGGATAAAAAATATTGGGGAGGGCACTTTCAATGATGTTTTATGTGTACCTCATTTTTCAAACAATCTTCTTTCCATCTATCAGATTACAAATGGTGGAGATGGGAGGATTGTGGAAATCACTCCTGATTTAGCTATCATTAGAGACTTGGAGATTAGAGAGATACATTTTTGTTGGGATGGTTGATCATTCATATCAGTTGTACACCTTTGTAGATTTTACTTTTGATGATGAAATTGTTCCTTTGGTTTTTAATCACACTTCTAATGTGAACCATGATTCAAAGGAGACATTTGGCTTCTTGAACTTGGGAGTTCTCACATCGAATCCCATTCTTGAGCCTTGAATTCCATCTCCTCCATCTACTGTTGTATTTGATGATGCTTGTGTGTCTACAAATATGGCTTCTTGTGATTCAGTGTAGCAAGATCTGCATCATCTTCCAGCTACATTCGCTTGGGATGCATACTTGACAAATATTGGTGGGTTATTTCTTGAGTCGCACATTTCAAATTTTGGAGACACTATTTATTGCATACATCTTCTCTTTGATGGAGATGATCCTTCTTCAATTATTGCAAGGGAACACTCTCACCCTCTTGTTCATTCTCGACATGATCATTCTTCATAGTTTGACGTGAGTGTGGATACTTTTGAACAACATTTAGAGGAGGCTTCTTTGTCTTCAAAGGAGATATCTTTATCTTTGGAGTGTGTTCTGCATCTGTCTCTAGGATATTTTAGATTGACATCTTTAGTTGTGTGGCCTAGAATGCATGTTTGGAGTCTGTCAAATTTTGGCATTGACATGGAGACACTTAATCGTAGTTCAGAGACATCACATATAATTGTTCTTCTCATATCTTCCTTTCAGGAATGGGAAGAAATCTTGCATATCCTCTTGGATTTGTTTCTTCCTAAGGGGAGGAACGTTGTTCGTCGAGATTTGCATATTCAACATTCAATGTTGAGCTTCTATCATTGGAGAAGACTCACCATTGAGGGGGGTCTGCATGGTCTCTCTTCTTCTTCTCTCTTATAGGGGGTCTTTTACCTCACATGGTTTTCGTCCTTCTCATTCTTCGTGGGAGATTTTTTGTATTTCATCTCTCTTTTAGGGAGGAGTTTTGTCCCACTAGGTTTTATCCTTTTCTCCATTTGCGAGAGATTTCATTTTCCTATGTACATGGGTACCTAACATGGCCTTATAGCCAAGACACATCTTTGCATAATAATCTACTCCCTAAGTTGCACATAAGGGGGGGTGTTGGTGTGAATAAAAGTCTTGTACCTAGTTAATTCCTACTAAGGGAATTATTCACATGTTAAGTTTACTAGGTCCTAATATTCTTTCTATAAGACTTAGTTTTCATATCTGGATCTTATCTTTTTGAATTTTATGCCAGGTTAGTTGTCTCATGTCATAAGATTAAGACATTCTCTACAATCTTTTCTAATATTATGTCTCATCTTTGCTATATAACCAAGGGGTTCTCATACATTATGAATTAGGAATTCTTGGATTCAATTCCATTACAATCTTGAGCATTGTATATTGATCTCTTTGTGCTTTCCATTTGGCCTCTAGATCTTGGGTGGCAATGTCCATAGCCAACTCTAACAAAACAATCAGATCTAGTTGACTATGTGAAAATAAAAATTACAATCTTGTGACGAGCATGTATTTTCTTTACATCTATTTGTCACATAATATCATTATTTTCTAATATTTTCAATAGTTTTATTATCATTTATAATACTTTTCGTTGTTAATTGTTTTTCTAAGGCTATCTTTCAAAATACTAATGCATTGTGTGTAGCGCCGCTTATTAAAGTTCAAATTCTATCAATATACTAATATATTTCTTGTGAATATGTCAATCCAAGACTTTCTTAAGGATCAAAAACATCACTTAATCTTCTTCTTTTTCATTGCTATCCCAAGGAACCCAATGTGTGTATGCTCTTTCATTGTGCTTCATGTGATCTTAAGTGACAAAAAATAGATAATTCCTTTTAGGAGGCTTGCCTACGAATTTTTACCCTAGTGGATGACCTCAACTCCTATGTTTCAACAAAGTATAAAGAAGAGGAGGTGAATTAAAAGACACCTCTCTTGGAAGTGGAATCTTGTCAATCTAGGCTAAGCCTCCAAGAACTTTATACCTTGGATAAGTGAAAGTGGAGAGTGGGTTACCCTCTCCTCCCAATTATTTGGCATTATTCCATTTTATCTATCGATTTGACCTCACGTACACTTGAGGTATTTAGAGGACTCCCTATCAACCTTGTTCATCATAAAATAAGACCTTTCGATCATTACTTAGTGTGGTGCAAGGTACAATATTATGAGTAAATCTATTGACCATGTATCTCCTTGAGCAAACATAGAAAATCTTTCATAAATTTGTTAAAATCCTCCAAAGAAAGGGAAAAGGTGAACCATTGTGCCACTAGATCCCTATCTATTGACTCTTGAAAGATAATTTACTTGCACTAATATTAAGGTATCAGCCTTTGGCTAGTGGACCCATATTAAGTTAACTATCTTACTTGAATAAAATAGAACTTTTGCAAGTGATTCGTGTGTCTTCTTGTCTAAAACCAATACTACCTATCTATCTAAATATTCCTCAATCCATTTTTTTGTTTGTGTGATTTAAAATCAATCTCCTATTCAAGCAAGAAAACTCTTCATCTAAACCCAATCCAACCTTCCAATATTTTCAACTAAATCCATTTATACAATCCCTCATCTATAAATTCACCCAAATCCATCTATCCTCCCAATCTTATCCCTTGTCCATCCAAATATTCTAAATCCCTTCAACCTTATTCATCACCTATTGAATATTTATAACCTAACCTCCTTGTTAGCCTAGTTCTTCATCCACCTATTCAATCCAAATATAATCTCATCCTCCATAATCATCCTTAGGTCTTATTATTCTAACCCTCGATCTATTTTTAATTCATCATAATTTCCATCCTCATCCAAAATCAATCCCAAAATTTCCTCTTCCAATCAATCCTCTACCATGTCTAACCATCTAATCTACCCTTAATCTAATATAATCTATTCTAATCCACCCTCATCCATTCAAACCTAGTCCAACATCATGAACCCATTCCCTACCCGAACAAGACCAAAAATTATGCTTAAGGTCAAACCCCAATTACATTGATGATGATGATGATAGTCTTGTTGACCAAACTAAGTATGATCCATACGATGATAGTGAGAGTCTTGTGGACCACATTGAAGCCATTTTTAATAGACAAATTTCTACAACCTTCCATTAATCACCTATCCATAATCAAATTACTTTTAACCAAGCAATGACTAACTCAAAAGACCCTATTACACCTCCTCACATATCCATTGGTTCTCATTCCTCTTCCTTTGATAAGGGAAACAAAAACCCCATCCAAATTTCCCCTCAAATCCCACCCACATCCTTACCATCCACATCATCCCCATCCATCATTACTAATTTCATCGTCACTTGCTACTTCAACAATGATAAATAGTCTATGGTTAGATACCTCCTTGGCATAGGTGCTAAAATTCCATCCTCCTCACCCCCACCAAATTCCAATCCATGTCCTACCACTAATCCTCCACCTTCCTTTGACAGGGGAAACAAAACCACCATCCAAATTTCCCCTCAAATTCAAACCACATCCTTAATATCCACAACAACCCAGTCCTAGAAATTCACTTAATTTCATGGATTTCATGATTCCCTCCAAGAACTATTAGTAAAGGATCTTAACCCTCCAAACACAAATAAATTTGTGCAATATCCATATTTTATGCACCCACTTCCATCCACCCAACCATCCACATCAAATTAAATTTGTCAACCCATTAGTCCAAAGCAAGCTAGCATGAATTCTCCTTCATGTCAAGATTTAACCATCCCTTCCATCACATCCAATGATCCCCTTCAATATCATGGTTCCCTCCCTTCCATTTCATCTCATGACCTCCTCCATCTCATTATCTTAACCCATGTTAAGATCTCATCCCACACTAAGAGCCATGCATCCTTCCCATTCCATCTCATGAATCCTCTCCCCTCTCATGATCCCTTCCACCCCTCCATCACATCCATCTCGAGATCCCTATATCTTTCTTAATCCCACTCATGATCCTTCCCCAAGTTAAGATCAAAGCATCCCTTCAGCTCCATGTAATTATCCTAATCCTCCACAAGATCTCATCATCCCTATCTAAACTACCCATGAATCCCACAACTATCATATAGGTTCTTCTACATCCATCCAATTAGGTTCCCTCCATGAACATATAATTCCTTCCACCTCATATCCTCCTTCAAATGGACTCATGTCTTGCCTCTGAAATAATAAGTATCCCATTGGAAAAAGGATTTGTCAAAATATGCATTATCAAGGCAAAGGGTTAGGCCTCCATGATCAAGGCATTCTAGAACTCATCCAAACCCAAATAAATCCTAATTATCATGGAATTGGATACCAAGATCAATACGTTGGTACTCCTTCCATCCATCCCAAATCCCAAACCCTCCATCTAAATCCACATATCCACATTCACCATCCTCAAAATCTATCTTGGGACTTTATGTTCCAAAGCCCAATCCTTCATCCCTTCCATACATTTTGTGTCCCTATGTTCAAAAGCCAAGTTCTTCATCTCTTCCATCTTTGGTTCTTACATTCCACCACCTATCACTCCTATTTTAAATTACCTTTATCCTACATCCATTACCACCAATCCCCAGTCAAGATCAACAAAGGCACACATCTTTGAATTCCTTCCAACATATTCTCTCCATCACCCCATTCATAAAATCTCCAACTAATTCATATGCATGGACCCATACCATTTCCATTGGTAGCAATTTGGATGCCAAATATAAAATGCATAAACCAAAAATCCACATATATATAAGTATTAACATGTCCCATGAAAAATACATGTCAAAGCAAATGAAAAGTTAATCCAAAAGTAAAATTATAAATCTAAAAGGTCAGAGAGGCCCATAGAAAAATCATGTGGATCCCAAAGCAAAAATAGAAACAATGCATCCCATAAAGCAATCAAAATTGGCACCCAAACTTATTAATCCAAAATCTTCATCCATTCCTAAGTCCTACAATCCTCCATCTATAAATCCCTCATCCTCTAAATCTATTTTGGGTCATTTCATCTCAAAATCCACTATATTAAATCCTCCATCATATTCTTCCTTTGTTTTGGGTCCCAATGTCCCAAAATCTATCCCCACTCCTCCATCTCAATCTCTAAATTCAAAATCCACTCCTTCACAAATCCACCACCCCTAGAAGTGTGTGCTAATGTTGGTCTTAACAACATTATCATCCACTCATCCACAAGTCTTCTAACACCCCATACATCATTCAAGATTCATCCCTCATAATCCCCCTTTAGTCCAAGCCTTTTCATAAATCCTTATCTTTTTCCATCATGCCATCATTCTACCAATGTCTATGAGCATACCTCCAATTTCCATAGTCTATTGTAGCACACATTCAAGGGATAACATTCATGGATATATATTCTTGAGTCCTTTCTCCATAATACTTATCTTACATTCATTATATTCCAAATAAACCTATCCACATCCTTATCCTCATCCTTATCCATCCTTTCTATTCAAAAAATATAAAAAAGTGGAAAGATTTGAAAAAAGTAAAGAGAAATCATTCATCCAATGGTGTAAACCACTTCTTACGACACCTTGGGTAAGTACCATGATGAAAACTTAGAAAATAAGCATCACATGTGTAATCTCCTATCCTCTTATGCTCTACACTTAGGTTCAATATTAATCCATGTTATCCTACATACCACATCCCATGCACATCCTCCACAAGGCTTCATCCTCTGTCCATCATCCTATCCAAATGTATCATCCCTTCCCTCCTTTCAACTTGAAAAGGCTATAGATATTCATACACATAATTTATCCTATGTACCTCACACTATCCCTCATCCTATAACCTTCTATCTTATCCAAATGCATCCTCCTTTCCCACCTTTGATCTTGATAAGGCTAGGCTCAAGCTTTATCCAAGATCCATCCATGCTATCATGTCTACCACATCCTATTCATATCCCACCCACCTTATCATATCCATATAATTTGTCTCATATCCTCCTATCCTATCCAAACTATCCATCCTCCCTTCCCATCTTTAATCTTGATGAGAAGTCTAGGGGTCAAATATTCAAGAATATATCCATATCCTTCATCCTATCTCCTATTACCCATCTAATCCAAACTTATCCTCCCTTTCCAACTTTGATCTTGATAAAAACTAGGGGAAAAATATATATTCATGCTTTGGACAATGCAAAACATGCCTCCTCTATTATCCATACTTTTTGAGAACCATCCTTCCATCTCAAACATCCTTTAGAATCTTCTAGCAATCCTTAGTTGCACTACTTCTAGTTCGGGGAATCTTACTAATTTGTAATATATTCCTTGGAGCTCTATCCTCATTTATATTTGGACTCAATCCAATCCACCTATATTCCATCCAATATTATCCATCCATAACTTCATCCTTGTTTGAAAGCTTGGTTCTCCCTTGTCATTTTTAGGAAATAATACATCAATGCCCAGTTCATTTAATTCATTTCCTACATAATCCCATTTGAGAAAAACATATATGAAAACTTACAAAATAACCATAATGCATAGATCAAGTAGACAATCCACAAGATAACACAAGAGATACCCTAAGAAAACCCTCAAGAGGGAAAAACCCAACCTCCAAAAGCATCCATACTCCAACTATTATTCAACAATAAAATAATACATGCACTTACAAAGTTATAATGAATACTTCCAAACCATCAAGCCTCTATAATGCATCCTCCATGTGTCCAAGCATGAATCCACACATCCCATGTCATGCTTCACATATGCACTCCTCAGAATGACTCAATAATGACAACCCACTCACCCAACCAACCTTAACCACTAAACATGTGTTTTCTTTTATAGACATGAGCTCACACAAATACAACCAAGTGGTAAGATAAAACCCTGTGCCACAAAACCATGTGAACACAAACTATTGACCCCTCAATTAATATTGGATACTAAGTTTTCACATTATTAAATACTTTCCCCAAACATTAAATTATTATCCTATGTCTCCCACACATAAAATAATAACCCAATGTTATAATTTACAACTTTACAAGTCGCCCCAAATAATTACTTAGTGTGGCTAAACACACCTCTTAGGTGCACCGCAACTAAATAACTATTTAATTACATCATTATAATATAACATTTTATGTAATGGTGTACAATACCAGATCCTAACATTATCCCTCTTGTTGTATACATTACATAAGGGTCAATCAATGAAATGCATCATCATAGTCATACATATAATCGCATGAATCTACAACATGCTCTCATGCTCCATCAAGATACTTGTAATAAAACCAAAGTGACCATAATCTCAAGCAAGAACTCATCTCATCCTCCAATAAATAATATACCAAAGTGTGATAAATGATCAAAACATGAAGGACCAAGAACAAGCACAATGATCCACACATGCAACCCAAGTAGTTGTATACTCTCTCACAACATATCACCGTAATCCTCCCAAATCATATGGTATGAACCTCTAGGAAGGAACCATAAAATAAAGAGAGAAAACCTATAAACCATAACATTGTTAGGGTTAGAAGGCTGATATCTAATAGTTAAATGCAATTTTGATCAATAAATAGATAAATAAAACACACAGAAAAAATATAGCAAAAACAAGACAACACATAATTTAACGTGGTTCACCCAATCCAGGCTACATCCACAAAAACCGCAACCATCCAATGATTTTATTATCTAGTGCAAAACATATTACAATCTCGCGAATAATGCCTCACTGCAACTCTCATCCCAACCACATATTACATGAAGAGTGTATGGTATAGCATGATCAATCGCCACATACCAACAAACATGTCCTCCTACTAACACTTCAAAGTGTTATGTTGTATCAAGTATGATCTCATTACAACCCCAAATTAAAAGCCTCAACAACACCCAATCCACTCAATCTCATGAATCAAATACAATATATGAATCGTGTATAATGCCAACATGGATGTAAGCCTCTCTAACCAAGAAAATTGTAGATACCTGAAATTGTCCTAGCCTACGAACTAGGATTTCAACACTAATATTTGTCTTTCCCTAATGATTAAATAATGTTTAATTATTTAATTATTGTCTAAAATCGTATTTCCATTATTAATCAAATAACTTTATGTTATTTAATTAATTCATTTCAATTCTTCTTCTTGATTAGTTAAATAAATCCTATTTATTTAATTATATCTTTAATTATTTATTCTTCTTGATTAATTAAATAAATCCTATTTATTTAATTATATCTTTAATTATTTATTCTTCTTGATTAATTAAATAAATCATATTTATTTAATTATATCTTAAATTTTTTATTCTTCTTGATGAATCAAATAAATCTATTTATTTAATTATATCTTTAATTCTATATTCTTCTTGATTAATTAAATAAATTTTAATTAATTAATTAAATCTTTAATTCTTTATTATTCTTGATGAGTTAAATAAATCCTATTTGTTTAATTAGATTTTTAATTCTTTATTCATCCTGATTAATTAAATAAAACTTATTTATTTAATTACGTCTTTAATTATCTTATTCTTTTAAATTAATTAAATGATTATTATTAATTGTTTAATTAACACTCACCCACTTTTCTAAAATTAAACTAGCAATCACACCTGTGTGTGCAATGGGTACGCTGAAGAGCTCTAATTTGAAAAGAGCAAAGGAAATAGGATTTTGAGGGAAAAAATGTTTTATGCTGGTTTTTTCTATCCAAAATAACAATTATTTGGGGCTCTCTAAAAATAGAATCATAATTATTACAATAACTTTTTCTATTGATTTATGTGACGTGTGATATAATAACTAAAAATATTAACAATCAGATAACACTTATTTTCTTTAAGGAAAAAATATAAATTTGTGTAAGTTTATTTGATTTGATTATTTAACACTTTCTATTATTATATCGACCACATGCAAACTAAAATTTGCAAGACATGACATCCGTAGATAAATTATATAAAAAAGAAAGAAACATCAATTTCAATTTGTTCAAATAGTTGGTATAACTTGTGCCTTCACATCTTCAAACCCAAATTACAATTGAAATGTTCTCTCATGCAATAGTTTATATAAGTTGAACAAAAAATGTACTTTCAACAAAGAGGAAGTGAAAAATATTATTGACATCTAGAATATTACTTCATAGTTCATACAATATGACATCATTAACAATGCAATCCTTCAAAGGATGGCTTTCAATAACATACCATGTAGTAGGTAGCATAAATTATATTTCCTTGATACCATTTAATTCAATTATTGTCATCTTTAAAACCATTTGCATTAATCCAATAACAGATCATACATGTATTTTATCTTAGTTGTGGCTGAAATTCTTTCAATAACAAGATAGATTAAATCCCATACAATCTACATTCCATGCAATCAAACTATACATGCTAAGAAAGCATTGTAACATCTACTCCAAACTTTATAAGAT
This sequence comes from Sequoiadendron giganteum, assembly GCA_007115665.2. NCBI lineage: Eukaryota > Viridiplantae > Streptophyta > Pinopsida > Cupressales > Cupressaceae > Sequoiadendron > Sequoiadendron giganteum. The sequence continues at coordinate 431,177,580 of CM021107.1, read as the reverse complement.
TGTACAAAAAACCATTTTCAAAATGAATAGAAAAAAAATTAGTTTTCTAAAAATTTGTTGTATACTTGTTTCTTAAATCAGTATAATACATGTTTATTTCTAAATGACAATGTTCAACAATTTTTTTATTTATTTTTATTAGACTACAGGAATTGGGTAGCACGACTCCCTATAAACTGCAGTGTGCCTGGTAAACTTTTTAACGTGACCAGCGGCGTTGGCTACAATGTTCAACAATTAAGACATGGTAAAATATCAGTTTTGTAAAAAAGTATAATACTTCTTATTTTAGTTATACCTTAACCATAAGTGTTATTAATCTACACAATATAATTAAAAAATTAAGGAGTTGTAAATAATCAACCATATGCCTGTTGGTACAAAAGAGAACTCATTGTTGATATTATCGAGACACTAGATAGATTTTGAATACATAATCAACAATAAAAGCATCTTTATTTTTAGATGGTCATATCCATCATCCAATAACAAATCGTTCAAGTATTTTTTAGCATCAATACCATAAGTAATGAAATGAACACTTGTGTCAACATAGCTAATAAGGGTCAGATTCTTTCAATAACAAGATTAGATTAAATACCATACAATCTTACTTCATATTAACCGAACTAATTTAAATAACATTTCACTTTGTCACAATAAAATCTCATTGCAAGATTTAAATAGTTTGGATTTTAGGAAACAACCTATCTTTCTCTTTTTAGTTTTTTCTATTCCTTTTATAATATTTAAAAAATCAGTTGAAAATTTGAAAGTATTTTTGCACTACTCAATCTAGCCATATTATTGGAAGAAATCTGCAAAAATCAGTAGGCAAGTTTGAACAAAGAATGTGCATAAAAAGAAACAAAATTTTGCTATCATTTAGTAGTAACCAGAAATGATCATATAACCCTAAATATAAAGAGTTCCTTATGAAGGCAAAGCATCAAAGTATTGGCCAATAAATCCCTCAGACAATGACAACCTTCCCTACCAACGAAATGAGATTAATTTTGTAATGTTGTAGATAAGACATGCATGGATGGTTAACAAGTTTATGGAAATCACTATAAAACAAGTGTGCTTAAAACTGTAATAAAAGTGCAACAAGTATGTACCACAAGAGACAAAGAATGGATAGTTATGTTTTTTCCCATCATGTAAAGACTGTTTTGAATATAAAAATTCAAAAAGAAATACTTGCTGGCAAAAATAGAAGTATGAATATGGTCTTGTACCTCTAAAATAGAAATGTATGCACAATGTGGAAGTGTAGATAAGGTTAGTGAATTGCTTGACAATTTTTGAATAGACATAATAGTAAGCAATGAAGGGGTTGCATAAAAAGGAATAAGTAAAAAATCATTGTGTAGGTAGAGGATTATAGTAGACATATTTGGAGAAATTAACCTTGTAGATATGTGCAGATTGAGTGTTTGTTCAAGAGTTTATTTTAGACAGTGACAATAAGCGTTGCTCCTCTTGCTTCCGACGTGCTACATATGGACTCTGTGTCATTCGTGCATATCTTTGAAATGTGAAGGTTGGTTCGATGTGCAAGTCTAATAGTGCATGAACTCTAGAAATAGTTGTGAATGTAAGGCCTTGCTGGTCTACGTTGCCAATGTCGATAGTTGCCTTATCTAGTGTAAGCCCTTGTGATTTGTGGATTGTTAAAGCCCATGCCATTTTTGGGGGGATTTGACAACGGAGTCCATGGCTCATAGGGGGTATAGGGACATATTTTGGATTATTAACATCCCAAGTAGGACCTATGTAATTTTTGAAGTGAACTACAACAAACAATGGAAGTGAAGGCGAATTTTCATCATCCTTGTATACTATAGCTTGGACTTGCCCAAGTGCACCATTGACAAGCCCTATTTCGACCCATAAATTTGAACATAACATTACCTCTTTTTGGACACAAAAAAGGACCTTTGATTGTAGTTGTTCTTCATCAAGATTAGAGCATGGTGACCCCCGTAGTTGCTCTGCAGTTGACAAGGCAATAGGTGTTGCCAAAGATAATAATATTTGATGGTTATGAAGGGAGACCATTTCATTTGTTGAAAAGAGGTGTGTTGAGGACATGAATTATGCTTGCTCTATAGAGGCCATTGAAGAGATTGAGCGTGACATAAGAACTTGCCAATCTTCCACTATAGGCTCTGCATTTCGCTAATTGGAGAGGATAGTACAAAAGGTAACTTGTGTTGGTTCCTCATTGATTCGATGAAATATTTTTCTTAGTGTTACCACTGTGGTGAAGCTATGCCATAAAGAACCCCCATATGAGGTTGAGGCATACATAGGAATGTCCTTGACTAGTGGAAGTTGGCCAAGGTCACCAAAGAGCATGATAGATCATCCTTCGAACGATAACTGATTGTGGCTGGGGAATGTTTCACGTAGCCTCATGTCAATGCTTTGAAGTAACTTAGGACCGATGAAGCTCATTTCATCTATTAATATGTAGCGAATGTAGTGCATTTTTTCTTGGAAGCTTCCTAATGTTTGGCCTTGTAGGGGGGCAATATCTTTGATAGGGACGCGTAGGGTTGAGTGGATAGTTGATGCTTTGATGTTGAATGCTGCTACACCTGTAGGTGTAAGAAGTAGTAATGGTGATGGCCCATTTTGGGATGAATTTTGTATTGCAAATTGGATGGCTTTTATTAGGTGTGATTTACCTGTTTCGACAGTTCCTTGAACAATCATTTTAAAAGGAGTTTGGAAAGTACCTACATTTAGATGCGTGAAAACTATATCAAATGTTTTTTGTTGTTTGACAGAGAGGTCGTAATGGGTAGGGGGAGTGGAAAGATGGGGGACTTCAAATGTTGGATGATTGGATTGTATGTAGGTAGTAGCATAGTCTTTTTGGCACGGATTGAGTTGGGAAGAACCCCAATTATGGTGCAAGTCAATGTCACGACAACCAAGCATGTCTAGTTCATCAAAGGGGAAAGGAATGCTTGGGTATAGGCTTGATAGTACTTTCCATTCAGATGGGTTGTTATCCTACATCGTTCTTTCTTCACTAGAAGAGGATGTAGAATCGGTTCCTTCGAAAGGCTTTGATGGTGTGCGAAGCACATGCCAAGGATGATAACTAGATGCAAACTCTCCCATTGTTCTATAATAGGAGTGACTAACAAAGTGAATTCATTGTGAATATTATAGAACGGTTTGTACAGTAGTAGCTCACTCCAACAAAATGCTTCAAAGTGGTTGTTGTCTCTTGCAGAGATGGAGGTGAAGCATGGGGAGACACGAACAATGGCTTTAGTGGACTGCTCTTTCCATTGGCAGTGCTTTTGAGAAGCCTTGCAGGTCCACTTTAGGGTGACCCAAGAAGTGACATAAACTCTAAATGTATTGGACAAGCCATGTAAGTATCAATAGTATTTGGAGAGGTGGTGGTTGATTCAGATGAGAGGCACACCCGTTGAAAGTTTTTTGGTTCACATTTAAAGAGACAAAAATTTGACTTGATAGGATGAGTGGAAGTTTAAGTAGGAGGTGGCAAGTTTCTTGGGCTCCAATATCACGGTTGACTAGTGTATCAGCAAGCATTTTTTTGAAAGTTGTTGGGGGTGGGCTTGTCAGAGTCTATATTGGTTGAAATATGAGATAACATTGTGTGGTATGTTTCTGACTTGTTTTCAGCTTTTGCGGTATATTTTGCAAAATACTTGAGGATTGCGTGGATAGAGATAATAGGTTGGAAATAGATGTTAGCTCTCCAAATGGAGAGAATGGAAGGGTTGTGTAGGTTTAAGTGGTCGTCATTACGAGCAATAGTGAATTTTGGTTGGTCAACTTCATCAATTTGAAGGGTCGAATGTTCTTGAATGGCCCAAGGGGCTTTGTAGCGGCACTATAACAATTGGCCTTTTTTCCTAAGGCATGTTTGCAAGGTAAACGTAGTATGATGTTGAACATAATTGACCAGTTCAGTGTAGTCAATGAGAGGGTCGGATTTCAAGATCATTGTACTATCCATTAAACATGGGTCATCACCAAGAGATTGATGAATTGTTTGGTTCCTTGAAAGTAGTACTCGGGGGTTCCATGCAGAGACATGCCTTTCAATGTATTGAATGGAATTTTGTATTGATTGAAGGTTATTCCATTGTAGTTTATGCTTCTGGTAGCCAGAGAAAACCATGAATATGTGTAGAGCCTCTATTTTTCCATTCATACCTGGTAGATTGTTTGTTTAGAAAGTATTTTAATGGTATCCATTGGAAATGAATGAGAGTGGAAAAAAACCTGTACCAATACTCGATTGCGCTAAGTAGTTTTTCCAAAACCTCTTCATGAAATGCAGTGAACCTATGGTGCATATATTGGACAACAAGGTGTGGATTTTGAACAATATTTTGTACCCTCCATTTGTAAGCGGCTTGCAGATTTGAAGGTGTGGTTCATGGCATGATCTTGTACAGGTCTGGCCATTTTGTATCAACTGCACTGAGTGTGAAGAATAGCGATGGGTAACCAACTTGGATAACCATATCAGAGAGCTCCGCTCTACAACAACTCCAAAAAGGGCATGTTCCATGAATTGATGATCTGAAGCACATGAGTTGTTCAACAAGTTTTTCATTTGGAAGGTCCTTTAATCGCTAACGGAGATCAAAAATAGTTGTTAGCAAGCATATATAAATGTGCTTATGGACAAATACAAATGTTGTGGCTTTGTTGTGATGACACATAATAATATTGAGTATGAAGTACCTAAAGTGAGGGTGTTGGCCAAACCTATTATCAAAGTACCTGAGCAAGTGGAGAGCATATTCATGTAATTTAACTTCTTGCATGCATTATTGTTTGAAAGCAACTATTCCTTTTGGAAACAAATTGGGGAAATCCATAATAAACAATCCTTCAATGGTGTACTCAATAATGGGAGATGGTGAAATGGGTGGCCAATCCATAGACAAGGTTAGTCGACCTTGACCTAGTTGCAGTATAGAACACAATTCTTTGACTTTTGTACGTGTTGGTGGAAGATTAGCTACAAAGAAAGTGAAGTGGTCAATGTTTTCTTTAGAAGGGTCAAAGGTCATAGCATCTATATGCACATAGGTTGCATTTGTTGGGCTAGTAATTGTGGTTGTTGCAGGTAGGAGGTCAATAATGCTAGTGGAAGCAATTGGTAGGCATGCTAATGAAACCTCATCTAAGCGCACATTTTGGTAGTATGGGTCGTGCGTGGTTTTATAATGCAGTGCATCGTAAACATGCCCTCTACTCACGAAGAAGCTATAATCTTGTCGGTCGAAGTTTTTCCTATTAACTAATAGGATGTCTAATTCATCTATACGTCTAGGCAAGTGTGTAGCAATCGTAGAAATATCTTGAGGAAAAGAAATAGTGTGGACAGCATATTTTAGTTGGCCTCCCTTTGCATAGGTTACTTGAAGGATAGGGCTAACCCTAGCTATTAGCATTTCTTCAACTTGACTGAGTTTTTTTAAACATAGAGGTTGCTCACCAAAGTCCATGTTATTCCATGCTAAGAAGCGATGGCCATTTTTTTCAGCTGCACATCTATAACAAGTAGAAAGTCCATTTAACTATTTTATCTTTATACCTGGATATTGTTCCATGCAAACTAGACAAGTCGACATGTGTGCAAGTTTGTCTAGCGTAGAACGAAAATAATTTCTTGCAGCAAAAAAGGTTTGAGGAAAGATTGGAAGCAGATGGAGCTGGGAAGGGTAAGCAGAGGAGGGGAGTGTAGATGTGGAGGCACTAGCAAGGGAGCTTTGCATGATTTCATGTCTTCTTCTATTGAGGATGTCTTTCCATGCATGGTAGTGGTCTCATTGTTGTTGGTTATGATGGGCTCGCTTATCTTGCAAGCTTGAATTTTCCAAATCCATATTGTATTTTCTGTACATTTACATAAAAGGTTCAACATTAAGTAAGATAATTTAAATTGGTGACATCGATCAATACACAATAATCAATATAGTTGTGTAAACTAAATACATCGAGCAGAAACAATAGGAGGTGGGAATAATATTATATGTTTCAAACTTGAGTAAAGATTGAATTTTCAAGAATTTGTTGAATAAAGAATTAAAAATATTTCCATTTAACTAAACATTTATGCATGAGTAATAAATCTAACACAAATTTTTAAAAATATCATCAAAATTGAATATACTCGTAGATAAAATGCTTATATAGTTTGGGAACATTTATCACATAATTTATGTATAATCATTTCATTTAATTAACCATGGATGCACTAGTAATAACTCTCCATCTTTGGTATCATCAAGATTAGTTTGAACTTTAATTGTCAAGTTGGACTTCATAGCAGACAAGGTAGGTATACCATAGTTTTCATGTAACAACCTAAATGATGACATTACTTGATGCACCATGAATCTAATGGAGTACCTAAACTTAAGAGTTGCGAGAATCCATTCCTCAGGTGGGCCAATGTGATTACTAATTTTGGATGGTCCCTTAAGAAATCTCATGAACTTCATACTTAGTTCATTAGATAGAGTGTGTTTTTTGATATTTATTGTTGGTCTAATTGTGATGTTCCATATGCATCCAACGAGGTAAAGATCTCGAATCTCATGGTAAAGAGCAACTGACTAGTCACAAAAATCTATAATCTCAAACTATAGATGATGAAATTTGACATCTAAGCTCATTTTGATCTTTGATTCATATAGGGAGTTAAAGTATACAGCATAATTGGGAAAATTTATTTGGAAAGTCTGTGGTCCATTGTTATTTATTCTCCTCACCATCCTATCTCTCACCTAATATCGAACACTTAGTTCCTCTATATGAAGGAGGACATTGGGTGGAAGATATGGGTGATACTTTGACAACCAATTGTATGCCCATGGTGTACGAATTTGATCTGAAATTTTGTTTTTATGAATGAAAATTATTATTATCTCTTACATTACTATTAAATAGGAAAATAAATATAACGTCTAAAGTAATTTGAAAAATTCATAAAGGATAGTAAACATAAACAAAATGTATGCTATCAAAGTAACTCACTTTAGATTTAATGGAATTAATATATATAGAAACAATTTCTTGGAGGTTAGTATATTAAGTAAATTATTAGAAACTTTTTGGAAATAAATATTAAAGTATATAGTGAGAGACAAAAATGACCATTAGAATAAATATCTACCATAAAAAAATCCGTTATCCTTCTTTCGCTTTAAGTATAAGGGAATCCCATTGTAAATGTAAATTTTAATCCACCTTCTGTATCTCATTGCCTCTGACTCCTAACGTTCACTTAGAACCATGGCCAGTAATGCCTATTTGATTTTTTCAAGATACTTTGTCACAATAAAATTGGAGGTGTGTCTTGTCTAAGCTATTTTCAACACCTCTAATTTCAAGATCTATTAGAGATGTGTCTTTTGGCATTGTCTAATAGGCCCATATTCATTGTTATTATTAAAAAATTAACTGATAAAATTCAATTTCAATGAATGAACTGTGATGGGAATTCCAAAAGATATGTTGATTCATGCTTTGTCCAACATTCATACAAAGAAAACATGATTTGTTTATAATGACTTGCATAGTAGTGGAAAATCTAGTCCTTTTGATTGCATACATGTGAATTTTGTTGATGAATCTATATTTCAGCTGCCTACAAAGTTATGGTTTGTAAATATGAATTCTATGATTGTAAATTTATTTTAGGTTCACTAGTATAAACATATAAGTCATTGAGCATAAAATTCAGTTTATACCGGTCATCTTTGACAAGCAATTGATAGACATAACAAAACATTAAGTTACTGAATAGAATGTGATGATAATGTATATGAGTTCAAACTTCAAATACACATACATGATATGAAAAGATACAACCAAAGGCAACAAAGCTGAGATCTATTGGTGATGTCTTATCAAAACCATAAATAATGCAATTAATTCTTCACTTCACTTAACAAGTCTTGAAACTATTGTTAAAATACATCTTCACTTATAAAAATATAAGTATTAAAGCTACCTCCTTTGGTTCTATGCATGTCAGTATGGGCATCTATTGTCACAAGTTACAATTTCAATTTTCCACTTGTTGTAAACTCTTATGCATGATCTTCTTATTTAGAGTTGCTAATGTTGTATTTGTATAACTGGATTTGTTATTTTACAGTTTGTCTTTCTACAAAGAGAGTAATTTAATTCTCTTCCATTCATCATTAAAGAAACATAGGTTTTATCTTACAATAATTAGTTCCTTTATGTCTCTCCTTAGACTGAGCTCCACTTGTAGTTGCAGGTTGGCTTTTCCATTTTGACCATAAATTAACATGCCATATTTCACAACCTTGCAATATAATAACATAATTTTGTCTCTCATCTTGATGATTTCAATTTTTCTGTGATGTTATTGTATTTTTCTAAACTAAATCTTAATATGTGTTGCCAAAGATTGATGTACTGGGTTGTTGAAGTTATTTACATCAATGACTATTTGATTGTTGTTATTCCAATCTAGTATGCATGTATTTTTCTTTCCTCTTTATTATCTCATTCATCATCAATGAAATATTATCCTGCCTATGTACTTTCTTTGCGAAATCAATTGGTGGTAGAATGGATTGCAACCAAAGTCCATTTGCGTACAGTTCTCCACATGGTCATGTCTACTTAGTAAATAGTTAGGGAAGTTTCATTAACTTATGCTATAGAAGAGAAAATAAGATACCTTAAGATGGTAAACTAAATTACATTTTCTATAAGACACATAATATTTCCATAGTTTGTATTAGTGAAAAGACAAGAATGCTCCCGGATGCAACTGTGTAATAATTTTTTACATGAATGTTTCAGATCATACTTCATGATCTTCATCAAAATGAAGATAGAAAAAATAATATTTCCATAGTCTAGATTAATGAAAAGACAAGAATGCTTCTGGTTGCAGCTGTGTAATATTTTCTTACATCGATGTTTTGGATCGTAGTCCATGATCCATGATCTTGATGATGTATTGTGGAGTATGATTCAAAACATTGATGTAAAATTTTCTTACATGGTTGCATCCATCATTTTCCCTCTCTCCATCCTGATGTTGTATCATAGAGTATGATCCAAAACATTGATATAAAAATTTCTTACACAGTTTCATGCAAAAGCATTCTTGTGTCTTCATTTTTTATGTTTTCTTCATTTTCAATTTTAAAGTTGTCTTTTTTTGTTTATTTTGCTACCAGATTATTTGTAGTACCCATCATCCAATATGGAACTAGAGCTAATGGGAATGTGAGAAGGCCAAGAGGAAGGATAAGAGAAGAACAACCCGTCATTGAGACACCTATGGATAGGGTGAGGAAGGCAACAATAATGAGACAACCCTATTATAGACTCTAGAGACAACAAGATCACAATGAATATAATTATTGGTATTTAGAAGCATGGAAATAAAAGGAGAGAAATGTCTGAGAAGAGCACAAAGTAGAGTTTTCCCATTCCCAATAGAGAAATTTAATCTGTAGAAAATGAAGACTTTGAGAGGATTGCTAAAGATCAAATAACAACCCCATAAATTCCATTGGGTTTTTTCTGGACAAATAATTAGAGATTTGATGTTGTCTCATAAGAGAGGATTCTATTCATCAAGTTTTTTGAATGATATTGGTTTCGTTGTTGTGGTTGGCCTTCAAAACATTCTGCTGCACTAGGAACTTGTTGTTCTATCTATCTTGTTCTTTCCTTGAATAAATCTGAAATGATTTGTAGGGTAAATGGATGAAGCCCAAGAAAACACTAAATTTGACACTTGACTTTGTGTGTCAGGTAAAATTTTCATGACCTTTTATTCATTACAAGTTGCCTCTCAAATGTTAAGGGAGAAGCACATCATAGAATATATATAACTATGACCCTTTGGAATATCTGTCGGGATGCCAAAGATATCCCTTTTCATTTGATACAATATTCCTAGAGTTCTGACTGTATTTAATGAAAAAAATGCATAAGTATGGCCTTATGGGCATCAAATTTAACATCTTGAAATGTAAATTCTTGCTATCTCTAATATTGGCTCCCTCTTTATACAAGTCAGATGTCCTATCAAACACTACCATTTTGCACCTCAAGTTTCTTGTATAGCTTTTGGGCAGTTGAAAGTTTGGTCAAATATTTGGATGTAATGTTTTTAACTTTTTATTTTTGGATCCTATTTTTTGAACTAATTGTTATGAAGCGATTTTTTATTTTTCCAAAGGAAAGTTTATGTAATAAGGCTTGGTAGCATGTTGGAATATTGTATATTAAGACACAAAAGTAAGTCATAATTACAAGTTTTTGATTAACCAAATGATTTGTAGTTTGTTGTTTCTGGAAAGGCATATGTATAATAGGATCTCTCTTCATGGTTTATTTTTTCCATTTTCTGACAATAAATTGGAAACTTTTAGGGTGTGCCCAATAGACTTGAAAGAATCAATAGCTAGTTTGATTTTTGCTGCACCAAGGTACACAAAATTGCCAGAGCTGCAAGATGTTCGCTTTGTTTTTACTACAAAATATAGAAAATAATTTACAGAATTTGAATAGAGCAAAGGAAATAGAACTCACCAAGTTGGAAACAAAAGAATATGAGAAAAATCTAAGGACTAAGGTGGAAAGGTCATCTATAGTCATGGATTGAATGTTTTTGCTACAAAATTTGGAAAAGAATTTACAAAATCTGAAGCATGAAAGTACCACCTTGTGCTCATGAATGTTTGATTATTCTGTTCTTTAGATTATTGAGAAATTATCAACAAGAGCACCAAGTAGAGAGATAAAATTGAGGTTGATATAAGAAATTGCTTCTGAACATGGTATTGAATGGAATTTTGAAGAAAGTGAGGCAGAGATGTTGAAGCAAACTCAAGACATTCTGGTGAGTCCATTTTTTTAATATTTTGTTCATCTGTTCTAATAGTTGTCTGTTGTCTTGTGAGTTATCCAACATTGTTTCTCTTATTTTATTTTTCTGACATTTATAGTCACATACTTATTAAATAAATTAAAATATGTAGGATGGGGAAAAAGCACATTTTGAAACAAAAAAGATGACCTCCTAACCAGAAGACAATATTAATAAACAAGGGGAGTGTAGGGGTAGTAACATCGATTGGATGAAAAGTATTACAAATCCCATGAAACAATAAGAGATGGGAATAATAAATTGTATGTTTTCTGGTTTAATTCTTCACAAAATGAAACCATTAAATTTTGTTCTTAATATATTGCAAGTAGATGTGTGATTAAATGTGAAAAAGTGTGAGAGTAAATTCCATAGACATTATGAAGTAGAGTGGATTGCAATTAAACAAATAGAAATATATATATGTTTTCTTTAACTGTTTGTCGTGCTTACAAATATGCACAATTGCACATGACATGACAAGTGTACTTCAACAACCTGTAGTAGAAAATCAAAGCATTTTTAATAGTTGTGGTAACAATAATTTATGCTTCATGCCCATCAAAACAATTTTATTGGATGGTAAGTGCCAAGAAGAAATCACAGTTGACAACTATGTGCAGAATTTTGCTTGTTGCATCGGGTTCTGCTAGTAGGAGCTAGAAGTCTTCTGCGCAAACTCCTAACAACACTGTTGTTGGTTCATCAAATGCAGTAACATCAAGAAGATGGCCAATACCATCTTGCAATTCCATCTTTAGCATGTAGGTTAAATCACATGTCGCAATCTCTGCATAACACTTGGGGCATTTAAATGCACCTGGGGTAATCTGAAGAACCTTTTTCTTACACTTTTTTCTTTCCACTATGTGAGGGAATGATAGGTAGTAGAATTTTTCTAAGTGGAGCTTTGTGATAGTGGCCTTTACACAAAAAATTTGTTTGTCAAGAGAGCTTGGTTTTGCAATACTTGAAATAGGAATTGGGTTTTCAAAATTTTGGGTCGACAGCTAGCTCTTCGAGAGGGAAAGACAAGGTTCGAAAATCCCTATAGTGGCATACCAAGTTTGTAATGTTGAGGCTTCAACCAAGTTGGGATTGATTAGAATGATTGTTGGAAATATAGTATCTATAGACTTTCCAAACCATGTGGTTATACGACTACTTTTAATCAAAATAACTAGTGGGTTGGGTTCTAGGGGAAGATTAGCTAGTTGTTTCCCAACAATTTGGCAATGGCTACCCCAAAGTGTGATGTCAATGGTACGGTCGGACATGTCAATGATTGTAGCTATACACTTTGTTGTTTCGGTGTCATCCCTCTTGTGAATGGTTGATGGGAGGGAGATAGATAGAACACTACCAATGACATCTACAAGGGAATTAATAGGCAATGACATTTATGATTCAATACTTTTAATATGGTAGTTGTGTGTTGGTATAGTGGAGTCTATGTAGGTGAATGGAGTTATGGTTGAGGAACTGTGGAGGAATATTTCATAAGGGTTTGTGCCACTACTATATTTTGTGTTCTTAACTCTGATGTAGCCATTAGAGATGGCATAAGTACTATTGGTCTCAATGACATGGTAGAACCTGTCTACAAGATCATTAAAGCATGTAACATGTATCTCAGACCCTACTTTATCTACAAAATCAAACCCAAAGACTTTCCCATCATTACTTGAGTTTTTGTACTCATGAATTGGACTTTTAGCAAGGGCACGACCCTAAATGGACCAAACCTAATGGTATGGCATTAAGGTTGCAATGGGATTTGGTTTGGATTGTTCATAAAGTGAAGTGTTGGGAGATTGAGGGGTAGCCAATGGCCCCTAAGAGCTGATAGAGGGTGTATAGAGTGTAGCTTGATGAATAGCAACTGGAGCTCCAATAATTGATGCATTATTTGTGACAACTTCTAGGCTATGAATTACGATAGTGTTGCAAGGAAATGACAATTTGAAAGTGAATGAAATGTACATGATTAAACAACAAGAACTTAAAACTATATGGTAATTATGTATGTACGTGAATCTATGATTTTTTTTGCAGTCGTACTCCTTGAGGTGGATAATGGAACCTTTGACTAAAGCCTCCTCCATGACAAGCTCATTGAATTGGGTGGGCAACAATGCATGATGTGTGTGTCCCATTCGACAATTGGATATAGTACTTGACAAGTGTAGAGTGAGGTTATTCAATGCTATCGATAGATACAACTTGTAGAAAGGTATCTACATCTGGCATGTCCAAAAGGATGTTGGAAATGGCATTTGTAGTTAATGTAGGCATGAAGACTTTAGAAGACATTTGAAGTGATTGGCCTACAGGAAAGTTGAGTGTACATAATTCAAATAATAAAGAAATGTTTCAATTGTAATTATGAAGTTCAAAATGGTTCATACAACCTTTCCTATGAGTACAACTTCAAATGTCTTACTAAGGTATGCAAATAATTAATTATGGGTTATTTGAATTATTATACCAACAAATTGTGAGTTAACAACATACAAGTAAATTGTATGACATTTCTTAGTCTATGACATAATTAGACCTATTTGTTAATATTGGTTTTATTTGCAAGTCATTTGAGTTATGAAGCTTGTTGGGGCAACATCATTCTAATAACATGATATGATTGTTTAAGCTGAGAATCTAAAATATCTAAGAAATTTAAGTGTTTTTGTTTATATCTTAAGTTTTAGACATAGATCATTTGTAGCAGCACGGGAAACAAGTAGCAAACACAAATATAGCATAACAAGAAGGATATTGTAAACTAAAATATGAAAATCAAAATATGTGTATTACATCTATTCCCAAACCGAATGCTAATTTGTTGATTAAATATTCATAGATAATTTACTCAAAGATATTGTTTAAATTACATACCTCAGTTGCTTTTACAATTGCACTTTGTTGCAGCTCCTGCACCAACACTCTTTTGTGGAAACCTGTCACAAAAAACAATTTTAAAAACAACCAAAATTCAATTTTAAAAACAATTGACATTCTATAGGCAATTGATGGATAATATGGTAATGCTAATTAACATTCTATTTGTACTAATAAGAAAATGATGGTATTATTGTCATAGACATATCATATAGATAGAGATGGAACATAACATTATTGTTGTTTTTTCACCATTTTTATTTTCCAACATTATACCACTGTTCTCATTAGAAAAATAGATCTTCACATGGTTAAATTTGAATTCTAAAAATTTCTCTACTCACATTAAAAAGATTACAAACTAAAGAAACCATGATGTAATTTTGACTTTTAATCTTCTGCTATAGAATAATATATGGAATAGTAAAATGTATGGCACTTTCCCTCAACAAAAATCCATTTTTTTAGGGACTTACTTATGCCTATAAAAGATGTGGCAGTAATGGAAATTATGAGAGCCTCTAAAAGTATCAATACAACTTTCAACATACACATATCATTGATCTACCTATGATTTGGATGCTTGGAGCATGTGGGGGACAATACACTAATGTGAGGGAATCAGTGAAAAGCTACCAATATGTAGAGGTGTAAAATTCCCAACATTCAATTTTAAAAATAATTGACATTCTATAGGCAATTGATGGATAATATGCTAATGTTAATTAACATTCTATTTGCACCAATAAGAAAATGATGGTATTATTGACATAGACATATCATATAGATAGAGATGGAACATAATATTATCGTTGTTTTTTCACCATTTTTATTTTCCAACATTATACCATTGTTCTCATTAAAAAAAAATATCTTCACATGGTTAAATTTGAATTCTAAAAATTTATCTACTCACATTAAAAAGATTACAAACTGAAGAAACCATGATGTAATTTTGACTTTTAATCTTCTACTATAGAAGAATATATGGAACATTAAAATGTATGACACTTTCCCTCTGCATAAATCCATTTTTTTGAGGAGCTTACTTATGCCTATAAAAGATGTGGCAGTAATGGAAATTATGAGAGCCTCTAAAAGTATCAATACAACTTTCAGCATACACATCATTGTTCTACCTATGATTTGGATGCCTAGAGCATGTGGGAGATAATACACTAATGTGAGGGAATTAGTGAAAAGCTACCAATATGCAGAGGTGTAAAATGCTTACATAGAATTTAAGATCATATGTTGTGCAACAATAGATAAAACTTGGTGCAGTCAATTTGAATAAAGTGACAAGGATAAAAGGTCATAGGTCAATGTAACGATGTTTAATGTGAGTTTGGGATTACCCAACATGACAAAAAATAGGAATATTATGCAACATTTCAACATGGTGGTAGAGTTTGAAGTTCAACACCAACCAAACAAGTTGAAGCCAACCATGAAAGTATATTAAGTTTATTGTGGGGCCAAAAGAATTATGGTGTAAGCAACAATAATATGGTGTATCATATTTTTGATCAAGATAAACAATTTTTTATTAGAGTTATGAATGGGAACAAAGGGATTTTACTCTACTATGAGATATGTCAATAGGCAGATAAGTAAGTTCAATAGAGGCATAGAATATCAACATAAATAAGTTGAATAGAGGCAACTACCATGAACATAAATAAATCATAATGAAGAGAGAGCACAACCATAATAAACATGGGGTAGTATAGAAGATCTCAATATAAAAGTTTGATGTTGGCATAAGGAGGCACTTAAATGATATATATTATATAATTATTAAAAAGTCACTGAAAGCAGAGCAAGTGAAGTACTTGAAGATTCTGCACAATTATTGTCTTGTTGTCAATGAAGCCCTAACGAAGGAGGTATTTTGTAAAAATAACATGAACTGAATCCAATCTACCTACAGATAACAACACAGTTCTTCTAGAATTAAAAAAGCCATAAAAAAACTCAATACTGTGCACCTCTTACAATACAGACAGAACAAAAATAGAATCTCACAAAATCCAATCTCTCTTACAGAATCAAGAGTAAGAGAATGATGAGGTTCCAACCTACAATCCTTTCATATGCATTTATTTTATGCATTGCATGGTCTCAAATAGCAATAGACTTAAATTCATGGATGGATCCAATTTGTCAAATGAATGAAGATATCTTTCATAGATAACAAGGAAATTTTTGTGGCTATTATATGCAGATTTTACTGTAAGTTACTTCTTCAAAGAGCCCTAAATATCAGGTAGAGACACACTTAGTGGTGCAATGAAAACATAAGTTCACTACTATGAAACTTATGCCAATTATGTTGGTGTTATTTCTATTGTTAGATGCATGAAGAAAGAGAAGAGGAGTCAGTAAGGACTTGAAGTGAATTTTTGAAGGTTCTCTTAGGTAATTTCTATCTCATTAGGCATTATGATAGATTAGGCTATTGACTAGTAGCAGATGCCAAAGAGGAGAGGGGATTGCACAAATATCCTATTAATTTAACAAAGTATTTGATCAATTGACAGTTTGAGACAATGAGCATTATCAAATTCCTAAGTGTCATAGGGGACTTGAATCTTAAATCTAGACAAGATTAGAATTTTTAACCATTTGGTATTAACACTCTTGAAGCCACATGTAGGTAATCGGTGGTTTCACATCATAGTTTTTGTCAAAGAAGACAAGTTAAACCATGGGAAGCAACATAGAGAAAACCAGGCTAGATTTATGTCAAGAAGCAACTTTCACAAAACTAATAGCCTAAAGAATTTTTAGCCACTTTGGTACCACAAAGCCATCAACAATCTCATAAAAAACCATAAGCCAAATTGGATAAATGGTGTGATTTTTACTAGTCCTCCAAATACTCAAATGAGAAGAATTGGGTGTGATAAACTCTCCTTAGCTCTTAGCATAGGTATGGAATCAACCTACAATGCATGAGAATGGTATGGATATGCTTGATGTCCAACCGAAAACTCTAGTAGTCTAATTGTCAGAGCCTTCAGAAAAAGATCCTAAAGTAGAAAATAAGAATTATTTTCATTCACAAATGTGGTTCTAAGGACAATTTCTCTGGTTTGTCAAATTTACGAACTTTCAAGTTTAAAGTCATAGGATTTTTGGAATTAAATTTCACAAAGGGTTTACGTCACTTTACAGTTTGAAAAATCATACAATGACTACATGCTGGCAGTTGGATGGTTGGATGAACTACTCAATAGAGAAAGACTGAGAAACCTATTTAGGGAAAACATAGTATTTATGCTTTATTATAGTTCACTTAAGTGACACGTAAAACATATTCCATTTGTGCAATTTTCCTCCTAGATAGGCGCTCCCCCGAACTGAGTTCTCATAGAAGGAGTTGTATATGAAAAAACCTGGAGGCATTTTTTGGTATTTACATAAATGGTGCTGGATTCTAGGGTATTTGTTGCTCTCCATGGATGTTATAATTTATGAACCTTACATATAAAGCTCTTTTTTATGCCTGGTTTTACACAGAATGTGTTCACGACAGAGATCTTAGCCAAATATTTTAGTTTGTTACTATAACATTTTACATGGTCAATTCTCAATTGCTAAGAAATTTTCTATTATATATGTCTTAGAGATTGAAGATAGGTATTGATTTTATTCATTTTTTATTACTGGTAGTTGTGTAAACAAAAATCTTAAGATTTGAATGGATTGTTGAATGTCGCGTCATTGAAGGTTGTTGCAAAGTTAAAAGGCACTGGAAATAGAGGAGAGCACTATGAAGTACTTGTACTGCTCAACTGAAGGTCCATGTTGGAGCCAGTGGTATGAGATTCCACAACTAGTACTTCCTTAATTTACACAAGGATTTACCTTAATTTCAGTTTATGATTAGTTTGCTAAAAGTCATATATTGAGATTTACGTGCTAAAACAAGGCAACACATATTTAGTTACATTCCTCTCTTTCCAATCTTCAAGATATACGAGAATCTCCTAGGGGCTACACCTTATAGTAAGGACATCCTTAGGCTTAGATGTTTGAGGATTATCTCTTTTTCCAATGTCACCCATGACTTGCAAACCTGTTATGCCCGAGAAGTATCTATTCTTTGAGAATCACCTAGGATTTACACCCTATCTCACATCTTTGTTTTCTAGTTGAAAATGGAATCACCACAACTAAGATGTACAATTAGAGCATATGGAAAAACTCTAATTTCTCCAACAACATGTTGGAGGACATAGATTCTGTGTCCATGACTCCATAGTCCATACATTTTGATTGGGTTCTTACATGGAAGGAGAACATAGGACACTTTGTTCCCTAGTGGAAGCAATGCAACTTGGTCTACATCTCTAGTGAAAAAAAATCCATTTAAAAAATATTCCTAGTTATCATAATTTTCATTGCTAAAATAATTCGAATTTAAAAAATTCACCTGAAAATGTTGATTGTCTACAGGTTTCTACCATTCAGCCATCATGAAGACAATTCATGCCACTAAAAAAGTTCCATTGTGGGAGCTTGCAACTAGGGTTACCAAAGACTTTGATCAAGTTGTGAAAAACAACAAACATTTCACATATATGGTTGATTTAAATATGCTCATGGTTCAGGCCATGGCACGCCCTGTAGTAACTCCTTCATCCTCCATGCACATAACTCTTCTTTCTAATATGTGAGATGCTTGTTGTGAAGAAGTAGATAAGGAATTAATTTCCTCTTTAAGTGTAAGGGATTGGATTACTTGCTCTTCGCTAAATGGAGTTGGGCCTTGTCTTATGTTGTATCCTATTCTCAGAAATGGTTGCCTCAAAGTTCTCTTTGTCTACTGCAACCTTCTCTTCTCTACCAAAACCATCAAGTGTCTGGTGGATGATATATAATCTATGCTTAATGATATGGACAAGTGAGTTTGAAAGATGGAGTTTAACTGCAAAGTGGTTATTCATCAGGCTACATATGCTAAGTCTAACTCTTGGAAGAGGCACCTGGTGTAAACGAATAGCCTTGGTTTCTCTTTTACATGCACTTATAGTTTTAATATAAATTGAATTACATCAAATAGAATATTTCTTGACTTGAAGGCTTTTAGATGGATGAAGATTGGGATTGTATTAGTAGGAGCATTTTTTTTTTCATCTATGGAATATGTTTAGAGTTTTGGATATGGCAATGTGTAAGAATATTGAATCTTGATAGTTGTCTAGTGTTTTTTTAAAGTTTAATAGTGATATTTTGTATTCTATTTTTAAACAATGGAGTCGCATGATCTGTATAGGATCTAGACTAAATTGCGTTTTGAATGCTTAATTAAAACAACTTTGCGAAATTTTAATTCATACATACATTAGCAAAATTATGCATCAAAACTTAAGATGAGAAACATAATTTAGAGAGAAGAAGATAGAAGGTGCAAACAGAGTTTGATTACGGAGTTCGTCACAAACGTGACTACGTCTCCGGGTCCGCTCCAATAGAGAGACTGATCTGATTAATCTCCAAAAAAAGATTACAAATGCACCAAGACCAATCTTCTAACACCTCAGTAGCATGTCAATACTCTGATGTTCATAGATGGCACAAGAACTCCTTAGAAACTCTCCAGCATATCACCTGTTTCTTAACTTACTGAACATCTAAGAGCTTTCACATCCCTCCTTTTATACATAGAATTAGCCTAATTAGGCTTAACAAAATTATTAAATGTCTAACCCCCTTTAACAATTCGTAACAAGGTTTGTTTATTTTTCCCTAACCCCCTTTTGTTAATTTGTTAGGTGGTTTTGCTTATTTTTGGCCTTATAGGCCATATGGTTATAAATTCGGCCTTAATAATACATCAAAAGAAAACAGACTCCATACAATATCCAAGCTATACCAATGGTCTATCGGTGGCACGCTATTTTGGTGGAAGGTTGGGCAGAGGTTCCAATCCCTCCAACCACTTTTTGTTTGTTTTTACCACTGGAAAACTGAACAAAAGAAACGGAGGTCACGGGGTCGAGCCCCAACAAACCTTTTACCCGACTCAACAACTACTCGCCGATGCCGATGGAGGAAGGATGGACACATGGCACGCCAAGGAGGGGCCACATGTCAAAACTGGATTGGATGATGAAAACACGTCATCATGCTGACTATGCTGCCAACTGTGCTACGGACTGCTGATTGGACCGATGAATGTGCTGCCACGTGGATGCTGACATCATCGTACGTATGACACATGTCAACCATGAATTGTTCCACCTTTGATCTACAAATATGCTGACATCATCATGTACGAATGTTGACGTCATCAATGTACCTTCAAGTCAACATAAACTTTGACCGACCGTATCTCCTGCGTACGAGCTCTGTTTTCAATGAAACGAACTTTGTCGGAATCGTCTCGATGAGCACTTCGTGATGAAGCCATTTTTGGTGAATTTCGTGACAATGATTTTTTTCGCTCCCTATCGGCCCTTGGTACGCTATTTGACCAAACCTTTGACTGGCCATAACTTGTGCAAACGGACTCCTTCTCGCTCCATTCAAGTTGCGTTGAAATCAGGACGCTGAGATCTTTCTGATGGTGCTGAAATATGGAGATTTTGAGACACTTCAATTTCCACTGAAAATATCTCCCGGATCATCACATTTCAAACAAAGTTGGAACATGTCAAATTCCATGCAATTGCATGGTTCAATTCAACTCTTTGTCAATATTTCTACTATCTATTCCTGCAATTAGAATGGGTTCCCATTTGTAATCACATAGCCCGAATTTGAATTAACCTTTTCTGCAATTTGATGTAAAAATAGGATATGGGAGTACTAGGAGATGACAAAATAACAAAAAAACAAAGTATATATAAATACTAGAAAAGATGAAATATGTAAAATTTTCAAAAATTTCAGAGAGGTGAGGATTTTATTTTATTTTATTGAAGTCATTCTTGTATATTGCAGCAAGAGAGAATACCAAAGATTCTAGGGTGAGCAGGTAACTTGGAGTCGAATCTCCTAAATGCTAGAGACGTTTCCATCTACCTTTCCATACCCTTGTTGAAGATGTGTAGCAAGTTTACAAGACTCCTCCCATATTTACTATGGTTTTAAAATGTCCAAAGGAATAATTTTCCCATCACGAGATGGAGGATATGAAAGAAAAATAAAAAAGAAAAAAAAACTAATAAAAGTCATATATTGAGAAAATTTTGCTAAACCATCGAGCGTTTTTACGTGATAACCAGACAAAACCGGTGATGATGTGCACAATTGTAATCGTGAAATTTGCATACTTATGTCATTTTTCATTTAGGTTGTGGAAGATGTTAAGAAAAATAGAGCAGATTAAAAAATAAATATCTCCAAAACAGTGAATAAAAGAACACACATAATTTCACATAAATTTTAGTTACATCCATAGGAAAAGCAGGGATTAATCTATTGATTGCAGCAAATTACAGAGAATTTTTTATGATATTACAAATGTTTCAATCCCCAAATTTTATTCAAGACCTAGCAGTGTAAGAAAACAAAGAGTCCAAAAAATAGGGAATATGAAAGGTCTACAGACTTAATGTTGGGAAATGGAATGGTTGGACTTCGCACAACCAAATAATCTCCCATTTGAAGATTAAATTGGGCCATACATGGAACGACAATGTTGTTGTAGTATGCATGGAACGTGGTTCCAAAATGGTGTCAGGAAGACGGAGGAATACACCCCCACTCTTTACAAATCCAACCATTTCAAGTTTCCAAGTGGCATTGGAATTGCAAAAGAACAGTGAGAGGGTTTCTGTAGAGGTCTTGGGAACAAACTCATTCTGTATACTTCGTTGTGGAGCAAAGGCAGGGGATAAGTTTTCATTGTCTGTGAAAAACCCCCACTTCTTCACATTAAAAAAGAAACAAGGGATTGAGGAAGCTCTGGAACGAAAGTAGATTCAAGGCACAATTTTTTGTTTGGACCCATTTGACCTTTCACGGATCAATCCCTTCACAGGTGGGAATAATAAGGTAGCAAAACAAACTGAAAACCCTAAACTCAAACATATAGGGAAAAATGTTTTCTCAATGACTTTTCAATTGAAGAAAGACATTGAATAGATGAAAATTGAAAAAAACAAAAAAAAAACTGTTGTAAATGATTTACCTCAAGATTTTTCAGTTGCTGCTTCAATCCATTCAGAATGACAGTAAACAGAGGTGCCAGAGCTTTTTAAAAGCATAATGGCGGTGAAAGTGCAATTGAAGTGTTGAATTTTTGCATGGAAATTGAAAGAGGAGGTGTTGTTAAGATAAGGGTAAGCCATCCAATTTCAATGAGGGCTATAAGTGAATGTGAACTGCAGTTCTCCAGTCAGGGTGCAAGTAAATGTCTGTCAGACTTGCAGTTCTCCAATCACGGATGCAAGTAAATGTCCGTCAGACTTTCGTTCCAATTGAAGCTTAGGGAGGATTGAAAATATATAGGAAAGATCCTTTAGTTGTGTAAACAAGTTGTTTTAGATTTACCTCAGTTAAAATCTCATCTCATCTGCAATCAACAATTGGCAAGGAACGAACTGTCAACCATGCCCTCTAGTGCGTTTATATCCGTTGAAAGACAAAATGAACTTCGAAACTTCATATAGGGACACGCCTTTGGCATAATAATTACTTTAATTATTTAATTATCATTCTTCTCTCAACATTACCCATTCATCATGAATAAATAAAACATTTTATTTACTTATCTAATTCCCACTTTCATATTCCTCAAATAATTAATTAATTTAATTAATTATTATGCTCTCATGCAAATCTAAATTTATCTTCCAACACACTTTCTTTCACTTCACTTCTCATGCAACTAGTTAACTCGCACTCGGTCTGAGTTATCTTCCAAATAATTAAATAATACTTAATTATTTAATTATTCTCTCATTCCATATTCACTTTATCTTTATTCTTCCTTAATTAATTAATTAAATTTTTATCTTCCAAATAATTAAATAATACTTAATTATTTAATCATTCTCTTATTCCATATTCACTTTATCTTTATTCTTCCTTAATCAATTAAATAAAATTTATTTTTAATTACGTCAGTAACTATTCTTTATTCTTCTAATTTAATTCAATACATTACTATTTATTTAATTATTCCTTACAACTTTCCCTCTATAATTAAATAATTGTTCTTTTGTAATTATTTAATTATTCATTATATTTTCCTCTATAGTTAAATAATTACCTTAATTATTTAATTATTCATTCATCATCTCCTAAATTAAGTAATTATTTCAATTATTTAATTTATCTCTTCTCTAAATAAATAAAATTATTCGTTTTGTTTATTTAGCTCATCTTGTACATTCAATAATAATTAATTACTTTAATTAATTATTAAACCTTTCATGCAATTAGTTATTTTTAAATTTAGCTCACTTGACTTATCATGCATCCAATTAGCTAATTGATCTAATTATATCAATCAATCTTGACCATTGATAATCATTGCATCGCTTAATCTGGATTGTTCATTAGAATCAACCATTTCTATAAAAGTAGCCCTCATCTCACATCGAAGGCTAACCACGAACTTTGGAGCTTTTGCAACTTTGCGATCTTCTCACACACTTGAGATTTTGGCAAAAGAAGTGCATCGAATTCTAAGAGTATAGCATAGCGAAAAGGTACAATGGAGGTAATTCAAGATATCATGGGTGAGGTAAAAGTTTTATTCATTTGAATTCATGTTGTTGGTTCTTTATTGAATAATTTGGGAATTATATTGTAGTATTGAATTACAGTATTAGTAGTTGATTGTTTTTATTTGTTACTTCTATAATGACTTTTGTCCTAATTTATCAATTATATTTTGGTGAACTCGACATGAACCCTCATTTTTAATGATTTTCTATAGAAATTTAAGACTTTTTGAAGCTATAGGAAGTGTGACACAATCGATTGTTTGTTCAACACAATCGTTGGATCTTGTGACACAGTCGACTATTTATTCAATGCATCTACTAACCTAAGTGATGCATACAAAATTTGTTGTGTTGTATCCGTCGCTATTATTTTTCTATATTTTTGTAGGTTTTGACAATTTGTCACATTTGTGCCTTCCTACATCGCAATCGTTACACAGTGCATTGCAATCGCTTTCCTAAACACCACATTTGAGGCTTATTGCATTGTAATCGCTTTTCTATGTCACGCAATGAGCCTTCCTCCACCGTAAGTGAATGTTAAAAATAAAAATGAAAAATGTTGATGAATACTACATTGTTTTCTGATTTTTATTAGTAAGGTAGGGTTTTCGTGCTACTAATCCTTCTATTTCTAGCTTGTGGCATTTTTTTGGATTATCTCACACATTTCATTTTGGTTCTTAAAATGGATATTTATCTCACACATTTTTTTTAGTGCTCTTAAAAAGAATAATACAAATCTCATTTTTCTATCTAGCTTTAAAAAGAATAATGTGTTTGAACATGCAATATTTCACTTGGTGCTCTAAAATTAACATACAAATTGCACACTTCCTTTGATGTTATCAAAACAAGCCATTGATTACTGTATATGGTGCACTTACACACGCCAACCTTGTTACCGAGAGTAGTGTTTGTTTAAAGTATCCTCTCCCCTTACACATCGGGTGCAATCCTAGGTGACGAGAAATTACAAACATATTAAACTTTAAAAAAAAGAAAAGTAGGAGGCCTGCCTCGTGATACATCCTCATGAAGAACCCAAGGGATTGACCTCAAGTGTCATTTTCTAGCATAATATAAAAAATGGATGAGAGCAAAAGTTGTAGTTCAATCTATGCATGTAGCACTCTAGAATTTCACTAGGGATGTCTAGTTTTTTAGGCCTTAAGGAGACGTCTAAGAGGTCAACGGTGTTCATCGAGATCTACCCACTAATTTTGTTGTTGTTGTAGAGACCATTAAACTCCTTTGAATGTAACTTATAAAGTGATGCAAGGGATAAAAAATCATACCCTAAAGCTACTCACCATGTCCTCTCTTAGAACAAGGTAGAATCTTCTTGAGTTACTAGCAATAGTTCTTAAGGAGATAAGGAAGGTGTGCTCGTGGCATCTGTTGACGACCCTATGTCACTGAATCTCTACTACCCACTTTCGTATAGAGAAAGGTGTTTTGAAAATTCTTGCAATTGTTAGAATGCCATGTCTTTCTAAGTATTTACCCCTTAATTGGGAGGTGGGCCCACCTACAGTTTCACCCGTTCTAATACTACATTAGGATGTGAATGTTTGAGTCTTGTTATTACCAAAGTGTAAAATTTCTCATCATTTAACACACAAACTATCACAAAATCAAACTAATAACTTATCAAGCATCTATTTTTTGAGTTTTCTTAAACTGAATTATGTCTAAAAATAAAAACTAAGCAAGATTAGGGTTCCTTAGAGGTTGATTTTATGAAAAAACTTGTGCATCGCATATGTTAGCCTATGCACCGTAACTGTGTATATGTATTACAAAAATAGTACAACACATCCGTCAACGACTATGACACATTCGTCTGTTAAAACACCACATCTCTTTGTTAGCAACATATTTGTTGCTTTTTGCACTACAACTATGGTCAAAAGATTTAGTATTCATCCCTAGAAAATGACAACACCGCAACTATGTCATACACATTTGATAGGTTTAGAAACGCAACTGTTGCAAACTACATCGTAGTTGCCATATTTTACACCACAGTCAAGATATTTTACACTAGATTTGTTGATTGCTTTGTCATATCTGTCTAATAGATAAAACACAGTTAATTTCCAAAGGTTGCTTTAAACTTGATCTTTTTACACAAAAAAATCAAAATTTGAACAATTACTTATCACTACATATTCAACATTTTAGCTTTCATAGGTCAGATACATTACATCACTTTAATGTCATATCATAGAGTCCTTCAACAATCTTATCTTGAAAATATTGAAAATTGAAACCAAAAAACAAGTTTAGAAGTCAAAGTATAGAGTTATCATTTAGGAGAATCATCAAAACCTCATCTTTTACAATCTACCCCATCAACAAAATTTGAAACCCAACTCATAAGTCTAGTAGTGAAATCATTTTTTTATGAAACCATCATCATCACTTAGAGGTAAATAAGATCTTTCACATGGTTATATTAGTCCCAAAACTGAAAAATTTGCCAAACTTATCATCTTTTAGAATCTAAAGTCAAGATATCAAAGGTCTTCGCATTCAGGGAAATATTATCAAAAAACCAAAAACATAGTTTTAATTTTAGTCTTGTATCCTCAAAATTTTAAGAAAATCAATAAATAACAAAAACATAGAGTAGATTCATTGTAGGTTGCATTTCATACCAAAAACTTCAAAAATTCAAAATTTAGAAAAAGATAAGTCCCAACACCATCACTTTTTATGTTTCTCAAAAGATCACAGGTCAAAAGAAACGAGATGGAATCATCATCTAATCTAATGTACAACCCAACTAGTGAAATAAACTTTGGTGAAAATCCTAGAGTGGTCACCCTTTTGATAATTACACTATACGTGAAGTAGAATATGGGCTCACACCTAAAGAAATTGAAAATGCATCTCAAAGATCCTAGGCTCTTAAGAATTATTGACGAATTCATCTTAGATGATCCCAGCAAATACTTCATGCAGTTAGCACAAAATGAAGCTAGGCTACCACTTGACTTTGACATTACCATAATTATAGGGGAGATTCCTACCATAGTGACACTAGGATTAGGTGTTATAAATAGACCACCACCATCATTGACACCTATGATGTCACCACCCACATCAGAGTTGAACATAAGCACGCCACCTCCATAGACAACACATATCACATCAACTATGAACATTCCAACACCACCTTCGTCCATGAAACAAATGGAATATCCATTTGCCTCTACATCTACAACTGCAACACCAACCCATACCATGACTACAACCTAAAATTGCTCTTTAAAACACACCAAACAAAATATGGAAGAAAAATCCTTCATTTACAAGACCACAAGTGGGTACCACATCCATTTCACAAAAAGGAAATACACCTCCGACAATGACACAATCCTTTTTCAGAGCAAGTCAAAATAACACTCTACCCAAAACACAACCAAACAATCTCGGTTCATCATCATCATTCAGGTTTAATCAACCCCCACCTCCACAACAACCAAATAATCTTGGTTCATCATCTACATTAGGGTTTCAACAACCACCACAACCAAACAATCTTGGTTCCACATCAAAATTCAGGTTTAATCAACCCCCTCAACAAAAACAAACAACCTTGGTACATCACCATTTGGGTTTGGTCAACCTACTCCACAACAAAACAACCTTATGCAAAAAAATCCATATTAAGCACAAATGGTCCACCCCTATTATCTGTAAGGCAACAATCAAGTTGAGGTGTCAAAAAAACCATTATCAAAATCCTTAATAAAATCATCAATGACACTAGTTGTGACTAACACCTCCAGCTTAATCTCACCCTTTAGGCCTACTGCACATCCATTCACACTCCTACTAGTGCTACTCCAAATTCACTTATCTATGGTGCCAAAGCAATTTTTCCATTAGAGGTTAAGCTCCCCTCCATGTGTGTTTCTTCATGTATCCTCATCATAGATGAGGATTTCCAAGCTTCACACTTACATGAGTTAGAACTGCTTGAGAAACATCATCTTACTACAATCAGCTTAAAGTACATTAGCATCAATTATATTGTGGTTATAACAAATGCATTCACACTCAAGAGTTTGAGATTGTAGACCTTGGTCTTAAGGAAAACCAAAAGAACACTACCCAAGATAGAGAGAAGAAAGGGAAATTCAAGCCAAACTAATTGGGTCTATATAGCATTACTGCCAAGCTTAGATCTGGAGCCTACAAGCTACGCACTTTTGATGGTCATGAGCTAGAAGATCCTATGAACATTGTCCATCTCAAGTGCTTCCATGCTTAACCTATTTGGCACCGGTCTTCCAAAAAATAAAAAACTAATAAAACAAATAATGAAAATAGTAAAGAGAAATAATTTTGTCTACTAGTAAAAACCACTCTTTGTGGCACCTTGGGCAAGCACCATGATAAAAAATTGGTAAACAAGTGCCATGTGTAGTAGGTAACCACTCTAGTCTATGATCATGTGCTCTTCCATATATTATTCCAACCATCATAGTTTATTCATCCCATTATATCCCTTCCCTCAAATTGTTCACTCAAATCCCTTACGCATCCATCACATTCCATACATTTTCGCTATCACCATGACATACATTGCCTACTCATATTATCCTCCTTCATCATATTTATAAATTTACTATCATTTCCCCTCATTTTCATCTCTCCACCCACCCCATCCATCCATCCATTTTCCTCCCCCATCATTTCATTCCATTCCATTCATACCCTTTTCTTGATTTTGTGCTTACTTGGGGGCATCCCCTTGTTGACATTTATTGGGGATTGGTCCATATGTATGTACCCACTGGGGTATGACCTTTTCATAACCATCTATCACCCCATGGATTCACAATTTAGGTCCTTATTTGGAATCTACCCATTAACCATCCACCCATCATATCCACCCATGGCTTCAACATTTCATTGGATACCAACTCATGTTTTTTTATATGCTTTTAATTAATTGATTGCTTGTCCTTGTCTTTGTCTGTGTTGGTTTGTGTCTTTTAATTTTTTGGTTTTCCTCTTTCTTTTTAACTTTTTAGTTATTTATTGCATCTAGTATTAGTGTACCATATCTCACACTGTCATGGTCGCCTTCATCATTCATATGATGTTATGCTTATGACATTGTGTTCCTTAGACCACTACACTATTCACATTTTCTTTGTCATTTATTTTTGGTTTATGTTTTGTGTTGCTTATAGTCTTAATGTGCCACCAATCACACAGCCATGATCACCTTCATCATTCATATGATGGTGTGCCTATGACAACATGTCTATTGGATCACTATTCTATTTGCAACTTCTTTGTTTGTGAGTCAGTTCATATGCACATGACACATTATCATCATGGTCTCTTATATCATGGCGCATAAAACTAAGTGATACAACAAAATAAATTTTGCTCCTTACATGTGAAGTTACTATGACATAATGTATTCCTCGTCTATTACATATTTTATCTCATTAATTATCCATAATCCCAATTATGTGTCATTTTTTTGCATTACATCTTTGTGAGATTTCATCATCCAGCATGTATATCCATGCAACCCAATCTAATCATCCTAGTGACATCATTCCAATTGCCCCAATTCTTAATCAATTATGGCATGTACATCATCCCAACATGATCTCTTTCAAGTCATTTTTTAATCCTTTTATGACACATATTTTTATCACCCTTAGTCTTTTCAAGCTACCTATTGGGTTCCATTTCACCCAACAATTCTCTTAAGGGGGCATCACTTTCGTCATCATCCCTAATCAATTGGGTAAACTTTCCACTAAAGCTTAATTCCATTCCATCCTACATTTTATTCTTCTTTGATACAGCACTACTTAGTTGCATTGTATCAAAGAGGGGCAAAATGTAGACACCTAAAATGTCCCCTAGGACTATTCATGATCACTAAACCTTTCACTTATTCCCTAATTAACTAGTTTCATCACTACATTTATTAGCTATTCCCTAATTGGCCAATTTCATCACCTAGACCTACATCACATCATCTAGTCCTAATTAACCTAGGACATGTATATTCCTTTCACCTAAAGTCCATAACTTAATTAAATAATCATATTATTTAATTAACCACCCTTTTCCATCCCATCACAATAAATAAATAATTAATTGCATATTCCACCTATTATCCATCTCACCCATGTGGCTAAAATAATTAAATAATATTATTATTTAATTAAGCCATTATCCTCTCAACACTTTCTAAGAATAATGGAGACCTAAGAACACTTATCCTTGTGCTCCCATTATTCTCTCCACATTTCAATAATATTGGAAACCTAGGAATACTTGTCCTTATGGTCCCCTTATTATCTTAACACATCCCAAAGTTATAGCCCTTTTAGGTGCATATGTCCCTAATTTCCCTCATTCTCACAACTACTTACTTAATTCGGTAAGTTAATACTAGTCATGCACATTCTAATTACCTTTGTTTTTGAAAAGTTAAACAACATTTACGAGGCGCTGTACCCCTCACAATGGGCCACTAGGGCCAAAAAAGGACTAAACATAACCAGAGAACATTAACAGAAAAGAGAAAAAAACCAGAGACAGCCCAGCGACAGCACACCAACAGCCAAAAAACAGCCGACAGACCAGCAACAGGAGCAGCTAACTGGCCTCATCCCAGTTCTTGAATAGGAGGTCAACCGCCTCATCACCTACCCACTCCTTATTTTCCTGGCTATTATTCCCCTCCAATTCCTCTTTTATGACATTTGACAGCGCACTAGTAACAAAGTGGCTCAGTTTCATTGTGAAGCGGGTCAAGCCCCTAAATATTTTGTCCAAGGTGTTCAATCTCTTTGCCAACATATCAACATCTTCCCTAATATCCCTAGTCTTCAAAAACAAACTAGGCTCATTCACTATTAGAGTGTGCGAGTCAGAAACATGGCCAAAAAACTTGCTGTCCATCGGAGTAGGCAGGGGCCTCTCTCCCATCTCATCAATCTCATCATTAGACTCTTCTTCCTTATAGCCCTTGCTGTCAGACTGCTCCACCTCTGAGTCCTCAATAATTAATCTCTTTTTGTTGTTCTTGGCCAGCCTCCCCGATCTCCTCCTAACACTTTCCCCACCAATCAGCTCCGTGATCCCCACAACCATATCCCCTCCAGAATCTTTCCCAACAACATTCTTGCCCTTGCCCTCCTTGACAGTCGTGGCTTGCCCACATTTCTCCTTACCTTTCTTCAGCTTAGTGACCTTATCCGTCGTGTCCACCTGGGTGGCCTTTATCTCACAGAGCCCTTCTGTTGCACTAGCATGAGCCATGCCTAATCCACCCTTAAGCTTTTTGGTGGCTAAATTGGTTTTGACACTCCCCACCATGACAGCCCGAGGAGGGCTCTTGGACTCAGCTGGGGAGATATGAATCGAGGAGATGGGTTCAGTGTTCTCGACATGGATAGTAATGGTTTTAGGCGGACAAAGAGCAAGATGGAAGTGGTACAGGCAAAGGATAAGCCCATGGTGGAGCGGGAGAGGTGGAGGATCACCGGGATTACGACAAGCTGCCACCTTACATTTCTCCACCAAGCTTTCCAGGTCCATAAGAAGGAAAAAAGGAAAGCTAAGCAGCATTTTATGTCTAATATGGTTAAGCAACGGGAAATGATAGAAGAAACAAGTTTTGCACCTACCTTTTAGTGTCACATATTTCATCAAAGCCATGCAGACCATGTCCCACGACTTAGGGAGCTCAGCTCTTTCAAACCCCGCCGGATTCCTGACCGGAGTCTCCTCACCTCTGAAGAACGCCTTAAGGCTTTCGTGGTCTGGCTTTTTGGTGTGTTTAGGGTATTTCTTCCCTTCGCACCTCAAGCCCGTGGCCTATGCAATGACATCCTCGCTAACTTCAAACGAAATCCCTCCAACAGAAACCCTTATGTCCTTCAAAGAACTAGCAAATTGACCCGAAAGAATAGGATCATGGCCAACCAGTCGTTCCATAAGTGGGGCAATTCCGCCCTCCACACAAATGTGCCACACAAGAGGGTTGTTTTGGAATTCATCACAACTATCTAGCTCCATTCGCACACGATCTCCACCCATTCTTTTAGCCTGCTCAGGAAAACCACAGTGCTATAACAAA
The DNA here is from genome assembly GCA_007115665.2 of Sequoiadendron giganteum. Taxonomy (NCBI): domain Eukaryota; kingdom Viridiplantae; phylum Streptophyta; class Pinopsida; order Cupressales; family Cupressaceae; genus Sequoiadendron; species Sequoiadendron giganteum. The sequence goes on along the minus strand of CM021107.1, from coordinate 431,145,914 downwards.
CACCAGAGCCAAACGTTGGAAACAAGTAACACAAAAGGATGTTTAATGCAGGGATTACGGCTAGTAATCCACTCAGACCAATAACACGCACGGACGGGAAATATGCAACAGTGAGAAAAGACATAACATTTAATGATTTTTTGAAAATAGTGGAGGAGGTAGAAGTTGGCGGATAAGTAGGAAAGGCACAACATCCCATGCCGATAAACCAACCAACCAAATTTAGAAACCCGCCAAAGAAAGCCGAAATAACCACCAGTTAAGTTAGTCGACGCGAAGCCACTAGAACACAACTAGTACATATCATGAATGGTCCCATCATTTTTAACACACTCACTTCTCCAAAAGTACCTAGGAAATAAATCAAGTAACCCCATTCCCCAAAATGTGATACTCACAATACCTTCATGCACCCGAGAAGAAATCACAGCCTTCGAAATCACCCGCATCACGTCACCAAATCTAAGCTTGATCACATTAGTTAAGTTTCCTCCCTACCATCTCATCATTATTTTATAAGCAATACCCAATCTCCTATCCCAAAGAATCATCACTTGGATGCTCGATCCCCTACTCCACACCCGCTCATCTTTACCTGTAGTACTCCACCTGTCCTCCATACCAATATTGCAATTTATCCACCAACACACCCAAATAAACCAGTGGACCCCCCAGTTAGTCCTCGTCATCCAAAAGTTACAAGTCATTATTAACCATGGAAGCCATTTCCCGCTCTATCAAACCTTGAATGTTTGACGGCAGTCTTTCCTTTTTCTTCCAACATCTAGTCGAGACCCACCCCGAGCCAAGATTCGCCAACGCATCCGCCACACAATTGCCTTCCCTATAAATATGAGACACTTTTTTATTTATTAATTTGGACATAAGGAAGCTAACATCAATCAAAATGTCTTTGGTGTTCCCACCAATGAATCTTTCCTTTTTCACAGCATCCGTCACCACCTTGGAATCTCCCTCAATATGGAGATTAACAATCCCTAGCGAAACAACAATTTTGAGTCCCATGAACAGCACACGAGCCTCAGCAACAAGAGCCAACTAAACCCCGATGCCACCAGCAAACCCTGCCACCATTTTTCTCAATGAATCTCTTATAATCCCACCTATACTTGCCCTTCCTGGATTTCCTTTAGCAGCTCCATTGAAATTCATTTTAAACCATCCTAAATTTGGAGGCTCCCATTTGGTATTTATCCTAGCTAAAAGTTTCCCATTGTCATAAGCATTAGCATTTAACTCCTGGTGCCATTCCTTGGCTATTTTTATTTCAAAGTCCCTCGGCCCAAACTCCGAAAGTTTTCCATCAAAGAGGAAGATATTCTCCTCTATGAGCCGAACACCAATCCCAAACACCTCCTTGGGGCTCCACTCAACATTCCTGAAGACCCGGTTATTCCTCTCCTTCCATAAACACTAACCTATGATAGGGGGGGTTTGTCTCCAAATTTCACTGACCAGAGGATGCAAAAAAGGCCCATTCCAGCCCAAAATAAATGAAACAAGGTCCTTGCTCATAACCCACGAAATCTCAAGTTTCTCAATAGCCATCCCCCACACTTCAGCAACATACAGGCAGTGTAGTAAGAGGTGATTAACAGTTTCTTCCCCCTTTTTGCAAAAAAAACATCTATTGGGAAAGCATAATCCCCAGATTCTCAAATTGTCCTGGGTCAGAATCCTATTGTGGCAGGCCGTCCACCAGAAGAAATTTATTTTAGGGATCATGCGCCTATTCCAAACCATCCTCCAGTGTTCCTCCACAGAACTATCATTAGTCAACAGTCTGTAAGCGGATCTAACTGAGAAGTCCCCCTGTTTATCTAAAGCCCAAAAGAATTCATCCTCTCTATCATAGGAAGGAAATCTAAAATTGGAGAGTAACACCTGGATGGATTTGGCAAGACCACTAAGAACTGGCGAGTGGGGGCAGCATAGTGAAAGCTCTCTCCAAATCCTAGCACCAACAGGGCCAAACACATAGTCAATGATATAAATCCCAAAGAATTTTTGAGCAACACTCATCACCCCCCTAAAATCGGAACAAACCAGAGGGAAATCTAAGAGCCAAGCATCTTCCCAAAATTTAATTTTGATTTCATTCCCCATTTTCCATTTTATCCCTTTTTTTAGCAGACTTTGAATGCTGCAAATACTCCTCCAAATAACGGAACCAAGAGGGTGGGGTTTCGAAAGACAATCAATCAGAGGCCTATTTTGGAGATACTTAGCATTCAAAATTTTGCACCAGTCCTTGGAGTTCCTTAATTGATCCCACCCAACCTTGGCAATCAACGCCCTGTTAGAAGGCACAATCTTCCTTATTCCAAGCCCCCCATAAATTTTAGCTCGACTAACCTTTTCCCATTTAACCAAGGCAATTTTCTTTTTCTCCTTAGCACCAACCCAAAGAAAATTCCTTTGAATTCTTTCTAACTTTTCCACTATATACATGGGCATCCTAAAAATAGCCAGAAAGTAAATGGGTATACCTTGTATGGCCGCAGTAAGGAGCTGTAATTTTCCAGCATGAATAAGTAAGGAACCCTTCCACCCAACCAATTTCCTTTGAATCCTCTCCAGAATAGAGTTCCAAAACTTCGGTTGAACCTCTTTAACCGTGAGTGGAAGCCCTAGATACACCGACGGGAGAGAATCACTGACACATCTGAGAATCGCAGTCACTCTATTTTCCAAAGTAGAAGAGCAATTAAAGAATTAAATCTTACTCTTGTTGTAGTTGATGCACTGTCCGGAGTAGGAGGCATAGCTGTTAAGACAAGCTTTCCATTTCCTAGCCTCCATAACTGAGGCCTTCCCAAAAAGAAAAGTATCATCCATGAATTGCTGCACAACAATCGGACAAAGAGAGGTAGCCGCTCTAACACCAGATATGGAGCCCTCTGATAGGAGACTAGTAAAATTCCTACTAAGCACATCGGAAACCATAATAAAGAGGTAGGGTGATAGAGGGTCTCCCTGCCTGAGCCCTCTACCAGCAGAGAAAAAACCGCAAGGGGAACCATTAACCAAGACTGAAAACTTAACAGTTCTAACACACTCCATAATGAGCTCAATGACCAGCCTATTAAAGCCATACTTAGCTAGGACCTTTGGAATGAATTCCCATAGAGCCTTGTCATAGGCTTTGGATATATCAAGTTTAAGCGCCATTCCCGCATTATTACCTCTATCCATTGAGTGAAATAGTTCATGGGTAGTCAAAGCAGCATCAAGAATATGCCGACCCGGGACAAACCCCTTTTGAGTGTGGCTAATAATTTTATCAAGCAGGGGTTTGAGACGGTTAACAAGAATCTTAGAGAAGATCTTATAGATGGTGTTACATAGACTAATAGGCCGGAAGTCAGCCATAAAAAGTGGCTCACTAATCTTAGGTATAAGGGCAATGAAGTTGTGATTCATTTGTTTAAGGATCTTACCAGATTTAAAGAAGTCCCTAGCTGCGAGCACAAGGTCCCAACCCATAGTATCCCAAAAAAATTGAAAAAATGTAGGGGGAAACCCATCAGGACTAGGAGCTTTGAATGCCCCCATGCTAAAAGTAGCCAACTGAACCTCATCCATGGAAACACTCCTAAGAATGCCCAAGTTATCCTCCAAAGGGATGGATGCAGGGAGGTCCCAGAGAACCAAACAATCCAGAGCCGAGTTGGGCACCCCTGTAGGGGCCGAGAGACCCTCCTTGAAATAATTAACCGCACAGGACTTAATAAGAGCTTGATCATAAATCACCTCCCCAGAGTTACTTATTAGCTTAGAAATTTGGTTCCTTTTCCGATGTTTGACAGCAGATACGTGAAAAAAAGGCGTGTTCCTATCTCCTTCTCTTAACCATTGGATCCTCGATTTTTGTTTCCAGAATACCTCCTCATTTTTTAGAACTTTTTCCCATTCCCTTCTGACCTCCTTTTCTTGATTATTAACCTGTTGACTGACATCTCCCTCATCCATATTCTTCTGCAAAATCTTTAACCTCCCCTCAATCTGTTTTTTCCTTTGAAAAACATCTCCAAACACATTCTTGTTCCAACCTTTAACCATTAGCTTAATATGCTTAAGTTTGTAGCATAGCCTAAACATAGGAGACCCTTGTACAGGGATATTCCACCATTCAGCAATTTTCTTCTTAAATTCGGGGTGAGAGTTCCACATTATTTGAAACCGAAAGGGATAGGGCCCGCTTGAAGGACGAATATTAGTGGTTAACAAGACAGGGTTATGATCAAAAACCGTCCTAGGAAGAGTGACAAGGTTGGCTCCTAAGGTATTGGTCCAATGGGGAGAACAGAGGAAATGATCAAGCCTAACCTGAATCAGATCAGCACCAGCCCTTCTATTAGACCAGGTAAAATGTTGTCCTCGAAGATCAATATCAATTAACCCCAAAGAACACAAAAAGTTTGCCAGATCAGTCATGCTATCAGTGTAATCCAGGAGACCCCCACTTTTCTCAGATGGTAGTAAGGGAGAGTTGAAATCTCCAGCAACAAGCCACCGACCACCTTTATTCCTATTAATTTGAGTCACTATGTTCCTCCAAAGGAAATTCCTCGAGTTCCTCTGGTTGGGGGCATAAATATTAATTATTGACCAAAGTTCTCCATTAACAAAAAATGAAACCCCAATGCTATTTTTACAATGAAATAATTCCTGACCCTAAAAATCAGAAGTATTCCAAAGCACTGCCAACCCCCCCGAAGCACCCTCAACATCATTGTGGATAAAAGAAGCATTAGGCCAAATAAAGTTAACAACCTTCTCAAAATTAATCTTCATCATTTTGGTTTCTTGCAAGAGACAAACATCAATCTTATGCTCCACTATATAGTTCTTCAGGGCACGTTGTTTGTGCACACTATTAAATCCTCGAATATTCCAAGACAAAATCCTCATCTCTGACCTTTTTTTGAGGACACTTCTAATGTCCTCTGCTTCCCCAGGGCAATCTCATTTGTCGTTTTACGCGTTTTGGTGGATCTCTGCGAGGGCCTCCCAGGCTTGGAATCCCCACCCACATCTGCCTTCTTCTTTCTACCCTTCTTCTTAGGCGTGGTCCAGATCCCCTCCTCTTCAACTTTCTCCAACTTTAAACATTCCAGGTTTTCAGTAGATTCTTCAACCAAACCGAAACTTTCCTCCTCCCAAATTTCACCCTCTTCAACCAAATCCCCACAGGTCCCCAAATTAAAGGATAGCGGATCAACAGTCGAAGACCTAGGGCCAAAGCCCTCTTCAGAAGCCCCCATAGACAAAGCAGTGACAGCTGAGGAACCAAGAACCTAAGACAATGAGACCTCCCGAGTGGAGGTTCCCAACACCAAAGAGCCACTAGGGTTCGGGACAGGGTGAGAAACACCAAGTGAGTGGGGACGTGGAGGAAGCCCAAGAGACTGAACCAAAACTGGGGGAACAATCTTCGAACCACCTAAAGGCTTCAAGACTTCCACCACCGGAATCTTGGGATCAGACGAAATCTTGGGGTCAGGCACATCCATAGTCTCCCTACTGACTGATGATTTACAATCAGTGATAAGGTGCCCAACTTTGGCACACCTTTGACAAAAAACCACTGCATTTTCATAACAAATAGGTTGTACCCAGTTTCCCAGCTTGGAGCAAAGCTTGATAGAATTAGGAAGAACTTTATCTACACAAATATTGACGTAGAAACGAGCAAATACTAACCTTGATTTAGATTTAGTGACAGCATCTAAAGTAACGAACTGACCCAATGAGTCACTGACAACCTTGAATATGGCTTCATCCCAAAACTCAAGAGGTAAGCCTGGCAGCCGCACCCAAATAGGAGCCGACATGTTAAGGTCTACAGCAAGATCAAACCCAGGCTTCCACCTACACAAAGCGAGGCTATGCTTCCCATAAACCCATGGGCCCGAAGACAGGGTATGCACCAAATCCTCAGCAGCAGTAAATCAAAAAATGAAGAGACCACCAGCCATCACGCGGATCTCCACACTGCCCTTAAGCCTCCATTTCACATTCACCCACTTTCTAACCATATCCACCATCAAACGATAGGAGAGGAATCTCCCCACCACCGCATTCTCCATAGAGGAAAGGATTCTGTCAGTAACCGTATAAGGAATATCAAACAAAGTCTCCGAAAACGTGACCGGCTCAGGGGGGACCGACAACGAGGAGGCCAGATACCCACTATTCAAAACATCCTTCCAACCGGCAGCCAGAGGAAGCTCAACTGCCGACGCAAAAGAGACGCCCGGAGGCGCCTCATCCCACAAAAAGCCCACAAGCGAAAGCACCGAACCCATAGAGGGGGTACCCACCAGACACATCCTCAAAGGAGGAGAGCATGGGTCAGGGGGGGCAGGGGACCCTTGGGAACCCCCACGACCTTTGTTTCCACCCTTCATGCTCTCCTATATTCTAGGGAATTCCTCTAAACCATTCTCCACCCTTGATCTCATAATTAGATCTTGGCCATCCATTCCTCATTCCCAAAATCTATAAATTCAAACACTCCATCCCTCATTCTCATCCATTATCATTAAAGCTAGGTAAATGTTGTCAATTTGGTGATATTCAAACAAAGAGAACATCCACATTCCAATACATCAAGGAGAAAATCATTCAACAATGGAGGTTTATTGTAACTTTCAAGTTTATTGCTTATGTTGTTATCTTATTTTACTTTCATTGTTGAGCTCTATCTGAGGTTTGTACTAGATTAAAAAAGAGTATTTTGCATTGCATTTGGTTATATTTCCATTCCTAAATTACTCACTTGTAGTTAGTTCTCAACACCCTAAGCTTTCTACCAATTTAGTTTTCCAATAAAACCTTAAACTCCCTAAACTAACTAAATATCTCATATTAATTTTTAGAAAATGTACCTAGTGCTACTAGAAAAATCATCAATAAAAAATTCACATACAAATATTTTGAAAAGGGTCCTAGGAACATCTACAAGACCAAACACATGAGAATGAATAATATCCAATGACCCAAAATATTTATGACAACTAAACTAAATTTGAACATGTTTTTTCTTTATCTCTATGCATTGCTCACAAAAATCAAATTTTAAAGAATAATTAGTAAGCCTCTCTCTAATATTTTTATTTTTTAAGGCCCATATGCCTTTCTCACCAATATGGCTTGTATTTTGGTGCCATAACATTGTCTTCTTAGTGGGTAATTTACTTTTGAGGTAAGAGTGTGCTTAAGTGCCCAAAATACAAATCCATTATTATTGGATACAACACATCTCATTGCCACATGTCCTGATGATTGAGTTGTAGACCCTAAAAATCTCATCATTATATGTTCTAAATCATAATTACATTACAAAGGTTAAAATCAAGTTGAAAAATAGTCCAACCTAATATCCTTTTACAAGGACCATAGTTCTTGAAATGATCTCATAACATCCACTACTAAAAACAACTTGTACACCCACGTTATTCAATTTACTTATCAAGAAAAGGTTGTGTGCTAAACATGGGATGTGCAAAACTATATTAATCCCATTTATTATTTTATTAATGAATCAAATCTTGAATCTCCCATGATAAACTATATTGAGGTGCACATTCCCACCATTACACTTCTCATGATAAAAAAACCACTCTCAATTATAAGTCACATGGAAATAAAATTTGGAGCTAAACATCTAGGCATCCTCACATGAATGATTTGCCAAAGCCGTGACAAAAGGTATTTATTGCATGTTGTTTAGAAGATATATCAAAATCATTATCATATTCATTTTATTTCTTCTTTTTCTCCTCCTTGCAATCTCTTTTGAAGCCTTGTCATAATTCTAACACTTTGCCTTGTTATTTCTAGGAGACATAAATCTTCCTCAATATTTAGATTTGTTATTTTTCCTTTTTCTTGACCTTTCTTTCAATTATCCATAAATAACCAAGGCCTTTTTGGTAGATTCAAAAGCCTCCTACCTAATATCCTTTGAGAGAAGAGTATTCTACACAACATCATTGAGTATAAGGTTTGACATAAAACTCCCAATGGTCATCAGCAAGTTGTCCCATCAATCTTCCTCTACCATTTTCACACTCACCCATTGTAATGGGGTCCCAATTGCATTGAATGTATTTATATGTTTGACAATAAAATCACCATCACCCATCCTCAAAGTCATGTACAACTTCCATATAAAAATATTATTAACTAGAGATTTATCTTGATATAGGTTCCCAAAAATTTTCTAGAGGGTTTGTATGGTAAATTCTTCATTGAAATATAACAAAATATAACCAAATAAAAAATATATTTATAGGGCTTATCAAATTTTTGTCCAACAATAGTCAATAATCTAGTGACATTGCAAATAGTTTGGTTTTGAATATTTAACCCACAAATTTCAATGTATTATTAAATCATCCATATAGAACCTCCACTACTCAAATTCGATGTCACTAAATCTTTCTATCTCTAGTCTAGATGTGCTTTTCATTTTCTATGAAATAAGATCTCTACACAATTTCTCACTCAAACAAATATTAATCCAAAAAGACCTTTTTCTATCACCTAATACTTGAGTTGATGAGGCTCTAATACCAAATGGAAGGAATTAAAGTGCATAAAAGATTCATATGATAATCTATAAGGAAATAAATTTGTAGAATATAATTATCATATAACCACATGACATAAAATTTGCACAATGAAAGCAATAACAAGATTATCTAACCTGGGAAAACACTTTAGGTAAAAACCAACCTCTAAAGCATAAATCAGTTGTATTTCTAGTAACAAAATAGTTGCAATATAATTATTGCATACATGTCTCTAGGAGAATCACCAACTTTAGATATGGATTAGTTTTGAGAGCATAACAATACCTACAAACTCACCCTAAAATCTCCATCTCTAGCATCCAATAATTAGGAGTAAATCCATGAAACCATGGGTGGTAGACCACAAACCATGGGTCAATACCATGACTAAAAATTGGCTTCGAAATTGAGGGCCCAAATTCCAATGACCAAATCTCATAATGAGTCAACATATTATACTTGGTTGATGTTCTTACATTGTCATAACTTGTAATAACTCTATCAAAATCCATTTGCTGAATTAGGCACTCCATTTTGTCTCCATAATTTGCATTCACATGTGATTTATGACACATCATAACATGCAAAATAAATTTGGTCAATACTCCTAATCAAATAAATCCTTACGATCATGCTCTTATATTCTAAAATTATTCTTACACCAATATTATTGTCATCGATGCTCTTCCACGTCCTTTGCACCAAGATATTATCTTTCACGTATTTACACATATCATACTAAGGCATACACATGATAATAATGGCCAATTCATATTGGGATGACCTTTTCAACCAAGGCTCACATATAATAAATTAAAATTGGGATTGCAAGGTGTATGAATCACATATTCCAATAGTCTTGTGCTATGTGATATGCTCTCTCTCATCATCCATTAAGAGTAGATAGGATTCATTAAGAGAATAAATGTGTAGGAAAATATTATTGTGGCTTGATAAGGAAAGTAATGTGCTTTTCATTCTCAACAAGATGTAATTTTTATTAAAATTGATTTTAATATAGTCTACATTTACATTGCATGGCCTTTCATTCTTGCCATGCTCTAGGCTCATAGGTTTGGCCCCAAGTTTCTCTACTCACTCCAAATGTTATTTGTAGATGCATCAACTCATCTTTCCAATAATGGTAGATAGTCTTCTTCCTTTGGGATCTTTAGGTCTATTCACCAAGAGTGTATGCTTGCTTCCACTCTTAATGTGTTGGATCTAGAAGTATTTGGTTATTTGCTTACTAATGCAGTTGCCCATAAACAAGTTAAAATATCTCCATTCCAAATACTAATTATAATTTTTTAATGGTCATTTTTAATAATTATTTTATCTCTTTTGAAAGAGGAAGCCAATATCACACATGCCTTACAATGTCTCAATACCTTATATATTTGGCTTCAACATATAGTGGAAAATAATATAGTGTTATTACACTTTTTTTTTTCTTGAACCTGTATGGTTTAATTATTTTAATTGGAAACAAATCTGATCATAGTGAAATATTTAGGTTCCTTGGAATTCCTTTTGTTTTTAGTCTTCCTCTTATTCTCTTTGGAAATTTGTTCTTGCACATATTGAGAAGTTTTACTATTGGATAACCAAGCTCCCCTCTCTTATTTGAAAGCTAGATTTATTATAAGGTGCTCATTAGCACCCATGTCTATCATCCATCATACTAGGCTCCTTGTAAGGCATCCTATCAAAATATTGAAAAGCTTTTAAGAAATTTTTTTTAGACATACTCCAAGTAGAGAAAGAGCTTTCATAGGGTTGCTTGGGATTTATACTGCCCCCTTTATGAGTATAGAAAGCTTGGTATTATAAAAATGTATCATTGAGGGCTAAATATTTGTGCCAAGTGGATAATCAAATCTCTTGAAGGAAATGAAGGTCATAAAATTCTTCTTCAATATTGTATTGCCTCTAGAGCTCCTCATGGAGATAAACTTGTAAAGGCCTTGGATTTCATATAATTATTATTATGAAGAAGCCATTTCATATTTAGGACACTTAAATGCCAAGAGTATTTGAAAATATTAGGAGGCCATAAAGCCTTGGTTTCTCTAGAATTTGGATTTCTAGCAACCAACAATCTCTTTGGTGGCCTTTTATGATCACTTGTTAGGACAAACCTTTAGCTAATGTTTCGTATATATGAAATATTTTTTTTCATAGAGGGATTTGTTTCATTTGAGACCTCTTCAATAGACCCATTAGGAATTGGATGTATTGGCTTAATTTTAAGATCAAATTAAGGTCTTAGATAATTTTGGAGCTTGTCTCTTTGTAAATGCTTCACAAGATTAAGATTAGATACATTAGACCTTCATGGAAAAATTGAAAATGGTATCCAATAATCCTTTCAATAATTACAAGCTTTGTAAATGCTACTCATGACTCTCTCTAAACCTACCAATGATTCAAAGTCTTAATAACGTATGGGGTCTTTAGTACACATCTACTCAAACGTAATCTAGGTTCCATACAAATTGGTCAAGCTTACTCATTTTTCTTGGTGTCTTCTCTACTAGGGTCTCCTTTTTATATATGATTTGAGTCATCTAGGTGTTTCTAATCTTCATTTTCATTTTTTAGAATATTTGGGAACTCTCAAAAATGTTTTCTAATTTTTCCCATGGGCTCAAGATTCACAAATCTAGATTCATGAATTATTCAAGCCTTTTTACCTAACCTTTTTAACACTGATTATTTTGGATGATTGGTAAAAAAATATGATGAAATTCACTAAAATTTGGTGTGCTTTTATAATGGTAGATAGAAATCCAAATTTATTTTTGGATTTTTTTGGTAGATTCATTTTTTTATTATATTCTAAAGTCATAATATGTTCTAATGTGTTGCTATAAATTCAAGTACTACAAGATTACAAATTTTCCTTAGAACTTTCCCACTTTCATACTCTTATCGAGCATGGGGTCAATACTACTTCTATCATTGTTCATGTGACACCTCCTCTCTCTAGCAAGAGTCTTTCCCCTCCACGAGGACACAAACATGCTCACAACCATAGTGATAGATCCAAACATCACTCTCATGCTTCACATGCTCACATGGTTCTCCTTATCATAGAGGACATAGTTGGTCCCAATAGGCACATGGCCTATCTATTGCTTCACAACCTCATGATAAAGGTATTCTTGAATGTCTAGACGTTGACAAATTATCATAGTTGAATATTTCCATTTTCCCTCTTTGTAACGATCTTGAAGAAACATAAATAGAAAAATGGGGTCCTATTGTTGGTATAATACTTATATTTATTATATTTTATCTTGCAACATATTTATACTATATATTATTAATAATTATTCTACGCGTAAATACATAAATGACCAAATATTTGTCAAGATGGATCCTTATATGAACATGCAAAAGAACTTATGAATAACATATTAAAAAATCATACATACATTCATTAAGAATTATAATAAATACTTATTTGCTTCATATAAAATATACTAACTATCCAATATAAATGTGATTTATAAAATAAAGTGCTCATGTGAACAAGTATTGTTCTTATGTGGACAATAAAGTCTCATGTGTACAACTACTAGGGTGACAATGTACATGCATTCGAGTACTTTATATTATATGTTTGTCCTATGACAAATATAAGAGGTGAGTACAACAAATATTTTGTATTTTATCATAAAATATAAAATATTTGCAAAAAGTTTTATGATATTTTAAAGTTAAATAAAAGTTGTATTTTAAATAATAATAAGATGTTTTTATTAAAAAATAGCATTTTGTGTTCAACTATTAGATCATTTATGTTGGATTTAAAAGTTAAATATTATTGTTACCAAAAATTATTGACATTATTTAAGTTATATTTTAAATAAAAATATAAAGTTGTGCTAACAAAAAACTGCATATTTTTTGTTCAACTATTATGAATTCCATGATTAAGTTTTTGTTGAATCTTTAAAAAATCATTTTAAGGACACTTCTCACTAGATGTGAATAAGTCACGTCATTGTCTATCCAACCCCAGGAAGCGCATTTGACTGTAATTATTAATTAATTAAAAATTAGAATATAATAATTTTTTTTATTTTTAATTGATTAATAAATACAGTCAAATATGCATTATAAACTATATAGAAGTTTCCATGAATCACACCTTGAAATGTCAAATGTGCATTCTGAATTGTATAGAATGAATGAACAAATGAAGAAATTTTAATGACATCCACAAGACCAAGCGGTCTAAGGGACCCAAGAGACTAACACTAACACTTTTTCAAGTTCTTTTCGATGTCAACTCTTCTATTATGAATCTTGATCAAGAAGCTAGTCGTATTATGAAGTCTTGCCTCCTCAAAAAAATCATTCAGACTACCCACCTTCAAATTATTTTTGAATTGAATATAGATATCCTCATACGTTGCACATTCAAAGATGAAGTGTTGTTTAGTTTCAACCACCCCTTTGTTGCAAAAAATGCAAGTTCTTTCTTCCCATTCTTCCTTGGGGACTGTCCATCTACTTGTCTCACACCTAAGATGATTTGAGCCGAGCCTCAACTGTGCCACTAATATTTCAACTCTTCCCTTAACTGCATCCCTCAAGTACACTTTTTCATCGTGTTCCCATTTTGGGTTGAACTTTTTGCAAGGGTTAAATTTTTTGACATAGTGTACTTTTTCATTACTAATCTGATTTATCCACATGACAATCTTGAAATTTTCTAACACTAACTTTTTATCTCTTCGATAGTGTTAGGACATTCATGCAATTTAATGTCCCACTTGCTCAACTACTTGTTTTTTTGTCTTCATCCAAGTATTTCCCCCATGTTTCAACTCTTCCTCAACAACCAACTTGGGCCAATGATGCTTATCCATGTTATCAACCTTATTTAAATAGCTTAACAAACGAATTATTATTGACACTTCCATTGGAAACATACTCGCTTCAACCAAAAGGATCTCATAGGGATTGTTGACTTGACCTTGAGAGTACTGGTAATTAAATGTTTTTGGATTCTTTCCACTTGCTGCCACTTGTGGGTTGATGTACTAATCCCCCAAACTTCGTAGCCATAGAGGACAACTAACACAACCAACAAACAAAAAAGAATTTTCTTGGTTTTCCAATCCCATAATTCCACTTTCCTACACCTATTGTGTAGTAGGAAAGAAGCTCTCCACCCTCCCTGTATCCTTTTTGTTTTGCAAGTCACCTAACCAAGCCTATCATGGAAATCAATTCCTAAGTACTTGTATTCTTCCGCTATCTCCAATGAACTTCCCTTGAAGATAAAGTTAAATTGTTGCTTCTTCCTTTTCAAAGAAAAAATCATGACTTTAGCCTTGCTTGTGTTCACTTGTATCCAGACCTCTTAGAAAAAAGTTAAAGAGCCTTCAAATGTTCTCTCAGACCATGGACAGTTCTTGCAATAAGAATAAGATCATCCACATGCAAAAGTAACTTCACCACATACCCCGCTAGTTGGATCCCTTCTCTAATAGATTTGTTTAACCATTCTTCAAGTTTATTGAAATATGAACCAAACAAAGTGGATGATAGAGGGCGACACTACTTGACCCCAATATCACTACTAAAAAACTCAAACATACCTCTTTAGTTTTGATTTTAGCTCTAACCTGCTTACAAAACTTATGAACAACTACTCTATACACCTTAGGAATCCCAAGTTCCTCCATTTTGCTCCAAAGTTGATCCCTAGGAACAATGTCAAAGGTGCTTTTTTAAAATCAATGAAGCAACAAAAGGCTTCTCCACCCTGGGTGTCCCAAACCTTTTTAATGAAGTGCCTAAGAGTGATGCAGTGATCAATGGTAGAATGCTTCGGTCTAAATCCAACTTGCCCCTTTTCTCATTTTCACTCTTTTTTTGCCTACTTGTCGATTATTCACTCTATCATGCTTCCAAAAAGCTTTCCAAAAAGAGGATTGACCATAATTATACAATAATTGGAAGGGTTATTGATATCACCACTTTTTTAAAGTGGGATAACAACACTAGTAGTCCACTCAATCGAAAAATTGTCTTGATTGATGTTGTTAAAGATTCTTTTGATGTGTGGAGCAAGTAACTCAACTCCCCATTTTAAAAATTTTGTTTGCAAGCCATCAATGTCTTGAGCTTTACCACTTGCCAAATTCTTTATGCCTTGTTTTATATCTTCCATTGAAAAGAGCTATGTTCGATGTGTTAATTATTGAAAGATCACATTTCTCATATTCTCGCTTATAGAAGTTTCCATAAATCACACCTCCAAACCTTAGGGGAGAGGAGCCGATACGTAGGCGGGTAAAATTGGATGATTCACGTAGATTGCCACGTGGTCCAATTTTATTTTTTTGCAAATACCCATTATCAAAAAAGGGTAATTAACAATAAAAAATAATTTTTAAATTTATTTTTTATTTATTTTGCCACGTGGGACGATGCCATTTGTCCATCCAAAAATCCCCAAAAAGATCATGCGACCGATACCTAGGCACCTCGACTACCAGTTCCTGCGTGGCACAATGTCCAAAGTGGACAACCTTTCCATGTCTACTTCTCTTTCTCCACCACCCTAACACTCCACTACATCACATTTATCACTCATCGCCCCTTCCTATACTTCTCTACAATCATGTTTAATGCACGCCACTTCTTCTAAGGTCCACGCCACCTCGCGTATTTTTTAAGCCAACCTGCATTCAATGCTCTCAGTGTCTCACACTTCTCGCCAAGTTTACAACCTTTCATTCTAGCAACTTCTCGCTTATTCTTCACTTGCACACCATTACGTGCTTAGTTCAATGCTCTGCAAGTTTCAAACAACTACCACAACCTGTGACGCTCAGACTCCAATTAAGAGATGGGTAAATGTCGGTTGGTGAACGTTATGCTTAGCTTGACTTCCATAATGCAAGAATTGAATGGGTTCCTAGTTGCCATCCAGGTAACCAATAGTGAATGCAATGGTGTTATTTTCTTATCAACTCCAAACCAACATCATTTTCCTCACTTCCAATAGTAGGTGAAGCCGCGTGAGGTCGGTTGCGTGCTCAAGATTCAATTGCATTCGACCCGCATCGAGCCATTCAACCCAAGTGAGCTTGCTCACTAAGGCTTTCCAATATTTGATTTTTTAGTTTTATTTGCATTTTGTGTTTGTTTTATTCATCTTTTGGTGTTGCAGAAATCAACTTTTCATGTTGAAGTATCGTGTTTATGAACATTGTCCAATTTGTGTTCATAAACACACTAAATTTTTGGGAAATAATCTTTTGTTCAAGCATAGCTCTCTTGCACAAAGTTTTTTTTATTTTTTTAAATGTAGATAATAATATTGTTGGTTATTTCCACGCCATTGAAAAATCTGGGGTTGTTTTCTTCTTTCATTACATTGTAAAAAAATTATTGTTCGTTGTTTCAGTGCCATAGATGAAGCTGTATGTATTTTTTTCTTTCTATTTCCCTAGGGTTTATATTGTAAATATTACAGTCATATTTTAGCATTTATGTTTCAGTAGGGTTTATTTTGCAAATATTATAGTCATAGTTTACCATTTTTGTTTTAGTAGGGTTTATTTTGCAAATATTACAGTCATGGTTTAACATTTTTGTTTCATAAGTTGTACATTATCATTTAATCCAGTTATCGTATTCATTCTCATCGGTTTTGCATTATCATTGACTCTGGTTATCCTATTCTCATAGGTTTTGCATTATCATTGATTATGCTTATTGTATTTGTTACCCAAATTTCACTAATAAGCTCATTTAGGTAGAGTTTTGTCCTTAAAAGTAAATGAGGTACATTTCATTTCTTATTTTCTCCCATATTGCATTCAGATGCATAAATGGAATAATTCAAAAGATTACATTTACACATATGCATGTAACATAGGAAAGATTGTATAAATCTTTTATGAACCAAAGTAATCTTTATTGAATGTAAAGTGTGCATTGTCTCACACAAGCCATGAGACTGACTTATCCAGTATAAACAAACTTGTCCAATTTAAACAAAGAAAAGTATATACATGGATAGGTAAATAAAATAAGATGTACAAATAAGGAGAAAGACCAATGATTGCTTGAATGACTGGTTCAGTGTGTTGTCTTCCTTTGTTGATGCCTTGGTTTGCTTGTGTCCTCCTTGGTTCCTCTATTGTCCTAGTGTCTGCATTTGAATGATCAATGATGTTAGAGTAATGAAAAATCTCTAAGCAATGAAAAGTCTCCAACCTTACATGTACAAAAACCTATGCATATATAAACGGATCTCCATATACCTTGAATGTAAAATGCATACTTTAGGTGTCCAAGAGAACCGTCAAGGTCATCATACACACGTAAAACATGTATTTCATTTTTTAACATGTTTGTTTCATGTGCAAACACAGGTGTAACCATGTTTCTATTTTATCCATCAATTTAACATGTGGGTTAAAATGGGCTCTCATGAGGATCGAGCTCAACATGTTGTTGTTTTGTACTCTGGATAGAACTAGTTATGCCTTCTCATGTTTTGTTGAAACAATAATAAATCACCTATGTTAGTGAATAGAAGTTCACTGTCATTTATGACATATCATCATTCATCATTCAGACAAAGCATGGAAGGCATAACGAGATAACTGATACAAGAACTAGAACAAGCAAATATTTTCAGGTTCCTATCAGGAGTTATTATGAACAACATAGAGTAGCTACAGGGTGATGGGAAGTAAGTCAAGTTCTTGTTGCTGTAATGACAAGAGGTTAAGTTTATTTGCCTCGTGTTAGGTGTTTGTAAAAGCAATCTGCAGTTACACTTAAGGTGGAACAACATGTCAGTTTATCAACAATTTGAAGATAATCATTAATGAAGAACAAAGGACATTTATGTCATCAAAATTGACAGTCAACAGTTAGGTTCAATTACAGGAATGCATACATTTTTGGATATGGAGGGACAAAGAAACACATTTTATATATGTTTAGATGCTTGATACAGATGGAGAAGAATTCAATTTTTTATCCTAATGCGGAGCATTTCAATAACAATAGCATCATCACAGTAGAATGGACCAGGATGCTAGACAGGTGGACAATGTTGGTGATGGAAGTGAGTAAAATGAAGCAGAGGAAAAGAAGGAAACAATGATAATGAGAATGTCATGGGTTGCGGGTCAATGAATGAGCAAAGGGATAGTGATTATGCAAACACTGTGAAGTAGAAGTTATATGTACAATCTAGCCCAGGCTTAAAGGCAATGTTGTTTTTTAAGGTCTCGAAGAGAATCATTTTTTAAAATGGGGAATCATATACCTAAGGCAATGATAGTCATGTTTAAGAGGAGAAGGTTTTTTTATGTCATTTAATTTATCTCATCATGAAGTGTAGTGATAGGATTGCTATAAGATATGAATGGAGAGACATTATTGGGAAGAACAGATAGTAGTGTGCATTGAAATATGTCCTTTAAAACAAATTCCTCAACATATACATGATGTTGGCATAATGTGCTTGAAAGTGTGTGGGTTTTTTCCCAAATGGTCATCAACCATCAAGTGACAAGGATCAAATCGTCTGTAGAAGCCATACCCTCATTTTCTCATACAAACAAGTCCAGATGACTATGTAGTTTGTTCTTTTAAATTAGAATATAAAATGGAATCTCAAGCTATATTTTTTGGAGCAAAGCATGGTTTTGAGCTTTTAAGTTACTGTTCATCACAAAATATAAACAAAGGCCAAGTATAGGCACATGGCTATAGGTAAAGCTCATCATTTCTTCATCATCCTACAAGTTATGAGTTTCAAGAAAATTATTTTCTTGCCAACAAATGAGAAAACCTTTCGGATTTTATTTTTCTCATAAAATACATAGGAAAAGAATGGAAAATGAAGTTTTGTGTGAAAACCTAGTGAATATAATGGTGTGGCCTAGCAACAAAAGTAAACACCTATAGTAAGTATTGTCGCGGCTATAGGAAGTATTTGTATATTCTTTTGTAGGAAAATGACAAATATCTATAGGAGGGAGCAAACACAAGTAAATATGTTTATCTTTCTACACATAGAGCTCAGATTCGAGCCTCTTTATTTTCAGGTAGAAGGAAAAAACAAATGAGACACGGGATGTCGTGGCCATGAAAAGCTTATATCAGCAAGGTCAAGCAAAAGTAGAAGTATTTTTCAAAATTACCTCTGAAAAACAACTTACCCTGGTTTCTATGGAGAAAGACTGCAAAGATGCAAACAAATGCCTGTGAAATGGCCAAAAATCCATTACAAAAAACTTTCCAATAGAGCTCCAAAACCCTCATCCTTGGCGGCGGTGTCAAGCTTCTTCATGAAGCTTCAAATAAAATGAAATGGTATTTTCATTTGTTACCATGTTTTGTTTTAGGGTTGAAACCCTAAGTGGTAATGCCGACCAAAATAATGGTATTTTTGTCATTGGTTTAAAACAAATCAAAATACCAATAAATGTGTAGCTTGCAGCCCCAAGAGAAGTGTCGCATGCCTTAGGCATTTTTATGCCTTGCAAAGTGTAGACAAGGTGTAAAATAGATATCATCTATTATCTAGGCATTATGCCTTTTAAATATTTTGACTAATTCTTTTACCTTAACCCACATCATTGATGGGTTTTTTTTGCATTGATTTTAAATGTGAAACAAGTGACTTGGAAGATGTTATAAGTCTTCAAGTTTTCTTGTTATTTTAAAATGCAAAAAAATAAAGTGGTAGAAGTTTCAACGTATGGAGAGGAAGATATGGTTAACTTTAATTGCTTGAGGAGAGCATTTAGGGGTGGTGAGAGGAGTTAGCCAACAAAAGGAGCAAATATAGGGGTTTGTTTTGACCCAATAATAACTTCGAGAGCATCTTGGAGTTTGTTTTGGATGTTTTTATGGTAGACTTATTCATGCCTTGACTTTTTCTACATTGTGGAAGCCTTTTGGAGTGGATTTACATGCTATATTTTTTTCTTTATTGGTGCATTAAACCCAAGAAGCTTCTAGGAGCTATTTTGATGGAGTTTGGTTAAGGGTTGAATATAGTCACTTGAGTGACTTTTTGTAATCAGTTATGAGGATGATTTTCTGGAGTTAGTAACTTTTTCAGTCCTTTTGACAAAAAGAAGCATTTTGATGTAATTCAGTTTTGGATATGAAATTCAGTGGAAGCCTTGGATGCTACAAAATTTTGCCTTCTTATTCAGTGCATTATTGTGTGTCCCACATGATTGATCAAATTATCTGTGAGAAATTCTTCACCTCCTTTCGATTGTCTTATGATCTTGATACCTTTATGCATAGGTGTGTTAATGCAGGTTATAGATTGTGCCATAAGATGTAAAATGACTTTTAACTGTGAGATTACTCCCCTTCTTGAAGTTTGAGCTTTGAGGCCCTTTTGTAAAATACTTATGTAGAAAACATACAGTAATAAGTAGTGACAGTTCATTTTCTATCATTGCAAATAAGTGTTATGCAAGTTTGGGTTTCATAGTCCTTATCAGTTTGGTGTATCACCATAGGATAGTGTTTTCCAATTTTCATTTTAAGCATTCCTTCTCTCTTTTCCTTTAAAAATTGATAGCTATAGGTGATAATCAGCTAGGAAGCCGGCCTATTCAGAGGTTCATTCTCACTTTGGGTGACCCACAACCTGAGAATGTTCCCATGTTTCTCTAGCTAACTGAGTTTCACAACTCAGTTCGGCTACAAGTTTAAGAGACAACAATATTCTCATAGGTTTTGCATTATCATTCACTCAGGGTGTGTTCTCTATTTCATAAACCAAAAAAAATAAAATGTGGGTTTCTCTTTTTTTAGGTCTTGCTTCATCTATTTAGTGACTTTAAAAGTGTATGTTGTTTATGTGCCATAGATAGATTTTTGGGTGTTATTCTTTTATGGGTTCTGCTCCATCAATTTAGTCATTAATATATGCGAGAATTGTTAAAATCTTACTATTTTCCATTTGTAATCTTTATATTGTTCTTCATTACAACCATTATAGTCATGGGTTAATGTCAAGGTTTCGATTAATGTTATTCAGTAGCACTTATAGGTGCCATTGATAAAATTGGGGGTGTTAGGTTTTTCATAGGTGTTGCTTCATTCATTCAGTAATGCTATTTTTGTTTAGTTCTATTGATTAATTTGGGGATGTTATGATTCACAATGGTTATGATTCATCAATTCAGTCATGCAATTATTGGAGCTTTTTTTTGTGCATTACAAATATTTGGGGGTCTTCTTTTTTTCATAGGTTCTGCTTGATCAATTCAATCATGCCTGTACTGTAGTTTTTTTAGGTATCGGAGATAATTTTGGGGGTGTTACCTTATTTGTAAGTTCAACTTCATCAATTTAGTTGTCATCTATTCTACTAGTTTTAGGTGTCATTTGGAATTTGCAGCGTGCTATGTTTTTCATAGGTTTCATTTCATCAATTCAGTCACCAACTATGTAGCCTTTTTTTGGTGCCATTGATAAATATGGGGGTGTTAGGCTTATCATATGTTCCACATCATTAAATTTGTAATGCAAATGTTTGTATCTTTTTTTTAGGTGCCATTGATTATTTTAGGCGTGTTATCTTTTGCATAGTTTATGTTTCATCAATTTAGTCATGCAATTATTGTAGCTTATTTTCGTGCCTTGGATATATATGGGGGTGTTCTATTTTTGTTAGGTTTGTTACCCATCAATTCTTTTCATTTAAAATTTAAACTTTATTTTCCCTTTAAGAAGATAAGTGTTGCTTGTGTCACGGCTTAGTCCAATTCCCTAACTCAAGTTGCGGGGTTCATAGGTTCTGAAACTTCCCGACCGTCTGACTATTTGTACCTTTGTCGTGTCAAGTCTTATCTGATGATTACCCTATGCAGACGACTCATCGGAGGTTCTCAAAACCTTAGAACTTTTGACATATGGTTATAAGTTCTTTTTTCTCAACAACTGGGAGACCTAGTTGGATGCACAATTTTCAATATCTCAGCTAATTTAATGAATTGTATGACATCTTTAAGGAATGTCTTCTCAGATGCTTTGAAATGACAACTCAAGGTTTAACGTAATCTTTTAGATTTCTTGAAAAGACTGCTCTTAAATAAGGAGTTGGTGAAACAAACATGGTAACAGATTTGCACGTTCTTCTTGGAAAATAAATGATCTTTTATGCTGCTATCTTTAAAGTGAGCCCACATACGAGTGAAGGTGGTAGCGTTTATAATTCCAATATTTTCCCAAGATGGTACTTCTTGGTGATATCAGAGAGTGGGAAGATGAACTCGTGCCTGTCATACTATCAGATTTAATTTGGCCCGAGGAGGAGCAACTTGACATCATTTTTGAATTGCATTCACTGGCATGGAAGGAGAAAACTAGTTACATTGAATACCGCAGGGTAATGTCTATCTTAGATAAAGAAGAAGAGTGGGCTGAATTTAATAATTTGATTATGGAAATGCAATTGGAGCTATTTAGAGTTTTGGCCCCTCCAATGGTTTAGTGATATGACCTCTTTATGCAACTGATGGTGGAAACGGTTTTCTTCAAGAGAAGTTGAATCTCATATTTTGCATGCATGGAATCTTTTATAATAATGGGTTGTAACTGAAGTTTCGGGTTGTAACAGAATTGTTCCCGTTTCTTGGCGACTATTTCGATATCGGTCGTTTTCAATGACAGATATGAACAATTATTTTCTAGTATAAAAAGGCTAGAGGAGAGTTTTAGTTAAAAAAAGTGGGGGAGGATGAGGAAAAAAAAAACAATTTTGCTTGAAACTTAGTCTATTTTTATAGGGGTACCGAGCCTTTGAACTGGTATTTTTGGCATTGAAGAAATAAAGAAATATTTTTTAGTCTTTGAATTTAAAAGTGTTTCATTTTATTGCATGGAATTTTTTTCATGATAATTACTTTTCAATGTTTTTTCTATTATATTGGACTGCGTATGTATTTAATTTTGAAACTTTGAAATTCAATTTAAATCATTTGTGGAAAAGATTTGTTGTTCTCTCTCTTTCTGGGTATAATCCGTGATTATAGAATAAGTGAACTTTAGGATATCGTTCTATAATTTTCCTTAGTAAATCATCTTTTCGTACCTACTTTCATGGTTATGAATAGGTGGAGGTTACCTTTATTGCTTTCTGGTTAAAATCATATCCTGTGTTTTATTCATTGCAAATCATTCTAAGGTAGTTGCACCATGTAAAATAAGCAGAGAGAACTCACAACTATCGTTGCGAGTGACTCAACTGTTGGCCAAATTGTCATTTGTATGGGCTAGGGGATATTAATTGAAGTGACCAATCTGTCAACCAATAAGGTTCTGCTTCATCAATTCAGTCATGCATACATTATATCTTTTTTAGGTACTGTAGATAATTTTGGGGGTGTTATCTTGTTTGTAAGTTCCACTTCATCAATTCAGTCATCATCTATTCTACAATTGAATAATTTCCCACAATGTTATGTCGGTCCTCCACAAGTTAGGAAAAAACTCTTGCATAAAAAAGCACAATGATATCAAACACTTATTAGATATTAAATGCATTTTTTATACATATACTACTTTCATGACATCTCACGTATTTTTCAAACCAACCTGCATTCAATGCTCCTAGTGCCTCATACACCTTGTCAACTTTAGAGCCTTTCATTCTAGCAATTTCTCGTTTATTCTTCAAAATGATGGAAATGTATGTGTATGTGTATGTGTATAGATGTGTGAAGAGGTCTTAAGTGGACTACCTTTCCATGTCTACTTCTCTCACTCTGCCACCCTAACACTCCACTGCGTCGCATTAATCACTCGCTGCTCCTTGCTATACTTCTCTACAGTCGTGTTTAATTCACTTATGTATATGCATATGCATATGTCTATGTGTGTGTGTGTGTGTGTTTATGCTTTAGCAATTCAAACCTGCAACAATTGTATCTTTTTTAGGTGCCATTGATTAATTTGGGGGTGTTCTCTTCTTTATATGATCTGCAACTGAACTCAGATTGGGAGTTTGTTGCACCAATGCAGGCATCACTTTCACATTAATCACAACTACACAACATAAACAAGGTGCCAATTCAACATAATTCAAACCCATCCAACCCATCTTTGACCGACTGTCGAACCCATTACAACCATGTTTCCCACCATAGCATAACCAAACCAACAAGCAAATTCATCCACTTGTCTCATCAAACATGACACCTACAACACATATTAGTACGAGTTTGTCCCATCTTGCCAAGTAGGGTGCGCACGTAGTCATGCCGAACTCCAAAATCCCATATGCATCTATTTTTACAAGTTGTAAGGCAACCATTATTAAAAAAATTATGCAAATAATTTAAAACAATACACCAAACAAATCAACTCAAGAATTAATGGCTGAAATCAATCAGATTTAAATAATCCCCAATTCAAATAGCCATGAAAACCTTCTAGTATTCACATTCGGAGGTGTTCTCTTTTTAATAGGTTATGCTACATCAATTCACTCAGGCAACTATTGTAGCTTTCTTAGGTGTCATTGGTTAATTTGGGGGTGTTATCCTGTTAATAGGTTCTGCTAAATCAATTCACTCATGCAACTCCCCTAGATTTCTTATTTGCCATTGATTAATTTGGGGGTGTTCTCTTTTGCATAGGTTATTATACATCAATTCACTCATACGACTATTGTAGCTTTCTTATTTTTCATTCATTAATTTGTGGGTGTTCTCTTTTTTAAAGGTTTCGCTACATCAATTCACTCGTGCAACTATTGTAGCTTTCTTATTTGCCATTGATTAATTTGGGGGTGTTCTCTTTTGCATAAGTTTTGATACATCAATTCACTCATGCAACTATTGTAGCTTTCTTGGGTGTCTTAAGTAAATTTGGGGGTGTTCTCTTTTCCATAGGTTTTGCTACATAAATTCACTCATGCAACTTGTAGCTTTTGTAAGTGTCCTTGATTAATTTGGGGGTGTTCTCTTTTGCATATGTTCTACTTCATCAATTTAGTCTTGCAATATAAGTATCTTTTTTTTTGTGCATTAGATAAATTTGGGGGTGTTCTCTTTTGCATAGGTTTTG
This sequence comes from Sequoiadendron giganteum, assembly GCA_007115665.2. Taxonomy (NCBI): domain Eukaryota; kingdom Viridiplantae; phylum Streptophyta; class Pinopsida; order Cupressales; family Cupressaceae; genus Sequoiadendron; species Sequoiadendron giganteum. The sequence goes on along the minus strand of CM021107.1, from coordinate 431,121,216 downwards.
ATACATGTATTATCATAGAACAATAATCAATAGTGGTACTTTGTTACAACATGTATTTAGGGGACTTGGTTATTTTAAGGCCTTTCATGGTTGCCTATGTAGCACTTCACAATTCAAAGGTCCAATTGTGGACAACTGCAACATAGATTACCATTACAAAGGCCTTGGGAAAATCAGGTCTCCCTAAACCAATATTGAATGTAACAATGACCAAAATCCATTCATCCATGTCACATTGTCTAGGCATTGGCACTACACTACCAATAATTCATTGCATATATCGACATGTATTACCATAGATCAATAATCATCAATTCTACTTTGTTACAACATGTATTTAGAGGACTTGGTTTTGCAAAGACCTTTCATGCTTCTATTTATGCGTTCATCATTGCACAAACTTTCACACTGCAAATTGTTTTTAATATTTGTATGGATGGAAGTTACAATTGTTTTGATGGTTCCAACATCAAGGTCTACTATTCAATTAACTTGGGGGGTTCTCTTTTGCATAGTTTATGTTTTTTAGATATACATATATTAATTTGGGGTTGTTATCTTTTTAATAGGTTCTGCTACATCAATTCACTCATGCAACTATTCTAGATTTCTTAGGTCTTCTCTTTTTTTATAGGTTATGCTTCATCAATTCACCCCTACAATAATTGTATCATTTTAGGTGCCTTTGATTAATTTGGGGGTGTTATCTTTTTAATAGGTTCCGCTACATCAATTCACTCATGCAACTATTGAAGCTTTCTTAGGTGCCATTGATACATTTGGGGGTGTTCTCTTTTTTATAAGTTATGCTTCATCAATTCAACCCTGCAACAATTGTATCATTTTTAGGTGTGTTTGATTAATTGCAAGGGTGTTCTCTTTTGCATAGGTTATGATTCATAAATTCAACCTTGCAACTATTGTAGTTTACATAGGTTCCATTGATTAATTTATATGTGTTCTCTTTTAGTCTTGCAACTGTTATGTGTTCATCAAATAGTGATTGCTATTATTATGTCTAGTCATATTTAATGCACATCCTTTTCACATTGTCTATTTGTATATGTATTTGAATCACTTAGGGGACTTGGTTTTGTGAAGGCTTTCAATGGTTCCTTATGCAACACTTCACAATTAAAATAGAATTATGGACTAGTGCAGCATAGGTTTCCATCAAAAGAGAGTTCATAAAATCAAGTCTCCCTAATTTATTACTGAATGCAATAATAGCCATTAATCTATAGGGGAGAGGAGCCAAAATGTGTGCATCCAAATTTCTATGGTCTACATGAACAAAACAAAAATATTTCTATGACTAAATTGAAGAACAAAAAAACATATTTCTATAGCATATAGATACATATTTATGTGATTTAATTGATGGAGCAAAACCAATGAAAAGAGAACTTGTGTATGTATATGTATATGTATATTTATATGTATATGTATATGTGTGTGTGTATATATATATATATATATTATGATTTAGGTGCTATCAACCTTATAAATCTTTTAATTAATTATTCTCCTAAAGTGTTTTGTACATTTAGCCATAAGAGGTGAAACCGTTTGACCAATGGTGGTGAAAGAGACAATGTAAATGCAGTGTTACTGTTACCGTTTGTCCGTCCCACTTTGGAATCTTCTAGAATGAGGTTGTTGGGTCAAAATATGGTGTTGTAAGAGCATCTATGACATGTATGGTAGTTGTCATAAGATGCTATCAAAGTATGACATATTCCCTATGACAGAATATGCTATTTTTAGACTCCAGGCGCCCATGCATGAGAGATGCCTTATGACAGTTGTAAGAGCATCTGTAAGAGGCTATTTTTGGTATTTTTGACCATTTCAAGGAGGGAGGCATGGGTTTTTCTAGGTGGTATTGCTGCCTATTGTTTGGTGAAACCATGGTGGTTTTCATCCTCACAAATCTCTTTAAATTGGGGCCTTGAGCTAGAGTTATTCAATTCAGTTTTACAGGTTTGTAGGGTAACAAGGTGCTGCCAAATTTTACAGAGCTTGATAAGAGAATTCTATTGCTGCATGTAATATTTCAGATTATTAGTAATATACTTGCCTCTCTTTCGATGGTGGAGTTTTTTCCCTTCAGGGTTTCTCCACGCAAATTTGTTGTTGCATGTGTTATGATTCTTCTATCTCTCTCTCATTCTTTCTTCACACTAAGGCTAAAGGTTAATCTACTTATTTTAGATTTGCATACACTTATTTAATTTCATATTGCAAACTTTCTTCACCTTGATAATCAACAATACACACACACACACACACACACACACACACACAAATATATACATATACATAAATGTATACATATACATATACATATATATACACATACACAAGTTACATATACATATATGTATATAGAATTGCTTACATGCACTAATTTGCTTACCAAGAATATATTTATGTTTCTATTGTTTAGGTGATTGAATTGATGAAGCAGAACATATATGTATATTTGTATGTGTATGAATTAAGTATATGTGTATGTGTATGTGTATATATATGTATATGTATATGTATGTGAAAATATATATAGAATTGCTTACATGCAAAACCTATGAAAAAGAGAACCTCAAATTTATCTATGGCGTCAAAACAACCAACAATATTATTTGTTATTGAAATGAAAATTTTCAACATTGTTTACATGCATTCATTTGCATTCATATGAAAAAGAGAACACCAAATTTATCTATGACATGAAAACAACAAACAATGTTATGTATATGTGTATGTGTATGTGTATGTGTATGTGTATGTGTATGTGTATATATATGTATATATATAAACAACACACATATACATATATATATATATATACATATACATATATACATTACATATATATATATATGTATATATATACATATACATATATGTATATGTATATGTATATGTATATGTACATGTATGTGCATATGCATATAGAATTGCTTACATGCATTCATTTGCATTCATATGAAAAAAAGAACACCACCAAATTTATCTATGGCATGGAAACAACAAACAATGTATGTGTATGTGTATGTGTATGTGTATGTGTATGTGTATGTATATGTATATACATGTATATATATATACATGTATATATATATATATATATATACATGTATATATATATATATATGTATATATATATATATATATATATACATGTATGTATGTATACATATACACATATGTATATGTATGTGCATATGTATATAGAATTGCTTACATGCAAAACTTATGAAAAAGAGAACAACCCCAAATTTATCAATGACATCAAAACAACCAACAATATTATTTGTTACTGAAATGAAAATTTGCAACATTGCTTACATACACTCATTTGCATGATTGAATTGAATCACAAAACTAAAATAGATATGTATAAAGAGGTAAATACTTATACATACATGCATACATTGGTTACAATGAATGTATGATTGAATTGAAGATGAAGTAGAACCTATGAAAAAGATAACACCCCCAAATTAATCAATGACACCTAAAAAAAGATACAATAGTTGCATGACTCAATTGAAGACAAACAATAAAATAGATATATGTATATTTATATGTGTATACATATAGATATATGTAACAATATTTATGTAATGTTCACCAACTGACATCTATCCATCTCTTAATCAGAGTTCGAGTGTCGCAAGTTGTGGTTGCTATTTGAAATTTGCAGAGCACTAAAACGAGCACGTAATGGCGTACAAGTAAAGAATAAACCAAAAGTTGGTAGATTGAAAGGATCTAAAGTTGGCAAGTTATGCGAGGCACAGGGAGCATTAAATGCAAGTTGGATCAAAAAATATGTGAGGTTTATATGTATATACACATACATATGTGTATATATATGTGTATATATGTATATGCATATGTGTATGCATATGTATATGTATGTGTTAGATCAAAAAACATGTGGGATGTCGTGGAGCTTAGAGGAAGCGACGTGCATTAAACACGACTGTAGAGAAGTATAGCAAGGGGCAGTGAGTGATTAATGCAACGCAGTGAAGTGTTAGGGTGATAGAGTGAGAGAAGTAGATGTGGCAAGGTAGTCCACTTCGGATGTCGTACTACACAAGAATTGGTGGTTGAGGTGCCTATGTATCGGTCATATGGTATTTTTTGGGTTTGTAAATTAGGTGGACAAATATCATCGTCCCTTGTGGCAAATTAAATAAAATTAAATAAATTGAAAATGAGAAACTGTCAACAAAGAAGCATACATTGCAAATCAAAACAATTACACATTGCAAATTACATACAACAAACATTGCAATCTGATCAAAATACAATGCAAATCAAAACAATAATGATGCATTTGTACTTATTGTAAATTTAAAACTATCAATGAAGAAACATACATTACAAATTACATACAACACACATTGAAATCTGATCAAATTATATTGCAAACCAAAATAATAACGTTGCATCTATACTTATCATAAATTTAAAACTATCCACAATTTTGGTGCATTTGTAAATATCAAAACTTGTAAATTGTCTAAAACTTGAATTGCATGTGAAAACAAAAAAAAGGCTACATCTAGCTATTGTGGTAGGGAAATGGATGTTGGTTGCTTGGGGTGTCACTCGCCATGTTCTCATCCCCTTCCAGTCGATGAGGAGTGCTACTTACATGAGTGGGACTTGGAGTGGAAAATTGGGTGCAAGTGACATGTGTTAGGGGTGGTGGTGAACACATTTGTACATCCCGAGTGCTAGTATGATATGGATATTGAGTACCCGTGAAGTCAGATTGGGAGAGGCTTGAATGATTAATTGTTGTGGAGAACTGAGGGATATTAATGTTGAAAATATCACAAAAGACTCCATTGCTTTGAGACAACGGATTAGAAGAGTTCCTTAATTGCCTCTCTTTGTAAAGCCCTCTATGTCTCCTCAATCTCTCTTTCCTTTTGGTCTTGTTCCTTGTGAAGCCTCTCTTACTCCTTTTTTGCATCTCTATCCTTTTTCTGTTGTAATCTTTGTTGCTCTTTTTCTTTTCGCATTATCTCCTTTTCAATTATGGCATTCTTCTTCAACTCCACCGCCACAATTTTTGTTGCCTTTTTCTCCTCGTTCTGTTGTCTCTTTCTTGATTTTAACTCATCGACCTCTTTCTTCCTTTGCTCTTGCTCCATTAACAACCTCATGTAGTCATTTGTTGTCAATAGTTGAGACTGTTTGCTGATCTGAAATGTACCAGCTTTGGATTTCTTTTGATGGACAGTGTGCACAGGAAGCTTGAGGAACTTGTTGACGTGCAAAACTATTTGTGTTTGTTTTGTCTCATCCAACTATGTGGCAAAGATCTCCTTCATTGCATGTGAGCCCTCTGCTACATCTTCATTGCCTCATAAATATGAATTGCAAGAAGGAGCATAGTAATGCACAACTTGAGAAGGGTCAATTGTAGGTGGTGGTGATGGGAAAGTATAGGTATCCTGCTTTTGTGGGACTTCCAAATCAATTCCCAAGTTCATTGCTCCCTCAACCAACCAGGATGGTTGGCTACGTTATGATGGAAGATCTAAAATTTTGCTAAATTGATCATTGGGGTTGTCCACCATGCGAGGGGTGTGTTCATCAACCACCACTTGTGCAACTAATTCAATAGGATAGCTATGAGGTGAGTGTTGTGTTTTTGTTGCAGTCTACAAATGTCCATTTGGAAGAGTGGACTGCAATATTGCCACATCCTCACTTGATAGACCAAGTCCTGAAAGGTTGAGAATGTTTTCAACTATGTCAGCATCTTCATTGACCACAAATGTCTCACTGGGACGCATGTCATTCACAAGTGCATCAGGATTCAACGACCATATACTAGTCCTTTTAAAGCTATCTTTGATGTTGTCAACTGTTAAAGCTCTTTTCATTGCTTTGTTGCCTAACATTGCATGTTTTATCCTCCTCACTTCAATGTTTGGAAACCTTGACAAAAAATCTACACGTTCTAATTTGAAGTAATCTTTAAAAGGTGTAAACACTCACATCCAACAACTGTAGCTTATGTGAGGTGTGTGATGGAAATTTTAACAAATCTACACCAATTTCTCTTGCTTCCTGGATGGTTTCGAGTGCTACATGGCCATCAAAAATCAACAAGAGTTTGTTGTTGGATGAGACACCGCCCAAAACTAAGTTTTTGAAGTGGGTCAACCAATCTATGAACAAGTCTTTGGTCATCCATGCATGGGGTTGGGCTGCCATGCACGCACCTGGTTCGCAGTCTATGATGTAATTATCTATGTTCACACTCCCTTTGAACAAGTAGAATCCTGGAATGCTTTGCCCCACAAAATTGACATAACATAGAATGGTTATCCATTCACAGGTCTTTGAGATAATGTAAGAGACATTCCTACTATATTTTCTTGCGAGCACCTTCATGGACACATTTTTGCCTGCTTGGATGCTAGTTTCATCACAATTCCATATGTGATCAGGACCATATGGCATGGCTTTGTATGTTACAGATAATGTATTATAGAATGCAGCTACAACATCAACTCTAAGATTGAATGCCCTATCTTTGTCAAGGCCTTCAACAGTTCACAATGCAAGTTCAGGATGTCTGTGTTTGAAGCTTGTCCACCAGGACTTCCCCAAAACCCATTGGTGAAAGGGTTTGGCCTATTCTGACATATTTGGGCAACCTCAGACTTAAGATTGACTATCTCAAGACCATGCCCAATATCAGCCATTTGCTTGCACCATTCCACAATAAGATGTTCTTCCTGTTCACTAAGGACTGTTGGTAGACCTTTCTTGGATGTTGTTGTTAGACCCCCTAGCCATTTGGACAGTGTGGCTGTTGGGATTGACTACTTTTTGGAAGCCCCCTTATCAACATGTCATTCTCTTCAATTTTATAGAGTGCCCTTTTCATGTCATTCGAAGACCGCAACTTCTGTATTTGTTTTACCTTATGCGGTATTTGAGGTGTAGTAACCTCAATCTACGATATTTGAGGAGTAGTAACCTCAATGTACGATATTTGAGGAGTAGAAACCTCCTCTACTTGTGCAATAAGATTTGGTTCAAGGGGGAATCTAGCCCCTCGTTTGTGGGAGGGAAACCTGTTGATGTGTTTTTTATGCACTTCTCAACACAGGTAATGCATAGGTGCATCACCTCTCTTGAAAGTAAATATCCAGCAAAACGTTGAAATCGCCCCAAGGTCTCTCGAGTGTCAGGTCATGACTTGCATGGAATATCTCAATTGATATTTGATGTGATTTTGCTGGTAATCACAGGTCAAACTTACGTGAGTTGAGTTGGAAGGGGAATCAGATCTGCAAACGGAGTTTCTAAGGTGGGGAAGTTACTGTACGTTTGCTGCAGGTTCAAACAACAATCTTGAACTCCATTTTTCTTTTAAGATTTGGCTTTACAATGTGCAATAAACCTTAGCATATGTCACTTCTTAAAAAAAGGAAAAAATGGCAGGGAAGAGAGAGGGTTCCTGAACCTGCAACTATCAATGAACAGTGATCATGGAGGTCTCTACTGTGGACAACTTCCTTAAAACAAAATTCCACTTAACCAAAAATTTCAGTCTCATGAAATCTGTGCTATCTTCTAAGGACTATAGATATTTTACCATTCATTCACCATACATATGCATGAACAAAGATAAAGATTGAAAAGCGGCTTCAAATCTAGGTCCAGACTACCTTTGCACAACCATCTACCAACAAAAAACAACCAAAAGTATGGACAAAGAAGGCATCTACACAACAAAAATCTTCATAACCATGAACAACATTACTAAATCTACCAAAGTTAACTAAAAGGAAACTAAAACAACAAAGTAAATTTAACTAAATCATCTAACTATGAGAGATGAATCATGAAACATGAGAAGAAACCCAGAAATGCACCAAAGTCAATGTATTTCTATTGCAATTTTTGCAGCATGCCTTTACAACAATTCAACTCTCTTTGAAAATGAGAGGAGGCCCCCTATTTATAGTGTCCCAAAAGTAGAAAATGTGGCCAAGAATGATTTACATTTGTGTGGCTACAATTCACTGTAACCTAAGGTTCTACCTACCCCCCAATATATTACATTTTAAAATACATTTTGTCCATATCCCTATTTTGTCTTTTAGTGGAAACACTGTAGCACTTTGTCCTCTTGCTGATTGCTCTTTGCTGCAACTACTCCTTTAGAAATTCCTCATCAATAATAGGGTTTCCTTCCTGCTTCTTCAAAGTTGCATATTCCATGAATTTTAGGATCACTGATCGGAGCTTATCAACCTCTATGATGTCGGATCTCAACACTTGGTAGCTCCACTCCTTGGAATTGTTGACGAGCTTCCCCCAATCATCCTCATACTTGGCAACGTGATCCTTGAACATATCAGATTAGGCAAAGGCTCGGGCAACAAAGCTCATGAAATCTATAGTAATTTTGGCCAACATCCCATCTTCCATCCTCTTTTGGAAGTGAGGCTTTATATTTTCTGTATTGATTTGGACAACGGGCATTTCATATCCTATCATTAGCTTCAGATATCAGAGGCAATCCTCTCTGACTTCTTTGGCCCATTCAAAATCCGGACTTACCTTTTCAAGTACTTGTTCTAGCCTCTCCTTTTGATGATTGAAGTCTCGCTTCCAGATATCCATGAGCCATTGATCCTCTTCTTTGAATGTAAAGTCCTTCTCCTAGATCTCGCTTGGAAATTTGAGGATAGCCTCAATATTTGGGTAATTAGCCCTATATTTCACTGGGAACTCAATGCAGATTTTCCTCGTATCTTCAAGAGACTTTTGCACTTCCAAGAATTTGTTTGTTGTCCAAACAACATGATTAATGCCCACGTTTCTGATATCCAAGACCTGTCAAAACCATTTTTTTGTGGTCTTGTCCAAGTTCTTTCTTTTTTCTAATTTTTCAATATATTCCATGGACAACAATTGAGGCATGGCCGGGGATGTGGTTGGCTATTCTTCCATGGACTACCACTGCCGAATGTAGGTTGTCAAATCAGCCACCTATGCCTTAAGCTCCTCTTTGGAAACTTTATCTTGCTGAATGAGATGCACCACCGTGGTGATAAATTCTTGGAGGTGATCAACCTTTTGCTCCCTGGTGACCACTCCCAAGTCGATGGTGGATATGTTGTAACTTATTCCTTGTTCTCCCACCACCGGCATAGCTATTTGTACTACTTTGGATCTGAAGGCATCCATCGTTACCTTTGATCCGATTTTCAATTTTTTCTCCTTCTTGGTGCTGATACGAGGTCGGGCTAATATAGCCTCTAGCCTTTCCTTTGGGTCTTTTAGAGCGGGAGCCCTCTTTTCCAATTGTTTCTCCAACCAATCAGGTATCAATGACCTTTCTTTAGGTGATTCCTCTTTATCTTCCTTTTCATCCTCCCTAACTCCAATTACTTTATCATTCAAAGCCTTCTCCTGCTCTGTCCTCACATCTTCTTTGTCCTCGTTAGAGTCTTGGATGAACACCGTGTGTTTGATAGGGACCTTAATGAGCAGGCATTCCTTGGGGTTATCTTCCCCTTCAACATCTTTTTCATCCTGTTCTTTATCGTGCTCGTGCTCCTCGGTTTGCTCAATTTCTAGGTTTTCATGAACTTCAGCCTCTTTTTTAGGCTTATCCTCCTGTTCATCGTGAGGGGGAATCTTCTCATAATGTTCGGAGCCGTGATCATGTTCCTCCACTAGAGATCTATCACCTTCCATCTCTGTGGCAACAACCTCTTCTTCACTGATAGGTTGTCTTGCAGCCTCCTTATCTTTAATTTCCTTGAGTTGCTTGACCAACTCTGCATCAAGCTCAGGATCAGGTGTTTCTTCAAACATCTTTGTATCTAGATCCTTGCCATCATCACTGGAAGATTCGTAAGTGACCTCATCAATTACCCGATGCTCATGATAGTCACCTGGCTCCTCCTCCAATCTCCTGGCTACCTCCAACTGTTGTCTTTGCAATTCCTCAGAAATTTGCATTGTGGCTTCCATATTGGGTGGATCAGTAGGAGGAGGAGGAACGAGAGTGTTGATCATTGCTTGGGCAATTGTAGCCTACACTATCGGGTTTGTGAACATTCTTGAGAGCTCGGAGGGCACATTTTGCATATATTTCACGAAAGACTCCGGGAGAGCAAGGGCAGGCATTACAGTTGCAGAGGTGGTAGCTAGAAGAGAAAAAGGAGGCATGGAAGATGAAGAAATTGGTGAGGTAGTAGTGGAGGATGAATCCATCAATATGACCCACGTGATGGGAGAAGTAGAAGCAAGATGGACATAGATGTCCACCGTGGGCGGAGAGGATGTAACTACTGTGTGCGGGATAAGTAGAGTAGTGGCAACAACAACAGTGGTTGCGACAACAAATGAAATAGGTAGAGACTTTGGCTGATTGACTTCCATCTCCTCTCCCTCGTGGAGTGGGTCTTCTTGGATTACTAGTATTTTAGTGACGCTGCCTGTTCGCTTATGTTTCTTGGGAGGTTCACCCTCCAAGGCCTTTCTAGCGTACACCTTTGGGTTGGGCTGCTGCTCTTCCGTGTCCTTTCTCTTTCTTGATCGAACGGATGGAGGGGATTTTGATGTTTCTCTAGTTGATGTAGCTGTCACACCCTCAGATCCACTTGGCTCACTCTCGAACCCCTTGTATGTCAGGATGAACCCTTGTTGCTTCAATTTAGGAACTCGCTCATCAATCCATGCCTTTGTTCGAGCCTCGATAGGCTTGGTAAGAATGTCAAGGTCATTGACCTCTTGCTCATCCCAATCAATCACTGGCAGTGGTAGATTTGCAATGGCATTGTACTTGGGATCGATTATGGTGTCTTCATCTTCCTCCAGCTCGTCAGGCACTGGGAATAGGTTCACCCTCTTTACAAAGTATGCGGTCATCCGCATATAGTGCCTTATTCACACTTTGAAGTCATCCTTGCAATTGGCCCAAAAATCCTTGACATTCTGGAGGTGGGCATATTCCTGTCCAATTGCCTTCCTGATATGGCCATATGGATCCATCCACGACCTAGCTGTGTGGGGCTTGAAATGATATTTTGCCAACTCTTTTTTGAATTGTGGGCACATTGGGAAGTGTAGAGCTCATACATTCCCTGGCTGAGTGTAAGGGGATAAGGGATCCCTGCTAGATGCTTGTTACTCAGGAGAGTGTGAATGTGCCGCAACTGCCAAGAGAGATCTAGTAATATTATCCAGTTATTAGGGTACCGGGGCAGCTTGTTTGGTCTTTCTGAAAACCCTTCGGCACAGATGTAGGTGAACTTAGGATATTCGATAAATAGGAAAGCATAATTTTTTAGAAAAGCTTGAGCACTGTGGAAGACTCTTCTCTCAAAATCACCCCCGAGCAGCCTGATGATATAAGCAATGAAGGCATCGTTTACCCTATAATAATCCTTCTTGAAGTTCTTGAACTGTAGCTGAGGGTACTTGTCATAAGCCTTGAGTTCTTTGCCAGGCTCTCCGTTTAGAGCTCTGAATAACCCATTGTAGTATCTTCGATCAGCTAGTGAATATACCAAGTAAGAAGTCATATAGAACTTGGATGTCTTCTTAACATTCATGAATTGCTCATGAAAGAAATCACTAATAATCCCTCCCCAGTAGAATTTGGTGTCCTGCCTTCGAAGAATTTTCTCAACGAAGTATACCATCCATTCTTGAAAATAGGCCGCTGTGGGGAGGCCCATTACTCTGCTCAGTAGGGTGACTAGATTGTGGTAGTTTTTCAAAGAAATCACTACAAAAGAGCTCCTGAGGAAATTTTGCAGCGCTGACCCTTTTGTCCTTGAGCCAGTATTGATTTATGAACTTTTTGCTTCTCATGGAGTGATCGTCCCACATTTCCTTGCACTCCTTGATAGTGGGTAGCTCCATTTCCTCGAAAACTAGAATATGGAAGGTCTTCATAATTCCCAAAGCTGACATGTCAGCCAAAATGTTCCCATCTCTATCAACAATAGTTCTTGTTTTTGGCTGATATGCCTCTCTACAAGCTATTACTAGTTCTAAGGCAACCAAAGCGGGAGGGAAATCGACAACCTTAGCTATGCCGCTGCTTCTAATTAATTTTGCATTGTTTGTTTTTGGGTTGATTCTGACCCTCTGTATGAAGTCATCAATATCGACATGCCCGATATTAGTATCAGAGATATCTTTCCATCTAGTGGTGATTCTGGAATGTAATGGTGCTCCTTGGAGTTGATATTTCATTTGGTCTTTATCGTCCTTGCCTCGAGGAGCCTTGGCGGTTCTCTTTCCTTTGTCTTTGACTGCCCCCGAGGCCTCTACACCTGATTCCATATATCCTGCACATAGAGGCGAGGTTCAGTACACACGCGCATGATGATACAAATGGTTAGCCAAATCCTTGCAACACATGGTGAGATTGAATAATTTCATTCAAAAAGTCTAACACTTAGTCAAATTTGTCATTGAAGGTTCACCAAAGGGAAATTGGATGAGTTGGGCCCCAGAGGCCGAACCTCCCCTGGCAAAATGTTGTTCTGAAGGGCGAATCAGATAGGGAGACCCAGACGATTTCTCCTGATCTTGGATTTGGATAATGAAGTGTTTATGTGGAAGAAGGTCACATTTTAGCACATGGGTCATCGTTCGTTTTCAGATTGGAAGTGATTTAGATCATCATTTGGGCATCCATAATCAAATTGAGGGAAGGTTGCCAAAGGTTAGTCGTTTGAAACAACTTTGGAGAAATGACATTCCGAAGGCGGAGTTCAGGAATCCGGAACCCAGAAGGTAGAAGGATGCGCGTCAAAGCCTTGTAACATTTTTCAGTCATTTGAGTGATCGGGCCGCGAAGGCTGGGAAGCAGTTGAAGGATATCTGTATGAAACGACAAAGCAGGGACGAAAGTCCTGAACTTGCAACCTAGTGGACTGGACCCGGAGAGAGGTTTCGCTTTGCACTTTGTTGTTAAAACTTGGCGGAAATTTGGATGTCAGGGTTTGAAGGCCGGAAGGATGACTTGAGCTCAATGTTTAGGATGACCATGATGGGATGAAATCCCGACGACGAAAGTCCGGAGGTCAGGATCCGAGGATGGTAAAGACTGAGATTTTCATTTAACTCCATCTCGAAATCCGGCGGCGGGGAGGCACTCGGGACCCTGAAGGCAATCATTTGACGACCATCTAAAACGGCGGAAGGGCAACGATGGCCCATAGACGGAAGTCCGAGGGCCGGGACCTAACGGTCGCTGGGAACTTAGATTTTCCTTATTTTCAACTAGTTTTGTTCGAGTGGAATTCACGAGCTTGGGATCCGAGTGTCGGGAGGCAATCCCTTGATGGCCGTTGAAAATGATGAACTGGAAGTAGCGATCTGTAGACGGAAGTCCGCGGATCGAGACCCAATGGGCGCTTGGAGGAGTCGTTCATTTTCTTGGTAAGTCCCACGTTAGATGGTAAGTCGGAGTCCGAGGCTCAGATGGATGGGGTGAAATTGCCGCTCCAGAATTGCATAGAGTCAGCGACAATACGGAGTCCGAAACCCGCAAGGAGCTTTGCCATTGAGGTAAGTTTGCCAAATTTGATTAAAAACGACCAAGGCAGCAAGGAGCCCTGAGCTTAGAAGGCACTGTCACCTACCCCGAAGAACAACGACGAGAGGAACACATTCCAAGTTTGATTTCCAAGTTTTTAGGGGATGTTTTTATAGATTTTAACACATGGGTTTTGTGGCATGATCTTTCCTCTATCACATGCATATCATTTTATCCCCTATCACTCATCACTCAAGCATGAAATAATGAAAAAAGAGGTAAGTTGTTGGACAATGAGCATACCTCGAAGACCCGATGAAGATAGACGTTGAATTCGCCAAGAACGGCGAAGTGGAGGCTCGGGTGCAAGGGCAATGAAGGCTGGGGAGGTGTTGCACTTCTCTGTTGTTCCTAACATGAAAATGACAGGTCGAAGCTAATATTTATAACCTTAAGCACAATTAATGCTCTTAATAAATGTAGGTATGACGACCAGTGAGGTTGGTGCGTTTAAAATTAAGGACGACGGCAGGAGGACCAAAACCCAAAGGCTAGAATGATGTGGGGGCGCAACCGTCCAAAATTTGCTGAGAGGTTGATGGCAAAGTAGGCACCGAGGTCCGAATGCTGGAAGGACGCTGGCCGACGACCGTTCAAAATGGTGAAAATGCGAGGGAAACCCAAAGGGCTTGAAGAACTCTTCGGAAGGCCAGATTTCACACAAGTTACCTGACGAAAAACGTGAAGCCAGGCTCTAGGAATCGAAAAGATGTCGACTAAAGGCTTCTTGTAAGAGCAAACGTGACAGGGAAACCCAAGAAGGGAAACCTGACGAGCCGGGCCTGGAAGGTTCCACAAACGCCAGAAAAGGGCAAAGTAACAAAGGAACCCCGAAAGGACCCAAGACTTAGCAATTTTGAGGGGCAATACATGGTCAACCTAAGATGAGACTTGAGAGACATGTTGACCATCTAGCACACAAAAATAGGGGCACACAAAATGAGGCGATAACAAAATGACTCGACAGGGTGAAAGAAAGAGGGTCCTTATTCCCAATGGGGCGTGTGTGCTATAGACACAACAAAACCTTGTCATGGATTTTTTTTTGTTCTCAGTATGGGTCACCACTGCATTACCCTTAGCCATTTGCATAGAATAAGTACAATCAAAACAATGATGCTTGAACAATTATCTTTATATGTATGAAGACAGTGATGCTTGAACAAAGAATAATTAGTTTGTAATACAAAATATATGAGAATAAGATAACCAAACTGAATGATAATGCAAAACCTATGAAACATAAATGCTAAACTATGAAACACAAATGCTTGAACAATTATCTTTATATGTATGAAGAGAGTGATGCTTGAACATAAGATTATTTAGTTTATGTATGTGTTATCTTTTTAGTTTGTTGCATTTAAATTTAGAAATACTGTTAACGATTTAAAGAGTTACATTTATTCTGGAGTGAGTGACATAAGGAAATAGAGGAGTGAGAAGCACAAAATTACAAACTATGCAAGGGAGTTAGAGTTTAAGAACATCTCATATCTCTTAAGAGTGTACAACATAAACATTCTCATGCACAACAAAGTTAAAACCACACTCACATTTTAACTATGACACTATAGAAAGCTTATGAATGAAAAACAGTAAGAGTTTAACAAATCTCACATATTTTGTCTTTGTGAACTCATTGACATGCATAAATATTTGTGAATTGATGAAGCATAACCTATAAAAAAGATGAAAAAAAACCTAATAAAAAGAGAAACTCATAAATTAATGACTGACATAGAAGAAAACCTTAGTGAATGATAATGTAGAACCTATGAGAATAAAATATCCGGAGTGAATGGTAATGCATAAGCTATGAGAATAAGATAACTAGAATGAATGATAATGCAGAACCTATGAGAATAAGATAAGCAGAGTGAATGATAATACAAAACCTATGAAAGAGAAATGACAAACTATGACTATAATATTTACAATATAAACGATAATGCAAAACCTATGAGAATAAGATAAGCATAGTGTATGATAATGCAAAACATATGAAATATAAATGCTAAACTATGACTGTAATATTTACAATATAAATGATAACACGAAACCTATGAGAATAAGATAAGCAAAGTGAATGATAATGCAAAACCTATGAAACAAAAATGCTAAACTATGATTGTAATATTTGCAATATAAACCCTAGTGAAACATAAAGACTAAACTATAACTGTAACATTTCCAATATAAATATTAGGGAAACAAAAATGGTAAACTATGATTGTAATATTTGCAGTATAAACTCTAGGAAAACAAAAATGGTAAACTATGATTGCAATATTTGCAATATAAACTTTTGGAAAACAAAAATGGTAAATTGTGACTGTAATATTTGCAATATAAACTCTAGGAAAGGCATATGCTAACATATGATTGTAATATTTGCAATATAAACCCTAGGGAAAGCTTTACATGGTAAACTATGACTGCAATATTTGCAATATAAACCTTAGGGAAACATAAATAAAAACCTATGACTGTAATGGTTGTAGTGAAGATCAATATAAAACTTATGAATGAAAAACAGTAATGGCTGTAATGAAGAACAATATAAAGCTCACGAATGGAAAACTCTGAGACGAATACCTAGAACAATATGGATGCTGGTGCATTGGAATCTAAGCTACTACCTCCCCTTGCTGTTAACTCGGTGAATTATGTGCTTGTCACTTCTCCTTTTCTTATGTCGCTCACTGCAGAATAAGTGAATACTTGAAGGATTTCACGGCTATTTGAATTTGATTGATGCTTGTTTGGTGTGGTGAAATAAATTGTTTTCATCCTTTGAATTTGAATTTGAGGTGATATGAAGTGGAGATTTGATTGATTTCGGCCATTAATTTTTGAGTTGATTGGTTTGGTGGATTGTTTGAAATTGTTTCCATGATTTTTTTTGAATAATGGCGGCCTTACAACTCTTAAAAATGGATGCAGGTGGGAAATTTGTCTTCAGCTCCAGTACTTGCGCACCCTACTTGGTGAGATGGGACAAATTCATGCTGATACGTGTTGTAGGTTTCATGGTTGAAGCGACAGGTGAATGCATTTGTGTTTTGGTTTGGTTATGCTATGGTGGGAAACATGGTTGTAATGGGTTCGCTATTTGATCAACGATGGGTTAGATGGGTTTGAATTGTGTTGACTCGACACCTTGTTTATGTTGTGCAGTTGTGATTAATGTGAAAGTGGCTGCTACATTGGTGCGACAGTTGGGTTTCATAGTTTATGGGGAAGGGTGCAAAAATTAATGTTTGGGCTATTTAATTTCCATGTTGGAATGCTACTTGTGTTATGTCAGATACAAGTTGGATACACTTCATCATATTTGGCTGTCAACGTGTACTTGTTTTATTTCCAAATATATATGATTACATGTGCATTTAAAATCTGATTTGTGTTTGAACTACTCGTACCTATTTATGCAAGAGTTTTTTTTAAAGTTGTGGGGGATCGACGTACACGTGTGAGCCCCAATGAACGCATGTCCCATCGCACATTAAGACCTTGCCTACATATCGACTCCTCTCCCCTAATTGTAAAAATCCATATTAAATTTCAAAAAACTCACGTCATTACATATTCCATATAACTGCAATATGAGAAAATTAGCCTGGACGTGTAGTGACCCCTCTCCCCTAATAAGCATTTAAATGCAGAGACCAAAGCCTTAATTTAGGAGTTGACTGCCATCAAGGTACAAATCAGACATTTCCATAATTTTCCCCTCGCAAGTATATGTTAAAACTCTCTTATTTAATTTTTCGGGTCAAGAAGTTAGAGATCTGGTCTACACTGAATTTGAAGAGCAAGCAAACAGAGCAACGGATATGGGCGTAACGCGAGAGGCGGCACTTACATATTTCTATTTGATTCTTTACATAGTTCTTTCCAATAGCCAAATCTTCTTCAATAAGGTCTCCTGACTTTACGCAATATATTTTCTGCCCTCTCTTTTAAATTTGGAGTAGCAATTGTGAACAAAGTTCAGATCTTGTCTTTTAAACTACGGAAATTCGTATACCCAATGAAAAGATTGCCAATAATCTTCACGTATAACCTTAAATCAGATAGCATTGCATCGAATTCGGTAAACCCTAGAAAAATCACACTTTAATGTGGCCTTGTTACGATAATGTCGCATTGTTGTTGCAATGGTTGCTTAGATATATCTTCATGGCTAAAACTTGTCAATTTGTTGCATAACACAACAGTAGCAGATTTGAATCAGTTGCTTTAATAAGTTAAACATATATTCCTCTCTTATTTCTTCAATTCCAGAATTGCATCGCAGAATTTCAATTAAATTTGCGTGTTTCATGTTATTCGAATGTTTCAGTATTTTACTTTGCCAATGCACGTTATTGATGTTAGAAATTGAATAACCAATACCTAATTAGGACATAAATGTTGTTGAGTGGTTGAAGTATTTGTTGAATAGTTAGAGTTGTTATAGACATTGGCCAAATCTTACGAACACCACACATTGTTGGATTACAATGTATACGTTCTAATGCAATATTCCTAAATTTAGGTCTGTAAATAATAATAATCACTAAAAACTGATATTAGTCAGAACAAGTATAAATTTTATGGTTATATTTAGATTAACAAATAAAATATTATAATATTGAGAGCAATACATTATAGCTAAAACATCATAATAGTTAGATCTATAGTTCATAGCATCATTAACATTGGAATTCAAAATAACTTAACATCATTAATGATTATTTCAAGGCATATTCCGATAGCCAATCATTTTAGGAATTCACTAGAAATATTTACAAACCGCCATCTCACGGATGGTTGTCCTTGTATTGCGAGAGCATGGGTGGATCCTTGTCCATCCATCTCGGGGTGGCCTACTTGAGAAGACCTTCAAGCCCGGGAACACTCATACGCCTCCTGTGTAATGTCCCCTTTTGAGATAATCCTAAATTTAGGCCTGCAAAACAATAAGAATCACTAAAAACTGATATTAGTAATATCGAGTATCAACTTTACAACAACATTCAAATTGATACATGAAATATCATAATGTTGAGAGCAATACAATGTAGCTAAAACATCATGATAGTTAGCTCTATAGTTCATTGAATTCAAAGTATCTTAACATCATTAATGGTTATTCCTAGACATATTCCTATAGTCAATCATATTAGGAGTTTTCTAGAAATATTGCAAACCTCAATCTCAAGGATGGTTGTCCTTGTATTGCAAGAGCATAGGTGGATCCTTGTCCATCCATCTAAGGGTGGCGTACTTGAGAGGACCCTCAAGCCCAGGAGCACTCATATGCCTCGTGGCCCACGAGCGCTCCATCTCGGGGGTGGCGTACTTGAGAAGTCCCTCAAGTCCAAGAGCACTCATCCGCCTCCCGACCCACAAATATGGTAGGATCTCAAGTCCACTCCATCCCTTAGTCCACCTTGCAGGCACTCCATCCTCCTTGATCAAGCCTAGGAGCACTCATTCGCCTCCCAGTTCACGAGCGCTCCATCTCGGGTTGATAAGATGCATGAAAATTGCCTTCCTTAACAAGCCCAAGAGCACTCATGTGCCTCCCGGCCCACGAGTGCTCCATCTCGAGGGTGGCATGCTTGATGAAGGAAACGCTGGTACTTCACCTCTCATGAACTCAGAAGGTTGATTGGCCTCCCTATTTGTAAAACACTTCGATAAATTCAAAATAGATTGCTAAAGGAATCTATTATAATAATTGGTAATAAAATATCATTATGCAATTATAATACGTATATATATATATATATATATATATATATATATATATATATATATATATATATATATATTCTCTTAATGTATATTCCAAAAATTACTTCCCAATAATATTCTTGTTGAAACAATATTTATTTCCAACAAATATCTTATATTCCAATTTCTTGTTTTCCTTTTTCCAATCCCATCCACTTGATGCTTTCTCTACAAGGAAATGATCTCCCTTTTATATCTTATTATTGAAGGAGTCACCACCTTTCATATTTGGAGTCACAACCTTTCATATTTGAAAGAGTCACAACCTTTCACATTAAGAGTCACAAACTTTCACATTAGAAGGAGTCACATCATATTTATTCTTAATTGATTGATTGAATGATGTTATGGATGTCTTTCTCAAATGAAATGCTCTCCTTTTATAACTCAAGTTTGAGGGAGTCACACCTCTTCACCTCAATAGTTACAACCCTTCATCGCTGCATTTGGAGAATAATAATTTAATTTTAAATAAGTTAATTTGCTAGTGCTGCTGTCTATTACCTGTAATTGGTCATAATAATTCTTTTCCTTCTAGATCTACCTTCCTTATATACCTTATCTTGCTCAAGGGACACAACTCCTTATATGTTGGTTGAGCATTCTTTAACAACTTGTAATGGCGAACCCCGTTCTAGAACAAATTTTAGGATTTTGCCATGTTTGTCTTTGTTTGCATTTTGTCAAACATTTACCATTTGAGTGCAAGCTTCAGGATGATATTCAAACAAAATACATTATCAGATTTAACAATCAGAATCTACAATTCCATTCCTTCATGTTTGACTGTCATACACTGATATATTTGTTAGTTTTTATGTGATCAGATTAGAATGCAAAAATAATTTCAAATTCAACACAAGAACACAGCCACTACCCTGGGAAAACCCTCCAACCCGAGGGAGAAAAACCTAGCAAATATATCTCTTATATATTAAATGAATGGGAGCAGAAATCTGCTTACAACTCAGGCACAACACAATGCCTAAAACATACAATGAATAACAGCACCTCTGATAGATGCAAAGATACAAATTATATGTTTTTCTTTAAGCTCGGCTTGCTGCGATAAACGAATGATCTGCTTACTCAGATCGCACTACTTCTCCTTTTCTAAATATGCCTAACTTGAATGATCAACTCGAATGAGGAGCATCATATATATAGACATCCAATAGGCATCGCACCCCTTCTCCAAGAGAGGTCGGCCTCTAGATAAAATACGTCTTAGAGAAGAGGCGCGATTATCTAGATGAGGTCGGCTTCTTTAAACAATTAATAAATATTAATTAAGCCTTTATTAATTTATCATTTGATCATAAATGAAGGCGCCTCTTCATTTAGCATTCATTATATAAATTTAGATAGCTTATAGCTATATCTAAATTTATCTCAAAAATCGTGTCTGGAAGTATTGTTCTGTAGCTGCGATCTTCAACACTCCCTCTCAGCTAGGGAGGAATACTTCCACCTGTGTAATACATATCACCTCATAGTGATGTTAATCAACATGACTACATTCATGTAAGAACAAAGCTTGTCACCTCATCGTGAAAGCATATCACCTCATCGTGATATCAACCATCATGGCTACCGCCATAGATGGTATGTACAAGTGCTCATCACTCAATGTGATGTTGTCACCTCACCGTGACTTTCACCATGGCTCCCCCAGAGGGTGAAACACAAGTACAAGTAAATCATCACGGACTCCCTCACGTGATGTTGTCATGGAGTCACACACATGACATCCACCATGGCTCTCCTAGAGGGTGGAAACAAGGGATTTCACCTTGAACTTCTCTTGCAGAGAAGAACTCATTAACAAGGGATTTCACCTCGAACTTCTCCCCCAGAGAAGAACTCATTAAAGAGAATCACTGATACTGAGACTCCTTCTCAGTTAAGGCTGTGTTCTCCACCATACCAAGCTTATCTCGAAAGTACACAAACTTTATCCTAAAGAGAGGCTTGGTGAGAATGTCTGCCGTCTGCTCATCAGTGCTAATATACCTCAACTGTATAGCTTTCCTCAATACCATATCTTTGATATAGTGGTATTTGATCTCAACATGCTTTGATCTTTCATGAAACACAAGATTGACAAAAACCTTCACACAACTCTGGTTATCACAATGAATGATAGTAGGCTCCAGTGATTGTCCAAACAATCCTTCAAGGAGCTTACGAAGCCACATTGCTTCATGAGCTGCTATGTACTTTGCCTCGGTTGTACTCAATGCTACTGAAGATTGCTTCCTGCTGCACCGGGATATCATGGCAGATCCCAAACTGAAGCAACAACCAGAGGTACTCTTCCGATCTGTGACACACCCCGCCCAATCAAAATCAGTTAAACCATGCAGCTCCAAATCTACACCTGTAGAATATTTCAATCCATATCCAACTGTGCCATGCAAGTATCTCAGGATATGTTTAGCTGCAACAAGATGTATCTGTCTTGGTTCACACATGAACTGACTAAGTGCACTCACTGCATAGCAGATATCCGGTCTAGTGTTAACTAGATACATCAATGAACCAATCAGTTGCCTATACATCGTGGAATCCACCAGTTTTGAACTAGCTGCAGCTTCCTTCAACTTATGTAAGTTGGTCTCCATGGGTGTAGACATAGGTTTGCAATCAATCATACCAAACCTCTTCAAAATGTCAATGGTATACTTGCCTTGACTTAGAATCATCTCATTTGGTTTTTGCCAAACTTCTAAGCCAAGAAAGTAATGCATGAGACCAAGATTCTTCATCTCAAACTCAAAAGCTAACTCCTTCTTACATTTCAGAATCAGACGTTCTTCTCCAGTGATAATCAAATCATCAACATACAGAACCAGAATTAATGCTTCACCATTTATCACCTTAAAGTAGAGGTTAGAATCTGCATCATTCTTTGAGAAACCCAAACTCAATAGGTAACGATCAATCCTTTCGTACCAAGCACGAGGAGCCTGCTTAAGACCATATAGGGCCTTCTTCAGCTTGCAAACATGAGACTCCTTCCCATGTACCTCAAATCCTTCGGGTTGCTCAATGTAAACCTCTTCTTCTATGACATCATTCAGAAAGGCTGTCTTTACATCCATTTGGTGAATCTTCCATCCTATAGATGTAGTAATAGCAATAATGGTTTTGACAGAAGTATAACGAGCCACAGGAGCAAAGGTTTCTTCATAGTCAACTCCCTCTTTTTGTGAAAACCCTCTAGCCACAAATCTGGCCTTGTACTTCTCAATGCTCCCATCAGCCGCATGCTTGATCTTGAAGAGCCATTTAGAAGACACCGCAGATTTGCCTTCGAGTCTAGGAACTATATCCCAAACATCATTCTTAAGTATGGATTGATACTCCTCAGTCATAGCATCCTTCCAAACTTGTTGACTAGAAGCTTTTTCAACACTTGAAGACTCCGACTCAATGATATGACTCATCAAAGCTACATAACCGAAGAACTTATGAGGTCTCTTACTTTCTTTGAAAGTTCCTCTTGGGGCTGCAAAACTTTCTGCTTCCTGCATTATTTTTTTGGCCCAAAGAGGTCTCTTCCTTCCAATCACAATATTTGTAGGCCCATCAGTAGGCTACAAGGGTTTAGTTGGATCATCATCTTCTTTAGGTTTTGGAACCTCCCTCTGATTCTCAGGAACATGGTCAACTTCCATATCCTGAGGAGGCTCTTCCTCATCAATCTCCATATGAGATCCCTTGGATCTTTTGAATGCAACATCCTCTTCAAATGTGACATCTCTACTGATCTCAATAGTCCTTTGATCCGGAATGTAGATTCTGTAGGCTTTTGATGTCTCACTATAGCCTGCCAAAATTTCCTTCTTGCCAGAAGGTTCCAATTTTGTCCTCTTTTCCTTAGGTATATGAATATACGTTGGACACCCAAAGATCTTCAAATGACTTACTTCAGGTTTCACCCCAGAGAATGCTTCTTTAGGAGTAATGTTCTCCAAGATTCTGTGAGGACTTCTATTCTGGACATAGACCGCAGTCCTAGATGCTTCATCCCAAAGAGAAATTTGCAGGTCTTGGTCATGAAGCATGGCTTTGACTGCTTCCACGATAGTTCTGTTCTTTCTCTCCGCAACACCGTTCTATTGAGGATTATAAGGAATGCTAAGCTCCCTCTTAATCCCTGCTTCAATGCAAAAATTACGGAAAATAACAGAAGTGTGTTCTCCTCCGTTATCGGATCTTAACACCTTGATCCTCTTCCCGGACAGATTCTCCACCTAAGCTTTGAATTCTCTGAATCTTTCTAACACTTCCTCAGATTCTTTAGATCTCAAGAAATAGATCCAAGTCTTTCTAGAGTAGTCATCAATAAAAATAATGTAATACAAGAAACCACTCGAGGATGCAACAAACATTGGACCACATAAATCAGAATGAATAAGATCTAAGACACATTTGGATCTACTTTCATTATTATGGAATGGACCTTTTGTATTCTTACCCAAAGTGCAACCTTTGTAGGTTCCTTCATGCTTCTAGTTGAATTTAGGAAGGCCCGTGACCATCTTCTCCATAACAGGTAACGCTCGAAAGTGAAGGTGAGCCAATCTTCGATGCCAAAGATCACCCAAACTCGCGGAGTCATGTACTAGAGCCTGAATGGGGCGCATGCATAGCCTGTAGAGACACCCATGTCTAACTCCAACCATCCGGGCAGTCTTGAAGTTAGAGTTCTTTGCCCATATGAGAACTTTGCCTTTAGGAAAGGCAACTTGATAACCCTTGTCTTCCAAGGCTGATATGGAAACAAGGTTCCGCTTGATGCCTGGAACGAATAACACATCATCCAACTATAATGAGTCGTCGAAATCCAAGTGTAGAATGAAGTCCCAACTCCCTTAATCGAGTAACTAGCATCATCTCCAATAATAACTTGTTGGTTGGAATCTTTCATCACCAAATCAGATAGGTGCTCCCTGAATCCAGTGATGTGGCAGGAGGCACCACTATCTATTAGCCATGTGTTGGAGTCGGTAGATACATTACTTAACAAGGCTGAATAGAACAGGTATTCACTTGTATCCTTCTGCATAGAGGCTTCATTGACATTAGCAAAGGCGGCTTGCTGCTTAGGCTTGGAAGGACATTCCTTTGCAAAATGACCATACTTGTCACATTGGAAACATTGGACTTTGGAGAGGTCCCTCTTCTTCTTAAATGCGGGGCCACCATCTGCTCCTCTATCTCTGTTTCTTTTGAAATACTCTTTCTTCCCACCTTTCTTCTTCGAGGATTGAGTGGCAAGAACATGAAGATCTTCATTAACAGAGCTTTTCCCAATACTTCTTGCAGCCAACCTAGATTCTTCTTGAATACAGTCTGCCCTCAATCAATCAAACTTGGAAAGCTTCAATCTTGTGTTGATTCCCTGAATATAAGACTCCCAGGATGAAGGGAGACCATTGAGAGCCAGGATGGTTAGATCCTTGCTATCAACAACATGCCCAATAGACGAGAGCTGATCTCTCAATTCGGTTAATCTCATGAAGTAGGCAATGATAGTTTCTCCCTTCGCCATCTTCAAATGATGAAGTTGTTGCTTCAGTACAAGAGCCCAACTGGTTTTGTTGATCTCGTACATCTCCTCTAGGGTTTTGAACATCTCTCTCGCAGTCCTTAACTTGGAGATGACAGGAACAATATGATCTTTCACCGAATCAACCAACATCTTCTTTGCCCTAGTATCTTTCTTCTTCCATAGGGCCTTTTCTTCCTCATCCGTAGGCTTGGGGGCGGAGCTCTCCACAAACTCTACCAATTCGCTTTCCTCCAAGGTGAGCATGATCCTGAATCTCCACGAAGTGCAGTTTGATGCTCCCTCAAGCCTATCCTCAATTTTAAGACCATTCACCATCTTGACGAGTGAATGAAGATGAGAAAATAAAACAAGGGTATGGCTGATATGATCACAAATCTGATCGGGATCCTCTTCAAACCCGCTCTGATACCATGTTAGTTTTTACGTGATCAGATTAGAATGCAAAAATAATTTCAAATTCAACATAAAAACACAGCCAATACCTTGGGAAAACCCTCCAACCCGAGGGAGAAAAACCCAACAAATATATCTCTTATATATTAAATGAATGGGAGCAGAAATCTGCTTACAACTCAGGCACAACACAATGCCTAAAACATACAATGAATAACAGCACCTCTGATAGATGCAAAGATACAAATGATATGTTTTTCTTTAAGCTCGACCTGCTGCAATAAATGAATGATCTGCTTACTCAGATCGCACTACTTCTCCTTTTCTAAATATGCTTGACTTAAATGATCAACTCGAATGAGGAGCATCATATATATAGACATCCAATAGGCATCACACCCCTTCACCAAGAGAGGTCGGCCTCTAGATAAAAGATGTCTTAGAGAAGCGGTGCGATTATCTAGATGAGGTCGGCTTCCTTAAAAAATTAATAAATATTAATTAAGCCTTTATTAATTTATCATTTGATCATAAATGAAGGCGCCTCTTCATTTAGCATTCATTATATAAATTTAGATAGCTTATAGCTATATCTAAATTTATCTCAAAAATCGTGCCTGGAAGTATTGTCCTGTAGCTGCGATCTTCAACAATATTCACTGCAATACATCCACAGCCTATTTGCAAAACCATGTCTGAGTGATAAATGGGACTGTATTCAAATATAGACACTCAGAAATCTATCACAGCAATGTATATTTTACACATTTATATCAGACTGAGTGCAGCAGCAATTACAACATAGAGATAGATATAACTCAGACCAATGAAACCTTGACAATGTATATTCCGAGCAGAAGCTTAACACAGTAGACACACTCCAGATATAAATACCAGGAGATGTTCAGATATAAATACCAGGTTTAACTCCAGTATATGACTCCTGCAGGTATGGAAGCGCCCAGCAGCAACACTCTTCAAAGAATGAAGAATGGTGACTATTTACTCTGTCAGGCTCTCACAATTTGACCAAGCAAACCACCACGCTTTTACAAACTATCTCAGGCTGAGGTGTTGAGTTTAGAATACACAGCAGGTTCATTAATGCTCACGACCTCCCAGGTTAACATGCCAATGCACAAGAACTCACCAATAAAGTTTCCACGCCCTCAATGCAAGAGCTCACAATTTGCTCCAGTATTAGCAGGAATAGCAGACTGTTTCTCCTTCAGATAAATTGCAGCAGATGTCTGAGACAAATATTCATGCCCAGCCACAAATGAGAGTTCTTGCCAAACTCGGTAAACTCACTCAAAAAACCACGCAACCCTTCAATACAGCTGATAATAGCAAAAGCATTAAAGAAAGGGGTCTCTACAAGCTGCAAACATCTCCAGGAAGAATCGTGACCTCCAGCCGAAGCTCACGTGAGCTTCTCAAACAGCAATGTCTCCTCTAACCCAAGTTATTCTCCGTGCGGGTCTGGTCACTTGCAAAATACTTCAGGAATGTTCACTTTCTGAGTGTATAAATTGCCCAGTTCCAACGGATAGCTGAATCCTCCTTATTCACCATGCACTGTATAATGAAAAGATTTCATATGTAGCAGATATTTAAATGTGGTCCATTGTTATTGCCACGCCTGGACAAGGTGCCAGACTAACATTCCAAAAGGGCATCAAAATATATCACCAAACAATCCAAAATAAACACTTCAAAATACCTCATATAACTTCATATTTGAAAACCTGGAAAGATCAAACTCTTGAAAATCAATGGTGATTCTTGATGTAGAATCACTCCCTCCAGCTAGGGTGGATCTCTCACCACTGAAACCAGTGCTAAAGATGAGGGTTTCCATCCTCAACCAGCTGCAACGATAAACTGGAAACAATCCGGCAGAATCTCCTTAAGTTGTCAAATCCATCATAACCAAATGAGAGCCAAAAAGCAGATTAAATAGAAGCGGAGGGAGAAATTAGGGCAACCTCCAATTTGAAACACTTTTCCCTCCAAAAACCCAATGCCCTTTGTAGCCTTTTAATATTTTGCTTTATACTTTAAAACATTATCAAATATTTCTCAAGGGAGGCGTCCCTGCTCAAAAGGAAACTATTTTTCCTTATTCAGCCTTCTAAAACAACGTTAAGTTATTTTATTAGGCACCGAGGTACTTTTCAATGACCACTTAACCCCCCTCACTTAAGTTATAAAGTTATTTTATAAAAATACTTAAGTGACTGATAAAAAGCAAATATTAAATAATACAACCTTAGGCTCTCCAACGCCACCATAGAATTAACACTGCTGAAGACACTATGGGTTTGGGACCAGTTTCCTGAAATAGACTTACTATAAATAGCAATTGCTAAAAATAGTAAGTACTCACCAAATATCAAACTGGCCAAAACATTAAAGTTCATCGGACAACTCCCACATACTACCCAAATAGGAAACCCTACACTGCACTACCGCCTCAGACCGGTTACTAAAAATAGTACTTACTAAAAATAGTAAGTGTGTCAAAACCAAACTAGCCCGAAGAAGGACATTGAAAATGGGGACATTACACAACTTAATCTTTATTTAATGCTAGTTTAGTGTAATATTAATTATCTTTATTGATTTATTTTGAAACATAGGCTGCAAACATTTTAGGAATAAAATAGGACATTACATCCTAGCCCACAAGTGCTCCATCTTGGGGTGGCGTACTTGAGAAGTCCCTCAAGCCCAGGAGCACTCATTTGCTTCTTGGCCCATGAACATGGTAGGATCTCAGGTCCACTCCATCCCTCAATCCACCTTGGAGGCGCTCCATCCTGCTTGATCAAGCCCAAGAGCACTCATTCACCTCCCAGCCCCCAAGTGCTCCATCTTGGGGTGGTGTGCTTGATAAGATTGTATGAAGACTGCCTTCCTTAACAAGCCTAGGAGCACTCATACGCCTCCTAGCCCATGAGTGCTACATCTTGGGGTGGCGTGCTTGATGAAGGAAAGGCCGGTACTCCATCTCTCATGAACTCAAAAGGTTGATCGACCTCCCTATTTGCAAACACTTCTTCAAAATAAATTGCTAAAGGAATCTATTATATTAATTGGAAATCAAATATCATTAGGCAATTATTATATAACTATATAACTATATAGTTATTCCTAATTCATTTTTTAAAACTTACTTCCCAATAATATTCTTGCTGAAAACAATATTTATTTCCAATAGATCTCTTATATTCCAATTTTTTATTTTTCCTTTTATCCCATCACCACTGGACGCCTTTCACAAAATGATTCCACCTCCCTATATATCCTTCATGGTGGGGTGAATAGTTGCAACTTTATAATCATTGCACCCCTTACAATGGATGCATCCCTCCTTAATCCAAGTGCTGCCTTTGTTTTGACTTCCTTAATCACTGTCAATGCAATGATCGATGCCTTTAGTCGTTTAATTAAAGTCTTCTATATATTAGTGCTACCTTTATCATTAATATGGAATCACTGCATTTATTATTTCCCTTAGTTAATTCCATCAAACCTTTTGAAGTCTCCTTGGTCAACGATTATCTTTAGTTCCCGTGCAGGTTGCGATCCGGGGGCATGACAGATAAACTCAAAATAAGTCAGCTTTTAGAGTGTTAGTGACATTTCACGGTAGAAAAGGATGATTTTAATTTTAATTTTTCAAGTTGCTGGGTACTTGGTGAGTCTAGGGCTTGGACTGGTTAAGTTGATGAGTCATGTCTTTAGGCTCACCACTAGTGGCTTAAATTTGGACTTGCAATTCTAGTTGGGTCCTCAGCGAGTCTCAATAAATTGTTAGTTTCCACCAAAATTTAACATTAAATGATAACAGCCCCTACAAATCATTGTGAATAGTAGTTTTGGGTGGTGCTTGAGCTATTTCTGCCAGATTGGGGGATGGGGGAATAGACAATAAAACTTAAATAGAAATGAAAAATATAGAAGTCCCTTAAACTTTTATAAAAACAGGGTTAGCTGCACACATTATCACTTTTGACCTCACTGTATGTTCTCATATTTATCCCTCTGTATTGGTTATTATCTTTCACTTGGGTCTTCTTGTTTCATATTCATGCTCTTTTTTGAGTCTCAACACTTATAAAATTCTTAATCTTCACTTGGGTCTTTATCAAAATTACTCTCTTGCTGGTCTGCTGCATCCAGCGTCTTGTCACTTGGATACATGCTTTTCTTACTTAGATCCTGTTCAAAATTGAAATATCTTATCATTTGAGATCTTTTTAGGAATTTGTCACAGATTTTAAACACTATGCCATTGGAGTCTAGTTCCAGGTATTATTGTGTTGTGTACCAAAACACAACCTATTTTCTCATCATAGTTTATAATGTAAACGATCTATTTTGGTATAAAGCTGACATGCTTTCTTACAATATTTATGTAATGGTAATAAGTACTGATATGAGGTAAATCATTAAAGGAGATGGGTGGCCTACATGAGAAGCTAGTAGTAGTTTCATTGTATCTAGTCATTGTGGCTATGTAGTAGCTTGTCTTGGAAGCTTCTTTATGTGTTATAAATAGGGCTTTACCTCCTATATTTAATCAAACCCATTTCCAAATTAAAATAATTACATGTTATATTTTTTACAATAATTGGATAAGTATTTCCTCCATTATTCTAAGGTTTGCAGTCAGAATTTTGTGGCTGTGTAGGGATTTGTTAATTTTATTTGTCCAGCCGTGTTTGCTTAGGCTGTAGATATGCTACATTTTGTATCAATGCTATTATATTTGTGGTGGTGCGCTATGGTTGTATTTAGGCTATAGGTGGCATGAAAACTGACTTGTGGTGTCCAGGGACTGGAAAATAATGGTATATTGTAGAGGCCATAACATTTTGCTTGAGTGTTGGATTGAAGTGAGTTTTTCTTTGGAGGCTATACTTGAGTTGTTATCAGTAAGCATAAATTCATAGATTGTGGAGTTGTGTAGAGGAAGATATAGCTGCTGCAGGTCACTGTTTTGTGAAAATGACAACTTATGGCACAGTGATTCAGTTGGGCTTATCTTTCAGATCAAGTATCTGATTGAATTGTCATTTTAACATTTGAAAGTATACTCGTCAAGGTTCAAAATGAGTGATATTTCATTTATTTTTATGAAGCATTGGTAGAGAAAATAGTTATGTAACTAGATACGTATTTTCAGCCTCGAAAACCTTAGGCTAAGAAAAAGTGTTGAAGAAAAGGGGCAAGCCATATTCAGACTAGGTTAGGAAAGAAAATTTTAAATAATATTGATTGCTTTAGATAGTACCTTTCTTAAATTTACTATTCATCTAGATGTAGCATAAAAATATGAAAGGGAAATAGTTGCATGACCAGATTTTGAGAATGCATGCATCAAGTGATATGAGGATTACTTTCATTGGATAGTGATAACTCATTTAGGATTCTATTTCATGAATCTTCAAACCAGCGATGAAGAAAATGATTTTCAACGTATCTTAGTTCTCTTTAAGCTGAGTCTTCTAACCAAGATGATGTGCAGGAAATGAAGAGTAAAATTGAACGTTCTGGTAAGTTTCATTTGCCTTATGATGAGTCTTCTAGTGAGGGGAATGAATTTGTGGAAAATTTTAAGGAACATATTCTTGAGGCAAAGATGATTGTGGCTAGTCATGATCAAGCAATGGATGATTGAATCTACCATAAATCTTCTCCCTTGAAAATGTTGACTGACAATGGTGATTTGTGTATTCATGTCTCACCCAGATCCATTGCAAAAGTTGTCAAGACAATATTCTTTCCACCATCATATTGCTCATTGCACATGTTTATGGGCGAAATTTTGAATTATTGGTTGAAAATGGTTTTTAATAATAATTTTTAGCCCTACTTATATCCATATGACATCTTTCACCATATGCAACATAATACAACAATGTTTATTCAAATTATGGAAGAAGCTTATCGTTGTCAACATGTTCAAGTTACCCCACTTGCAACCATGGAATTCTTTTGGTAATCCTTCCTGAAAATTCTAAGGATTTTGTCCTCATTTTTACTATTTCTGGGTTTTGTTTTCTTTTACTCTAGTTATCCTTTTGTTTCACTCAAAGCTATGACCTCCAAGTTATATATTTCCTGTTTTCTGCCAATATCCCCAGATAAACTTCACGTAGGTTGTCTTTTTTGTGGGTCATTTTGCTGGGTTTTGGAGATTTTTACCCCCATATATTAGACCTGGGATTTCATCTAATTTATATGGTTATTCTCTTCTTGTGACTTTGCTTTCTTTGTAAAGTTGATTCTCTTTGCAATTTCCTCAAGGCTGTGGGGTTGTAATATGTGTCACAATCTTGTACCTTTCTCTGTTGCAAGCTTATAGATCTCTACTCTTGGGTTTTCCACATAAAGATCTTTTGGATTCATGACATTTTATCATGTGTCCTGCCCTTGTACTCTTGTCCTTGTGATCCTTTGAATGTGGAATTCCAAATCCTTGTTTCTACATTCTTGAAGTCTCTTAGATCACATGTGTCTGCATTTTGGACATTGATGCTTTCGGATCTTATTAAACATTGTATAATGTTACGAAATACTTTGTACATATGCATTTATAACTTATGACATGGTAACACCACTTAGTTATGCCTAAAAGGTAACCTACAACATGTAAGTTACAACCATTGATGTAACTTCCCTGTAAAATAATAAATACAAGCATACAAACATTGGGGTGTGTGTCACACAACTTGTCATTCTTTTAACATTTCAGTTATAAAGTTGGAAGGTTTGATTGATGGCAGACTAGTTTGTGAGATTGAAGGCCAACTGTCAAGGTTAACTGTTGCTGAAAACGATTGTAAAGAGGGCCGATAAAAAGCTGGTTGTATTTGTTAGAACTTTGGTGTGGTATTCACTTACATTGAGCTTGTGATAAGGTTTTAAGTGGAAGAAGTTGATGGACCTTGTTCTAGGTTCATGTTGATATTTGTTTGGTAGACTGGTAAATAGTTGTGGTGAGCTGTAAAAGGTTCCGTGAATTTTAGATGTTGTGGTTTAGCTTGGAAACTTGTGTAACTCTAGTTTGGCTATGTTCCCAACTGCAAATCATTTGAAGAACTCACAACTGTATAATTGTAAGTATGTCACTGTAAGTGTATATGATAATGTAGGTGCACTTATGACGCTATTGGAGTATATGCAGTGATAACCAAGAGCATGGTGATGTTTTTGGGAGATGCCTAGAGGTATCGCAAGCAACCATTATTCATCAGGAGTTTGTTTCTGCCACTGCAAGCCATGAGCGGTGTTTGGTTGTAGTGCAAGAAGACATGTAAGTAGTTTAGGAGAAGTGGGTCAACAACCTTTTACCAAGTGTGAGCAGCATCAACTTATTAGTGTGGTGATCATCCATATGGAGAAGTCATGTTACATGTAATGTGTGGTGGCATGCTGACATCATGATATGGTGATGAGATGGTTGTGTGACTATTTGTATTTTACGTGGCAGATAGTGAGACAATTGGAATTCCTTGTTGGATGGTTTTGTGGCTACATCTATTCTATTTGTATGGATGTGCCAAGGTTGGATGTTGTGTGTGGTTGAATCTTGAAGGTGTGAAATCTTGCTTGGAGGTTATATGTTGCTGGTCTATAGATTGAGACTATGTGTGAATGAGACCTATTGTATTGGATGTAATTTCCCGAATCATACAATTCTGAATGTCCTTTTTCTGGTTGGATTTTTCCTATAAGGGTTACCCACATAAATCCATGTCTCATGTATATCTATGACTTGTGAATTGCTTCATGTACTTCCTTTAATGTCGCTTAATTGAATCATATAACACCATTGTTTTTGATCACATAATCTTAAGGTGTTCCAATATCCCAATATATTAATTATATGTACTAGGGATTAATTCTCATCATTTAGCATTAGCACATGTTATTTGGACAAGGGCCACATCGTTGGAGTCATACCATTACATGTGTAGTGGTGAAACCCTCAATTGTTGTGGAACCTTGGTGTGCAAGTTTGGTGTAGTACATGTATAATTGGTTTTAGTGGGAGCCTTTGAAAGATTGTGTGAAAACACAGAAGAAACCTTGTGTTATTCATGGTGAGCACATCAAGGTTTGATGTTGAAAAGGTTGATGGTAAAAACTTTTGAGTTATGGAAGTTGAAGGTTGAAGACCTCCTGGTAGAGAGAGATCAGTGGGCTGTAGTATCTTCTTCGATAAAACCCATATGTATGTCTAATGAGGACGAAAGTAAAGTGGATAAGAAGGCTAGAAGTACTATTCATTTATGTCTTTCAGATTTGTGTCAATGAATGTGTTAGAAGAGCCTTCTATTTATTTGTCGTGGGGGAATATGGGATTATCGTATCAATTTAAGAGTTTTGTTAACAAGCTTTTCTTGTAGAGGAAGTTGCATTCTTTAAAGATGAAAGAGGGAGACTTTGTGAATGATCATCTTAGCACCTTTAATTTGATTTTGAGTTAGTTAGCATCAATACAAGTCAAGATAGAAGAGGATAAATCTATTTTGCTTATTTTTCTTACTTGATTCATGGGATAGCTTGATTATGACAACCAGTAGTAGTTCTTCTTCACCTAAATTGGAAGAGGTCATTGGGGTCTTGTTAAGTGAAGAGATTAAAAGAAAATCCATGGATGGTTCCTCTAGTGACACCTTGGTTGTGAGGGGCAAGTCCAATGAAAGAAGGGGTAAAAAAATCTTGTGGAGATAAGAAGTCCAAGAAGAAGGATAGGTCGAAGTCTCTTGCTAAGCCTAATGTGAAATGCTATAATTGTGGAAAAAGAGGTCACTTGAAGGATTACAAATCTAAGGAAGATGATTCTTCTAATAGATCTTTCGACATTGATGAGTATGCTAGTTTTGCATTTGCATTTGTTAATATTATTGGTGATGGTTTTTTGTTGATTGACTTAGATGCATCATACCACAACTCATAGTGAGTGGTACTTTGATTATGAGGAGTGATGGAGGACGGGTTTCCCTTGATGATAACAACTCTTTGTGGATTGTTGGTCGAGGAAAGGTGAAGTGTCTTTCATGGATGGGAGAGTGTGGACACTCTTTGATGTATTGCATATACTAGGTTTGGTTAGAAATTTGATTTATTTTTTCTAAGATGATTGACTTAGCTGTTCATGTCACTTTTGATGAAAAAGATTTGTCAATGTTATTGAACTTCAATTAGGTTTGTTGTGGCATTACTAGTTGGGTCATATTGGAGAGAAGGGTTCAAAAACCTTTGTAAGCAAGAATATGGTGGAAGGCATGTATTATTCTTTTTGTTGGTTGTGAATTTTGTCAATATTGTGTGTTTGGTATGCAAAATAGGGTGTAGTTTGTTTTAGGGAGTTCTAGAGTAGAGATGTGTTGGAAGAGATTCATAGTGATGCATTTTGGTCCTATGGATGTACACTCAATCGGTAAGTCTCGTTATGTTTGTTTCACTAATGATTATTCTAGACATGCTTGGATATATTTTCTTAGAAAAAATTCTAAGGCGTTCTCATTTTCAAAGAGTTTAAAGCTCTAGTTGAGAATTAGACCAATAAGATAATCAAGGTGCTTATGAAAATAATTTGCTGGGAGTATTGTTCTAAGGAATTTGAGACATATTGCAAGTACACTAGTATTATTAGGAAAATGATAACTACCTATACACCACAACAAGTTGGAGTGGTTGAAAGTTTGAATAGAACCTTACTGGATTGAGCCAAAAGCCTATTGAGTAATGTTGGTATAGGATGAGTTTTGGGCTGAGCAATTAACATTGTTTGTTCTTTGAAAAATAGGTCTCCTATTTTGGCGCTTGGGGAAAAGACACCATGACCATATGAAATGTGGACATATAAGAAGCCTACAGTAAAACATTTTAGCATATTTGGTTGTGATGCTTTTGTGCATGTTCCTAAAGAGAAATGGTCTTAAATTGGACTTCAAGGATGAAAAGTGTATTTTTGTTGGATATGGTGAGAATGTAAAAGGCTACAAGCTTTAAAATTCAATAATCCACAAGGTTCTATACTCAAGAGATGTCATATTTACAAGTTTTGGAATTTGGTAACCTAGAAGGTTATCTACTTGAGATGTACTCTAGAAACTTAGTTTTTTCAAGAGAGGAGGAAAATATTCAAATGAAAATGAAAGTGGCCAGATGCATTTTGCATAAAAATTATAGCAATAGGATGCATCTGGTGATGAACATTCAAGTGGACATGACAATTTGGGTGTAGAGGAAGCAAGCACATTTGGTGCAAACTCTAGAGAAGGACATGGTGTATATGCAATAAGAGATTCTTTGTTGAAATTGAGAGCTTTATGCGGCAATAAAATTTATTTGAAAGGAACAGGCCACCAGACTTCCTATGTGTTTTTTCTCTTACTTGCATGGATGATGAATCAAGGTTTGTAGGAGAAGTTCTCTCCTAAGGAGAACAAGTCATGAAGAAAGGCCATGAAAGAGATGGCATTGCAGTAAAATAAGACTTGGGACTTGGTTGATTTGCTTGAAGGAAGGAAACCCATTGGTTGCAAGTGGGTGTTCAAGAAGAGGTTTAAAGTACATGGTATAGTGGAAAGGTACAAGGCGTGGTTGGTGGCAAAGGGTATTCTCAAGTAGAGGGAATAGACTTCAGGGAATAGTCATGGCTTTTGATTTTGAAGTGGAGTAGATGGATGTCACTTGGCAACGCTCTTGCATAGAGATTTAGAGGAAGAAATCTATATGGTTCATCTTGAAGAATTCAAGGTAAGGGGTAAAGAGTTTGATTTGTAAATTGAAAAGGTCTTTGTATGGATTAAAGCAGCCACTATGAATGTGGTATCGAAAGTTTGATTCATATGCATTAGAATCGGGTTTTGCAAGGAGAAGTTTTAACCATTGTTTTATATGTTGACAATATACTTATCATTGGGAACAATAGCATTGATTAGAGGTTTTGAGGATTTTTTGGGTAGTAGATTTGAGATGAAAGATCTAGGTGCTACTAGGTACATACTTGGTATGGAGATTCATAGAGGTAGGGCTAACAAGAAGCTATGGTTAAGTTGGAGGAAGTATTTTGAGACTATTTTGCAATGGCTCAACATGCATTATAGTGATCCTATAAGTATCCCTTTATTTGTAGGCACTAAATTAAGTTTGAAACAATGTCCAAGTTTGCAGAGGTCTTGGAGGACATGAACAATATATCATATGCAAATGCGGTAGGAAGCCTTATCATTATGTATGTAATGGTTTGTACAAGGTTGGATGCCCAAGCGATGGGAGTCCTAAGTGGGTTCATGTCAAATCTTGACAAAGAACATTGGACATAGGTTAAGAGAGTGTTCAGGTTCTTGAAAGAATGCTAGATTACCGTTCTTTTTATTATGGTACTAATGATCTTGGCAAGGTGTTAAACGTGGTGATGTTTTGGGGGTTGCCTGTGTTAGATTTAGACCAGAAATGCAAATAAGCAGAAATACAAAACACTGAACAACAGAATACAGCAAAATACCCTGGGAAAACCCTCCTCGAGGGAGAAAACCCAGCAAAATATATCTCTTATATATTGAAAGAATAAGAGCAGAAATCTGCTTACAACTCAGGCCCAACAAAAGGCCGAATTTGATACAATAAATAGTGAAACCTCTCCTTGATACAAATGAACAGAATTCTCCTTGAAATCTGATCTGCTGCTGAAAATGGCGATCTGCTGCTAAAGTGCAAACTTCTTCTTGAAAGTGCGAATTGAATTGAGAATGAATTGATATGTAAATGAATGATCTTCACCTTGTATATATACAAATCTAGGCGAATTCTTCTCTAGGTCGGCCTCTAAAATATATATATATATATATATATAAAAAATATCATTTGTAAATCAAGGCCAACCTGCCTTGGGAATCATTTATTTGATTTTTGATCAGGAGAAAATAACTCCCGATGCTACAAACACTAACAGCCTAGAGGTACCACAAGTGCTATAGCGTAGGAAGGCATGCATGTAGTTTAGGAGAATCGGATCAATAACCATGGACCAAATGTGAGCAACACCAAATTATATTGTAGCTACCTGCTCTTAATTTAATGACAAATAATAGAAAGGCAGCTTTGCTTGAGTTTACTTTAACAGGTCATCAAGAGTATTAACTGCAGGTTCAGATTCAGTGTCTGTAAAGCAATCATAACTAGGCATACCAAAATTGTTTATTTATTTTTTGAAATTATGTTTTTTAGAGTGCTGGGCTGTAGGCTATGGTTGTCTGTTCCCAGGACAGTCAGGGGATGTCTAGGCATCCCTGGGACATCGTGGGGGATGGTTGGCAGTCCACTCTCGTTTCCAAGATTTTTCTGCTGTATTGGGGACATTTCCTATTTTTTAGGGGTAGGGGATGGTGGGGGGACGTGTTGATGCGTGTTTTGTGACACACACGAACACACTAGAATAAAGTGTCCGGAGATGCTCTATCCTCTCTTGATAAAAATCACCTTTCGTGCTAAGATTGTGAGATAGATCACTAGGTAATTCCAATGTTTCTAAGTTGGGGTGCAGATAGGCTCTGTGGTAGTATGAGGTTTGCTGGTAACCCAAGGGGGCATAGTACTTCAGTAGTTCACTTTGAAAGCAAGGGTTTGAATGCAGTGTTGTATCTTTTTTTTGGATTTTCTGATTTTGGATAAAAAAATGAAAAAAGGAAAGGGGTGAGAAATCTTATGCTAATCCTAAGGAACTAGGAGACGGTAAAGATCAAATGCAACTTAAAGGAAACCATGCTTTGCTTCGTCTCGAAAAACGACAACTACACGAAAGCAGGTGCAATCTTCTGGGATTTATGCTTGAGATTTTTCACTATAAATAACACCATCAATTCGAACAATATTATTTAAAGTAAACGTTTTAAAAGCATTTATATCAAGAGCTCAGTCTAACTTTGCACATCAAATGAAAAACATCCATTTGAAAAAAGTATGAGCTAAGTTACTTTCAATCCTCACCATCAATCTTTCGCTCCACTAACAAATAAATTTTAATCTATAACAATCCTACGAGAAAGAGCAAATATGCAACCATGCACCCATTTGACAATAAAGGTTTCAAAGCAACTCATGCAATTATGAATTTTATTATCACAATGGTTTTCACAACAATTTCATACAACTCTTCTCTTACTTCTAAAAGAAACTAATTCTAACTCAAAAAAATCTAATCTCTAATCCTCTGATAACAATTTTTCTGATTTCTTCCGACCGTTTCAAATGAAAAAGAAAGGGTACTTATAGAATTCCCCAAATACAATGAATGGCTGAGATTGAAACAAAAACAAAGGCCTAGATTCAAACAAGAAAACCCTAATTAGGGTTGCCAAAACATCGACCAGTTAACTGACAGATGAGTCGCCCACTGGCGGTTGTATCCCTATCCACTCATGCAATGCTTCGTTCGACGAACCTGGACACAATGGCGCCAATCTCCTCAATGGTAATGTCTGGCAAGGTGCTGACATTGTATTCCAGCAGGTCCAAACTGTCCGCACAATCGGCAAAGACAATTGCCCATTCTGATTCGTGCTGCAAGAAAGTACTACAGACAGTCAACAGGTCAAATGCCTTAGTCAGATTCTCGCCCAAGATTGGCATGATGGAGAAAATCTTTTGCACTTCCCTTTGCATATTATCTAGCCACAAGTCATTTTCTCGAACAATATCTTTGTTCAATATATCTGCAGCCATATGAAAGATGCCATTTTGAATGCTCTTTACTTGCTCATCGACCTTGATACTTTCTGCCTTAACCTTTTCAAGCACTTCCCTACGGGAGACCAATGCGCAATACTAGTTGCTGAATTCGTAAGCCGCCCCAGCTGCAATAATCCTCTCGTCAACCAGCCTTTGCTTAGGAATTTTCCTTATATCACGGAGGCAAGGAATGATTCTGTCTTGCAAGTCTTGCAATCCGTCCCATGCCTCAGTTAAATTTGCAATCCTTGTGAGCAGGGAAGAAGTTTGCCCATGAGCATGCACTAACTTCTCCACAAATGTCATTACTTCTCCCTCTTTTCTTGCCATCCATTCTTGTGTTTCCCTGGCAGTAGTTAGTTCTTTCTCAAGACTTTCTGCCGGTTCTTGTGATGCATTTGGGAGCAGAGGGTTTGATTGGTGCCTTGGTTGAGTGGCCTTGTCAAATGCCGGATATACTCCTTCAGGCGTTCAACCTCCATCTTATATTCCCTTTTCTTCTTAGTCTCCTTTTCTAATCTGGACTTAATGGTGGAGACGGAATTGTCCAGATCTTCTACTTCTTGCCCTTTGGTAGATGGACCCATATCAATTACAGTAATGGCATAATCGGCAGGAGTAATTTCATCATGCGGTTTCTCAATTGTCGGGACTGCAATTTGCACTGTGCGGTTACCAGTCTCATCTCTTTGAATAGTAGAGAATTTCTTGGCAGGTTTTTTCGTATTTACTTGCTCCAACCTTGCCAAGAAATTGTCAATATCATCTGCTTCTGGTGCTGCAACTGGTACCTTAACCTTAATCCTTTCCTTAAGCTAGTCTGGTATTGTAGGCTGCTCGACTCCATCGTTTTTCGCAGTCCAGAATATCCTGAATCTTTTTGGATTTCTTGTGCCGGCGGGTCCTCATGAATCCCCCTTAGGGCTGAAATCATCCCTTCTTGGAAGTCGCCTTCCCTGACATTCAAGTCCTCATCTGACTCACAAATCTCTGTGCCAGTTGGAGAATGATGAAAATCATCCTCAAGCTGCATAGGCTCCATGTCTCTTTCAAGTTCCGGCGAAGGAATTCTGATATGTCCCCATGATTCCTCCTCCATGAGCAATAATTGCTTGATATTTCGAGATGCAGCTGAGTGAAGGGGCTTAGGCTTCTTCAGGATTGGCTTCTCGTTTGTTGCCACTTCTTTACCCTTTCTTTTCTTCGGGTTGATAGGCTCAATCAGTTCATCTCCCTGAGAAGCGCCAACATTTGAAGAACAAGATTCAGCTTCGCCCATTAAATCGTAGGTAAATGGCACACCTTGTTGCTTCAATGTCTGTACCCGCTGATCTACCCACCACTGTGAGTACTTGACCACTGGTCTCATAAGAATTGTCAAATCACTTAACTCAAGCTCTGACCATTTGATAGGAGGAAGCGGCAATCCTTCATCATATCCTGGCTGCATGTACATTTCATTGTCATTTAGTTGGTCAGGCACACGGAAGAGTTCCGTCGTTCTGATCATGCCCAAAGGTAACCTTGACCAAAGTCTTCTCCTTATTTCATACTCGTCAGCAGCATTTGCCCAGAAGTCTTCAAGGTCAACTCTGTGCCTGTACTTCCTTCCGTTCACCGTTCCCATATGATTGAGTGGATCAAAATCACCTCTGGACTTGTATGAGGTGAATGGATATAACTGTATCTCCACCCTGGCACTTTCAGCTACCTGTGATGATGGACAAGATTCTGCCATGTCTCCGATGAACAAAGGGAATGTGATAGCTGCTTTCTGCTTTGGTCTCTGGATATTTTGGAATGTTTCCAACTGCCTAAGTACTTCCAGTAAAATCATCTTGTCCGTGGGATAGATCGGCAACTTGTAAGGAGATTCCGTGAATCCCTGTATTCGGATATACGTAAATCTTGGAAACTGGATGAACCAGGATCCGTATTTACTGATTAAGCTTTTTGCTTCGTGGGAGAGCCTTTGATGGGTTCCGCCTTGAAGTATCCGGGTAATGTACATAAGAAAAGCGTTATGTGCCCGGCGCCAATGTGACTTCTCGCTTAACTGCAGTTGAGGGTAGCAGTTATACACTTTGAGCTCCCTTTCGCCGTTGCCGACTACACCTTTGCAAATCAGACCGGTATACCGGTAGGTACGAGCGAGTGAGTACACAATGTAGGAACCCATATGAAAAGATTCGGTCTTCTCCAAGTTGACCAATTGTTCATGAATACTATCACTGATCATCCTTGACCAGTTGATCATTTTTGTCCCAGCAGATACTTCATCAATGAAGTAATACATCCAACTTTCAAAAGGCGCTCCTTGAGGATTGCCTACCAGTTTGTTCAGCAACAAGACTATGTCTCCGTATTCTTCCTTAAAAAATGGCCTGAGTAATTTCTTGGGCAATCTCTTGGATGAGCATCTAGGTTTTTTGAGCCAGTTCTTGTTCATATTGGCCATGCAAAGAGTCTGTTTATCTTCGTACAAATTCTGCGCATCCTCTTTTGACCGGTAATATGTTCGGTTGTAAGCTGGAATGCCAAATGTTTCTTGTATAGCCAACTCGCCTAAATACGCCAATACTCTGCCATCAGGCGCCTCAATTTGTCTTTCCTCACCATTATAGTGCAAGGCGCATTCTACCATCAACTCTGGACACTCGACTGCTGGCGGAAATCCTGCAGCTTGAACTATACCATTTCGCATCATCTTTCGCGCAATTGGAGTTGGCATGCGTGTGTCACTTCCGTACATTCTTTTCTGAAATTCCTCCAAGTCAACATGGCCGAGATCAGTGTCAGCAACATTCTTCCATTTGGAGACAATTTTAGACTCTGGCTGCGCACCTTTGCTTGCAAACTTCATTTTCTTCTTTGATGATTCTCCGCCGTTCAGCATAAATCTGCAAAAGAAAAATTTAATAATCAGAAATTATTTACGCATAAATAAATTCCAGCAAACTTGATAAGTTAATTCGTGAAAACAACCGTTGCTGGAAATGAAAGAATTAAATTGTTCGCAAAGAGAAAACTTTGTTGAAAATAGAGGAAGTAAAGTTTGCCTGCCAATGAAAGTTGTGTTGCTGCTGAAGTAAATTCACACTTTTAGCCTTTTACTTTGCAAAAGAAAAAAAAAAACTTCACAAACTTCTTTGCCTTAACAAATTTTCTCAACTGCGCTTTCGAAAGAATGAATGAAAATGAAATGCAAAGCCAATTTAAGGCTGAGAAAATCGACCCAATTAGCAAAAATTAATTGTTTCCAATTAATTCAGTCTGAACTCGGCTAGCACTTGTCTTTTGAACGGCAATTTCCATCTTTAGCATAAGTCATTAAAGAAAGTTCCTAATTTCGTCGCCAGTCAAGTGAAGTTTATTTTTCTTCTTTCTTTTCTCAGCAATTTGCCTAGAGAAATTCAAATTTTCTCATTAAATGGGTTTTGGAAAATAAAATATTAAAATAATATTTTATGTGTTGTTTCCAACCCGTTCGTTAAAATAATTAAATAATAATATTTAATTATTTTTAAATCCAAAGGCAATTTCAAATTTTAAATTTCTCTGTGCCTCTGCCTAAGGCGAATTTTAATTTTGCCAGACATGCCATTTGATTTTTTTAATTAAATTTTCAATTTTCTGGACTTAGGCAAATTTTTAAATCTTTTGATTTTTCAAAGGCAAACATTTTAATCTTTACTCCAAGTATTTTTCATGACATACATGGCCTAGGCGTATTTGCCTTGTTCAATTTTTTCATTTTTACCATGCTTGGGTGGACTTGCACTAGCAATTGCCATTAAATTTTAGCAAATGGCGAATTTTCCTTTGTAATTTCACCACCTCCAAACATGAGCGAACCTCTTTGCATTTCACCCTTTTCCAACCTTCTTGGAGCAGACTTCATGTGTCTTTTGCAATTTTCACCTTGGGCGGACTTTGACTTGCATTTGCAATCTTCTATGTGCTGGGCGGACTTTGAGTGTTC
This sequence comes from Sequoiadendron giganteum, assembly GCA_007115665.2. Lineage (NCBI taxonomy): Eukaryota > Viridiplantae > Streptophyta > Pinopsida > Cupressales > Cupressaceae > Sequoiadendron > Sequoiadendron giganteum. The sequence continues at coordinate 431,078,094 of CM021107.1, read as the reverse complement.
TTTGCACTTTGCACATGGCATGGGCAGACTTTGCTTGCCTTTTGCACTTTGCATTGCTGGGCGAACTTGCCAACTTTCTTACCATCTACCTTGGGGCGGACTTTGCCTTGAATTTGCATCTCCTAACTTCCTGAAGCGGACTTGCCAACTCTCCTGCATGTTTGCCTTGGGGTGGACTTCAACTTCCTTTTGCAATTTTTCCTTGCAAGTGTTGGGCGGACTTCACTATCTCCTTGCAAGTGTTTGGCGGACTTCCTCTTCTTTTTGCAATTTTCACTTTGCATATGCTGGGCGGACTTCATCATTTCCTTGCAAGTGTTGGGCGGACTTCATTTGCACTTCGCCATTTTCTCTTCTTCATGCATGTCCATGCCTTAGGCGAATTTTTTAGATTTTCAAATTTTATACCCATTTTTTCTCTTGCAACCTTCTGAAGTTGATATTTATGAAGCCATGACCTACATACTTTACCGAAATAGAAACTTTCTAAAAATAATCCCTAAAAAATAGGGATCCCAAAATGTGCTAAAAATGCCAAAAAGAAGTCCCTAAAAAATAGGGGCCTGGGATGGAAACCCTAAAATTTAGGAAGTGTCAGAATTGACTGAACGGACAGTCGATCTTCGTCCACAAGGCCTTCTAAGTGCTTTGGCAACGTTCTATCATTGATTCGGGTTCACAGTCATTTCTTGACTTGGATGACCTTCAAAATTTCAAATTCTAAGTACCTCCCATCGAAAGACCAAAATTCAAAAGCAGAACCATCAGAGGGAAAACTACTAGGGTCCCCATTTGCAATGGGGCGATGTGTGAAAAGGTCACAACAGGACGTTTCTTATCCACCTCAGTGACCCCGAAATATTTTAAGGGAGGATGGGGTCAAAAACCATAGGGAACACATCCCAGGGTACATAGATTAATTCCTATCAATATTGACTGTTGCAGCAAACAGCCAATCCAGAAACCCTATGGGCAAAACCATGGACAAAGTGTGCCAAAAGTCTAGAATCCGTAGGATGCACAGAAAACTCTGAGAACCATAGTAGAAAACTCTAGTTGAGAGCATTCTTTGTTGTCACATTGTTAGTTTCAAACTGTATTTCTGATTCGTTTAGAAGTCCAAAGAATCAATGATAATTGTAGCTTTCTCATTTCTATTTACCCAATCATAGCTCCTTTTCTAAGTTGGAGGAGCTTGGTTTCTGTTGACTTCATTTTTAATTTTCATTTAGGTTTATTGATTGAATTGTGTTCAAATCCACCTTTTCTAAATTTCATTTAAGAAATTTAACAGGCACTGCATGTTGTACTCAAATGGCTATTTTGGGTTCAAGAGAGCAAAGCATGTGCAATCTGCCTTTAAATAAATGTTACGTCATATGCCTTGTACATAGCAACTACTCTATTTGTGAAGACCTATTCATTTTCATTGCTTTTATTATGGTTAATGGACTTAACAGGTAACATAAAAATATGTTTTAAGTGTGAAGACATTTGTAACAATTGCAGATTAAGAAGCGATTTATTGAATTTTAACATTTTTATATTGCAGTGGGTGTTGTCTTCCAAGGAAATTGGTTTCCCATATCCATTGGGCTTGACTCTATTGCACATGGTGTTTTCTACCATCCTTTGCTTTATTGTTGTCAAAGTTTTGAAGGTACGTTTTCTGGTTAGTTTGTAATTTGGATAGAAACTCATAACAAAGATTGAGAGTTAGAATTCTATAAGAGTTGTTTTAATTCTCCCTGGAACTTCCGATATTTTATATCTTGGTTACCCAGTAGAAGTTTTTGTTTGCTGTAGTATGTCCGTGTTCTGAAGTGAACTTGTACATGCCGAGTTTCAATATTTAATAACTGTTCTTCTTTATGGATCCTTGCAGATTGTCAAGCTCCAAGATGGAATGACACCAGAAATGTGTGTATCATCAAACTCAAAGTTTTTATTAAATATGATAAGATGATTGTTTATTTTCTGTTTATGGTTATCAATGTCTAAAAGAGTTTTATGTCATTGTCTCAAACCTTTGTAGTGAATGTTGCCAGTGAGCAAAGAATCAGCTTTTTGTACCTGATTGTTTTAATTATTATACATTTCTCGACACATTTAACTTTTTCCATAGTCATGTCTTATATGATGTTTGCATAAATGCTAAGTTGCCAGTTTGATCGCATCTGCACTCCGATCTGGGTCCGGTTCAAATTGGATTCGTGTTGCAGTTTGGTGTTGATGTTATAAGCAGCTTAGGTCTGCTTCTTCCAGCGCACCCATTCCAAGAAGAAAGCAAATTAAATGTATAGCCATTCGGCTATTTAATTTATATCAAACAAATAATATAAATGCAAAGGGCCGACTTTATTATGTTTATTATGTCTATTGTGATTCCTTTATGTGAGCCGACCTAAGTGAAGAGGCGCCTCACTTGTATAAAGGCAAGGTCACTTTGTCATTATAATCATCTATCTCAATCAAGTTCATGAAGAAGATTCGCATTCATAGAAGGAGGTCGCACTTCAGCAGCAGACCGATTTCAAGGAAGAACATATTCATTTGTATCTTTTGCATCTAGGAGAGGTGCTATTGTTCATGGTATCAAATTAGCCTATGTGTTGGGCCTGTATTGTAAAGCAGATTTCTGCTCCTGTTCCTACAATATATAAGAGAGATATTTGCTGGGTTTTTCCCCCTCATGTTGGAGGGTTTTCCCAGGGTACTTGGTTGTGTTCATTGTCTCTTATGTTGCATTTTCTGTTTGCTTTCATTTCTGTATATCTGTTCTTAAAACAACAACATGGTACCAGAGCAGGTTGGAAAAGATCAGATCAGATATTTTGCTAAGCATATAATAGGGTTTCATCTGGACAATATTCAAGGAATCATTGAGCATTATCATTGGCGCAGGAAGTCCTAAGTATTGTAATGCATTCCAGATATTATAGAGGAAATGTCTCATAGCAACGGTACATCAGCAAGTTCCAAAATCGGGCCTTTCTCTCTATTCATAGGCAGAGTATTTGGATCAAAGAATTTATTAAGAATTGCAGATTTGTCCCAGGCGTCTCTAAGTCTTCAAGTAAAGCGATCTCTGTCCGGCATCATCACAGCGTTGGGAAATCACTTTCCTTGGCTCTATCATCTGCAGGCAGATTATGACGGAGGTCAAGCGACCTCATCTGCATCTTGGCACACCATTCTGGAGACTCATCATTTGCGAATTCTAAGAGTCGGGTATCTGGAAATCCCGTGTTTCTTCCAACACCAGTTCGTGTCACCTCTCTGACCGCAAACAACATACATAGAGATTCTGGCGCTAGAGATCAACAGGGATCACCCAAGTACGGGAGTCGTGCGTCGACCAAGCCTCTTTACTCATAAGAACAGGTGTGATCTCTGAGCAGGACATTTGGAGGTGATGTTTCGAATATGCTTGGTTCCTTTACTTAAAGCTGTCGTAAGAGGAAGTCAAGTCTAAAATTGTTAGCAGGTATGAATAGATGAATATTGGAAGCGACAAGGTAGTACATTTACGGCGCTGCTAATCATGTTGATCGAGTGTCTTGATCGAATATTTTTTTTATTATCTAGAGATATGAGATCCTCAGTTTAGTTATATTTCATTGTGCTCGACTTTGATATTGATGTGGGAGTATTTGCCTTGAGACGGTATAAGGCATTTACATACTGGTCTATGTATGGCAGTCATGAGAACAAAATGGGAAAGATTGCAATTTACTTGTGACCTCAAGATTGACATATGCTTGGGAATCAAACCAAGATTGTATGACTATTTTGAGGATCAAAATATAACTCCAAGCTTCAGCAGTGCTAAGTTGGGTTCAATCCGTATCACCTTCCAGTGATTTGTGTAATCAACAAGTACCATTGCCAGTCAGGTCAAGGAATTAAGGGGCAGAGCTCAACTGGTGGATAGATCGAGCTGCTAATGGTTGATGGTTGAGCTCGAGTTGTAGAATGGCTGCAACCTAAGAGAGATAAGTATTTATTTTGTTTATAATTTTTTTTTAGATTAAATTTGTTGAGCTATGCAATTCTGACATTATTTACTTAGTATTATGTGTGACTAGTAAATAGTGATCATTGTAATAAGATTCTTTAGATTTATTCATTGCAAGTAGGATCATGCCAATTTGTGAAGTTTGTCTTTTGTTTTGCTGAGATCAGCTCTTCTGTGAAATTGAAAGAAAGACATGTCATGATTAATGAATTAATTATCTATTACTCAGGAGATTTTTGAAATCCATGAGATAAGTATTGCATGGTTGAATAATGTTCATGAATTGTTTTGTAGTTATTAATTCATGCTCTAACATTGAGATAACCTAAGCATCAAGCAACCTGCATCTGGAAAGATTGGATATCGAAGTCATACTGAATGGAGAAATGATCAAGCTTGGAGTCATAGCTTGCAATCATTGGACTACATTGATGACTGGAGATATCTCTTGAAGACAAAGTACCTTTCAGGTCGTCATTGTGTTCAAACTGTGAAGGGTACGGACTGATCTGAGCTCAAGTACAACGTATCACACTATGTCCAGCATTTGGACCTATCAGAATAGTTAAAAAGATAAGTATTCTTTGGTTGCTGAGTTATATCATTTATTTATTCTTTGGATCTTGTAATTAAGAGAGATAGTAGATTCTCTTGAAATTGTGTTGTGTTCACTAGCATAAGATCTTTGGAAAAATGTCATTCATGATATAACTTGTACAATTCTAATCTTGATATTTCTTTGGATAATTATGGACTGTTAGTAATCTCTATCTAAAATGCTTCCTGGACAGGTTTAGGGGGAAGAAGATGATAAGAGATTACTTAGTGATGAAAAGCTTGAGGCATCTTGTGAAGAAGTCATGTCAACCAAAGAAATGATCAAGAGGGAGTAAACACTAGAGGGACTGAGTTGATGGCTAGAGGGAGTACATCTCCAGAAGTCTCCTTTGCAATCTCTGAAGCCAGGATCGAGAGGGAGTCTCAGTATCAGTGTTCCTTTGTTTAATGAGTTCTTCTTTGAGAGAAGTTCGAGGTGAAATCCCTTGATAATGCAATTCTCTGTTGAGAGAGAGTTGAAGTGTAAGCCCTTGATAATGCAATTCTCTGCTGAGAGAGAGTTGAGGTGCAAGCCCTTGATAATGCAATTCTCTGCTGAGAGAGAGTTGAGGTGTAAGCCCTTGATAATGCAATTCTCTATTGAGAAAGATTTGAGGTGAAAGCCCTTGTTTCCACCCTCTGGGAGAAGCTATGGTGGATGTCATGTGTGTGACTCCATGACAGCATCACGTGAGGGAATCCGTGATGATTTATTTGTGCTTGTGTATCACTCTCTGGGAGAGCCATGGTGAAAGTCACGTTGAGGTGACAACATCACATTAAGTGATGAGCACTTGTTCATACCATCCATGGAGGTAGCCATAATGGTTGGTATCACAATGAGGTGATATCTTATTTTGTTTTCACATTGAGATGATGTGTTTTGTGCAGGTGGAAGTATCATCCCTAGCTGAGAGGGAGTGTTGATGTTATAAGCAGCTTAGGTCTGCTTCTTCCAGCGCACCCATTCCAAGAAGAAAGCAAATTAAATGTATAGCCATTCGGCTATTTAATTTATATCAAACAAATAATATAAATGCAAAGGGCCGACTTTATTATGTTTATTATGTCTATTGTGATTCCTTTATGTGAGCCGACCTAAGTGAAGAGGCGCCTCACTTGTATAAAGGCAAGGTCACTTTGTCATTATAATCATCTATCTCAATCAAGTTCATGAAGAAGATTCGTATTCATAGAAGGAGGTCGCACTTCAGCAGCAGACCGATTTCAAGGAAGAACATATTCATTTGTATCTTTTGCATCTAGGAGAGGTGCTATTGTTCATGGTATCAAATTAGCCTATGTGTTGGGCCTGTATTGTAAAGCAGATTTCTGCTCCTGTTCCTACAATATATAAGAGAGATATTTGCTGGGTTTTTCCCCCTCATGTTGGAGGGTTTTCCCAGGGTACTTGGTTGTGTTCATTGTCTCTTATGTTGCATTTTCTGTTTGCTTTCATTTCTATATATCTGTTCTTAAAACAACAACATTTGGTATGTGTGGAAATTCATGTAGTGTCCAAAACATTGGAGGTTCATCTTGGACAAACTTGGGCAAACCCAAAATGAACCAGGCAGAATTATGACAAATTTGTTTGATTTTAATGCTTTTCTAATTTTGTTTTTTGCTTTTTTTTTAATAGTTTTTAACATTTGGTTTTGACTGTGAAATGTCAAAACAAATCCCTAACCATAAAAGTGCCATCTAAACTATTTGAACAACAAACAAAGTCATTTGACCTCATTTAGATTGCAAAAGACAAATACTATTCTTTTTGGTTGAACTTTCATTCTTGCTTGTCATTACAAAGAGAGCTGAAGATTGATCATTGAAAGTTTCAAAGCAGTTGCATTGCTATTCCTACACATCTCCAAGAGTTAGTTAGCTGTCAAGAAGATTTTTGAAAAAGAGGTAAGTTATTTTATTTTATTATTATTTTACAAACAAACTCTTTTGTTTTGCTTTCAACTTTTGTTTCCCTTTCATTTTTCTATGAATGTATTACTATGTTTAAAATATTAAATGAGTTAGGTTATATATATATATATATATATATATAGTTTTCATTTTTTTCGAATGTGTTGTTTATAGACTAAGTTACTGGTCCTGGTTTGGGTTCAAGGGTTTGGTTTGTTGGTTCGATCAAAAAAAAATTGGAGGTTGGGTTCATTGATAAAAAAACATACAAAAATAATAAATATATACATATTTATAGCCGAAAATCAACAATATTAGATGTAATATATATATTTTTAATGTATAATAATTATTAGCCTTATAAAATATTAACAATGTATAATATTATAATATCACAATAAAATTATAAAAGAAAGTTAATATTAAATTGTTAATAAATAATAAAGTTAGTATGTAATATAATATTAATAAAATTAATATATAATATATTATTATTATATATTAATATTATATATATAATATATTAATATATAACAATATATAATATTAATTTTAAAAGTTAATAAACCTAAATAACTATTAATGATTGATGGAGTGTTGAGCCCTGAACATTCGTGTGAATTAAAAAATCATATTTTATTGTTTCGTCAATGTTGGAGAACATAACGCAACTTTTCAAATGTTTCAAAGATTGCCGTCAGATCATATATTCATTCTTTGGGAACGGTGTGCATGAAGCCCTGGCACCTCGAAGCCACCAGAGGGATGTGATTTGATGCACAAGACTTTTACTTTTGATGCGCAAAAGTTGTCCCTTTCCCGCTCAATCGCTCTATCGCTACAGACACAAGCTCTTTCCCAATCAAGACTCCCTTTAAACCCACGTAATGGATGAATAAATGTTTGTTGATACTGGTTGCCAATGAGAAGCGGAGGGAGCCTAAAGAAACTGAAGGAAATTTGGGAGATATATAGAGGAAATTGTTCGGATAGCAAATAAAAACGTTGAAATTCATCACAAATTCGCCTGAGACTCTCGCATGAACCCATAGGCAGATTCTTGGACCTTGTTCGAACCCCTTGCCGAACCGAATCCAGATTCAAACCCGTATCCTAGACTGCAGAGCAATGAACCAGTAATTTAGTTTGTAGAACTTGTTGCCATATAAATTACAATGGCACTGTAATGTCCCCTTTTCTAGAAATAGCATTTACTATTTTTTGTAAACCCGGTTTTCGAAATAGTCAATTAGGACCTGCGGATAAATTGAGTAATTTAGATTTTCAAGATAAATTTATTATATCATTTTTTGGGGGGACAAATTAATATTTATTTTAATTTTATTTTCGTGGGTCCATTTGGGGCATTGGATTTTGGGAAGAGCAATTATGGAGCATATTTGGCATAGTTCCACGGGGACGCGTTCCCCCCAAAAAAGGAGCCGTCTCGGAGACGGGGACGTTTCCGAGATGCGGAGACGTCAAGGAAACATCCCCTTGCCGTCTCCCCATCCCTCCGCCGTCTCTTGAACGTCTCCTTCAAAAGGAGACTTCGTCACGTCTCGGAGTCTTCTAGGCATCTCCAAGACTCCAAGTTTCCCACGTCCCCCATTAAATAATGATTTAAAAAAAAAAATTAAAAAACACAAATTTAGTAATACCTAAGTCAATGTAAAATTAAGTTAAAGTTTTTAACTTTTTTCACTTTTTGTTTTATTTTTCATTTCACCTGTGCGTGCCTGTGCAAGAAGCGACTGCTAGACTGAGAAGTGTTGAACCAAAAGTGAAAGGAGAGCTCAAGATTTTCGACTTCAAGTCTTCAAGGGCATATCAGGGATTTTGTTGCTTTGATTTTTAGGCTTTTAGCTTTAAGTTTTTATTTTTTATTTATTTTTTCATTTGAAAACCCACGGCAAGGGCAACACAGGTTTGAACTCAGACTCAGGACTGTGGAACGAATCCATCGCCTCTTCCATGAGCTGACATCCCTTTGAGGGATTCGTTCAATAGTTCCAAACTTCACAGTTCTGATCAGTTCACACTTCACAGTGAATTTTATTTTTGAAATAAAAAATTTAAAAAATAATTTAATATTAATAATTGTTTTTAGTTTTTATTTTATCAATAAAGTTTATTCATATTATAAGTTATTTTATAAATTTAATATTTATAATCATTGGTCTGCAAAATGTGGAAGCACAGGCAAGACATGTAAACTGTTTGACTGAAATTTGAATGCATCAAAATGTGGAAGCACAGGCAAGGCATGTGAACTGTTTGACTGAATGTACTGAACATCTTTTTATAACTAATTTTTCAAGTACTATATGTATTTCAACGCACCGCTCCCCCGCCGTCATCCCCCCGCCGTCCCCAAACTTAGGCCCCCCACCCCCACGCCCCCGAAACCCGTCCCCGTCCCCGTCCCTGAAACTCGGTGGAACTATGATATTTGGCAAATAATGTTGCAAGAATCTAGTCGACACTTGGAAGTTTGCATGGGGCATCTTATGACGGGAGTTAATCACGCATGCATGCAAGATTCCCATATTGGGCATGGGATTTTGGGCACCCAATTTGGTGCCAAAAGGGGATTTGAATATATGGCATTCTCTCTCTCAAGTTTCATTATGTAGATTTATGGATTTCTTCCATAAGTTGAGGTTTTCTTCAGAGGTTAGTAAACCAATGAAGAAAAGATCTCCAAGGCTGGTAAACCAAGGAGATTGAGGCTCAAAGACAGTGGTTCCGAGGGTCTCTAGGTGCAAGAGCAATTTCATCTTGAGATTGCCATTGTGCTGAATGCTCTTCAGTTTGGTAAATTATTCTCAGTTTATTTGTAGGGTTTGTTCCAGTTTAGAGTGTGTTTTGGATTTTAGTTTGAGTGGCTGTTGAATGCAGCAAATATATTTGTATTAGAGGTATTCCTCTCATGTATTTTGCTGCCCAAATCAAAGGTATTTCAGTTTGGTGTGTTTGTGTGGAGATTGCTCCAATTTGGAGTGTGTTGTGGCTTCCAAATTTTGGGTTTTGATCCAGTTAGGCATGCATCTTTCAGATTAGAGTTGTTGTGTGTATATGATGATATTAGCAGCATATTTATATGCTATTGGAGTATTCCATATATGTAATTTGCTGTACTTGATCATTGGTGTGAAGATTGGTGAAGTAGCGAGGAGTTGGCTCCAGTTTCAGTGTGCATTTTGGCTTTCAGTTAGATTTTCCTTTACATAATTTGCTGTAGCTGTTCATGGATATAATCTGCTGTATATGACAGCAAATTTTATGTAAATCCATGTGAAGATTCATAATAAATCATTCTATTTCAATTGCATCTTACCCGATTTCTAGTTTGATGCATTTTGGTGCATATCTAAGTGTCCAGATTGTGTTTTCTTTATGCATATTTGCAGCAGATGCTCAATTGCTGTTAGCTGATGTATTAACAGCAAGAATGATGTAAATTCATGCTCCGATTAGAATTAAAGCCTTCCTAATCAGTTGTTCATTATTTACTCAGTTTGGAGTTGTTTGGTGCATTTTCCTTTATACCCGATTTTCTCTATTGCTTAAATTTCCCATTCAAATTGGGAATATTCAATTGGGGATATTACAGGCACCTAGTTCTACTTCCATGGGCCAATACCACTTCACAAGAGATGCATATTCTCCTCTTTGAAAGTATATTGATATGATATAGTTAGTTCCAAGTGGTGGAAGGTATATTCAGTTTTGTGAAGGGTGTGGTGTCGAGTATTCAAGCCATATAGTTGGGTGAAAGCCCATTTGTGTGGCATACCTTAATAAGGCATCAAAGCTTGTGCTAGAAAGAATGGTGTACTTTTGCCATTGGAGTAAGTGCTAGCATATATTAATGAGTAAGAGCAAGTTGATGAAGTAGTAGGCTATAGAACAAATCATTATTTAGCAAAGAGAAGATCTCAAGGAATGAAGCCCCCTATACCCCATTTAATCCTAGTGCTATGGTAGACAATCACCCATTTTTAAGCATCTCGCAAGAACAACCCCTTACAAATAAGAGAACAAAGGGACCTTTGAGAATAAGATTTCAAAATTAGTCTCGAGAGATTGCCATTCAACACCCAACAAGATGTATCTATGCAAACTGGCTAGCTTTCAATGTTGTTTGCTCACCATTTTTGCAAGAAATGGTGAGAAAAAGTAACATGGCTCTAAAAGGGTACAAGGGTTTGGGTTATGAGAAGGTGTTTGGTACCTTATTAGAAAAGGAGATCAAGCTTGTAGAAGATTCATTGAAGCTCATAAGGGATTCATGGGTTGAGATAAGCATGTCCATCATTTTCTATGTCAAAGAGTAATGACAATGATGACTTAGCTGCAACTAGACAAAAAATGTTAGCTTAGGACGATACCTTTGCTAAACTCAATAAGCAAATTGCAAAGTTGAAAGTAATAGAAGAGTTGAAGGCCAAGGTAGAGATTGAGTGGTGGGCACACATTCAATATTCTTTTACTTAGTGAAGAAATTGTTTATAGTCTATTGGGATAGCATCACTTAGGACATTGGTGGATTGGGACATGCTATAAACTTTGTTGGTGCCACTCATGTGCAAGCATAGGAGATTGAAACAAAAGTTGACATCACAACCACTTTGGTCCCTGTGGTAAGTGGTTGTAGATGTAGAAGCATTCAAGCATAATCTTTCCACCTTGCCAATTGACATATCATTAATAGAAGGAAGGCATATATGGGGGTGTTCAATGTAGGCTAAGGATATGACATTGCAAAGGTGCAGAGCCTAGTTGACATCATTGTAATGGATGGTTTCAAGTGTGTTGAGTCTAATTGACCAGCTGGTGCAACAAAGATTGTCTACTCATTTGATGGGCATAAAAGGAAACGGCCTATGTAGAGGTTTTGGAGTTAATTGATGAGAAGAAGAAGAATGAGACTACATTTAAGGATTGGCCTTTGGCTCCAATTGTGGAAGAAGCCGATAGGGTAATCAAACTAGTAGCTGAGTTGGAAGCTTAAGTGCAGAATGTAGTAACAAAAGTGGGGGTTTTCTTCTATGAATTATTTGAATTGGATTGTAGCTTCTCACTATTCAACATGCTTGAAGTTACCTTAGGAGATGAATGGGGCTAGATCAAAGCTGCCCATAATAGTTCATAGCTGCTTTTTTGCAAGTTGTACCTTGAAATTTTGATGTAGGACTACTTTGTGCCCAATGGATTGCTGGGTTCATTCCTTTCCTTAGTCAAAAGTCCTTGTGAGTCACTAGAAACTATAGTGATTTTTCACTAAATTTCAAAATTTTGTAATTTTGACTTTGTTTTGGGGAGGGATGCCTTGTTCTCCATGTTTTATGTTAGCATAGGTAGAGGAATCTTTGTCCTAAATTTGGGGGTCGTGTGAACTATTGATATTAGTTATCTAATGATCCGTAGAGAGTGTATTCTTTTTCTTGATGCTAGGAGCTTGTGTTGACCATCCATCTCAATGATCCAAGGGTCCATGAAGAGCCTTAAGGAAAGTGAAGCTCCACTAGCACTAAGCAAAACACAAATTATGGTTGGTTTTGTAACGTCCCGAACTAGGAATTTTGTCAATTTTCCGAAACAAAACACAAATTGGAACAACAAAATCAAAATTAAACCAATCATTGGAAACTTCTTGTTAAATCTTCTATGGCTGGGAAACAACTTCAGCTTCACCCCAAACTAGCAAAATTCACTTATAGATAATATGAGACAGACAACCAACTTAATATCATTTTATATGCAATTACACTCAGATCTGAGCAGTCAATGCTCACAAACTTCAAATACAAGTGGTGATATGATTGAAAATAAGTGAATTAACCCTCAATGCCAACAACCATTCAAGAATAGAACCTCAGGGTATTAAATTTGCATGGATCTGAATTAAACACCAATATATCACCTTCAAAATGCCTATTAGATTTACAAAATGCTGGAACAACTTACAATTATTGATATGCATGATTTTCAGATTTGCAATAATTGAATGTGATAGTAAATAATGATTGTACAACTGTAGGAGCCCTGTATGGTGAATATTAGGCAAGTCGACAATAATGGTGAGGCAAATGACTTAGTGAGATCATGTGGCAGCTAGCAACAGTCAATGAGAGGTTGTGCAACAGCTGTAGGCCTTCCAAAATGCTAATAACAGTCAATAAAATGTCTGTAAACAGCATAAGATGTTAATGCCGCTTGTCCAAAGTGTTGTAGTAACCTTCTCCAATGTTGGTATGCCTAAATATGGCTTGGAAATTGATGAAAACAGCAATAGTTAGGGCAGATCTGCTCTCCCAAGTAATGGCACTGCCAAGGAAAGTGGCTGGTAATATTGTTGTGACAATAAATGTTGACAAATCCTCTTTGGAAACCCTCTAAAGTGACTGCCATCACCAGGTCTGCGAAATGTGCAACATATGATGATGAATTCTCCTCCTCAATGCTGGTATATTGTCATGTTCCCTGTTTTGGTGAGCCATAAAGGAGAATTAAATTACTGTATGTAAGATGCCCGCTCAAATAGCAATTAAGGAAACTCAGAGAGACACTGATATGTATACTGTAAGTTTATTTGTTCAGATCAGCTATCACTAGATACTCACACAGGACTGTTATATATGTGCAAACTGAAAATTACTTACGCACAGATCAGATTAAAGTAAATGCCACACAGTGATAGATATTAAATCCCATCCAATTCCAGTACATGAAATACACAGTCAACAAAGGTTTGGATTCACATCAGGTAAAGATGATACTCAGATCTGACCCGCTTCCAGTCACCAATTGGTAGACTGTAACAATAATAACTGATGATACATGACAATAACTTCAAGACAATGAATGACGGGATAGAGAGAGGAATCATGCCACAAGAGAATACCATTCGCAGCAAATAGCAAAGACGAAATGCCTTTGCAATAATAATTCATAAACCATGTAATCTCCCACAATGAAGAATGTTGAGTGTCCCGATTTGAGAGCACAATTCGTGACCTGGCATGACAATTAGATAAGACACTGCCTCAAATCATATTAATGATTCCCGCGTGAGCCAAGAGGACTCCGCCACTAGTGATCGCTTGCTCTCCCCTGCACGCAATGGTGATGTCACACAACTCACAGGAGGTATCTATAATCACCTTCTCACCAAGTGCCACTGTCAAACTTGTGAATGCGAATATAGAGGATCAGAATGAGGAACGAATTGGTTGAACAAAGACATGGTTCTGGAAGGGGTTTCATCCTACCAGATCATTGGCCAGCTACGCGGTCCAATTCCCATGTCTTCATTTGATAATTCTCCAAAACGCATAGCGACCTCATATAAATATCAAACGAAGATGCCAACATAGAAGAAGTCGGCTAGAGGAATACATAATTCGAATATTAATTTTAGCGCCCACCTTAAGGAAGGTTAGCTAGAGATATAAATTTAAATGTTATTTATTTAATAATTCAAATTTATATTTAATATTATTATTTTATCATTATTTAAATATTATATTTAATCATTATTAAATGGTGTTTAAAAACGCTTTTATAATTTTCTCTCCAACGATTCAAATTATTTCGGGGACATGATAATCCTCCCCGCTCGGATGTTGCTTGCCCTCAAGCAACTTCAGATCCAGACCTTTGAATGCCTTTGCTCCTGCCTTCGTCTTCTTCGTTGGCTTGGTCGAAACATCCTTAGGGCCCACCTTGGAGAATCCTCAAAGGATGACCTCTTTTCCATTAGCTTTGAACTTCAACTCCAGAGTTTGATAGTTTGTTGTGTACTCCCCAAGCGAGTGCAGCCATTGCACTCCCAAGACCACATCTGTCTCACCAATGCCAACTATGTAGAAATCATCTCACATCTTATGTCCTATGGTCAACTCCATTTGTTGAATCCGGCAATTGCATGGAATACTGTACCCATCTGCGACTGTCACATTAAATCCTTCAAAATCTTCCACCCTTAGGCCCATCTTAGCCACTAGCTCTTCATTGATAAAATTATGGGTGGCTCCACTATTGATTGATACTATTACCCTCTGTCCGTGTAAGTCCCCTCTAATGCAAAGAGAATGATACCTAGGTGCTTCTGAAAGCGTTGCAAGAGTGCCTCTTGCCTGTCCTCCTGCCAATGCCTCTACATGCACCTCCTCATCAGTAAAGCTTGCAAATTCACCTTCCCCCTCTTCAGCATCATCATCAGAAGCTACCTCAATATAGTGGATTTGTCCTTTTCCCCTACACTTGTGACCTCATGCCCAAGGTTCCTTGCAATGGTAGCACAATCCCTTTCTTCGTAGCTCGTTCCTAGACACGTCCATCCCATAAGATTGTGGTGGTGGGTTCGTCGGTTGAGGAGTAATCTCATGGGGTAGCTTCTTGGCCTGTCCTATTGGCACATTCTTGATCATAGGCTTACTCTTCATGGTGGAGTCCTCAAGGTTCAAGGCTCTTCAAATAGCTTCTTCCAATGATGTCGGCTCTAAAGCTCTTACCAAACCACGGTAAGATTCCGATAGCCCTTCGATGAAGAGGAACATGAGTCTCTTATCGGAAACATTTGGAACCATAACAACTAGCATTTGGAATTCTGAAACATAATTGTCCACTATCCCAAGTTGCTTTACCCTTGTCAAATCCTGGAAGTACACCTCCGGATCCTTTCTATCAAACCGCTCCATAAGCTTTTGTGTGAAATCAGTATATGCAGTAACAAGGTCAAACCCTTGCGTCACAATACCATGCTGCCACCATTCGTGAGCCACACCTTCCAAATGCAAAATGACAAACTTGACAGCTTTGTCTTCAGTCATAGGGCTGAGAGAGAAGTATGTATCTATCTTCTGGACCCAAGCACGTGCGGTAACCTTCCTCGAGCCATCAAAAGTAGGGAGTGAAAGCTTGCTGACTTTGTACTGAAGATCTTTATTGACTCTCTGCAAACACTATCTCCCATCACTTCCAAATCCCTTCCTAGCATTGTTGAACTGATCAAAAGTGATCTCTGCTTGTGTGAGGGCATCAAGTTTAAAATACTCGTTCATAATGTTGTTAAAATCAGGTTGATTTTGTCCTCCCTCTTGGGGTACCTCTATCCTAGGCAAAAAAATAGGTTGGGAGGGTCTGATGGTCGTTCTGTTTGATGTTCTACTATGATTCCCTCCTCCAGATCACTCCAAATTGCCTTCATCAGCATTGTTAGGTCCTGATTTGTTGCTGGTGATTGTGTTAGTGAGGGTCTGCATCATCTGTACCAGCATCTGATTCACTTGTTTCTGTTCCTACAGGAATGATTTGAACTCATCACTTAAATCTTCCGTCTTTTTCTTACCTCTGCCTCCTATTCCACTATTCCTGTCTTGAGAGGATGCTTTAGCCTTCTTCCTTTCCCTCTCAATTGCTCTCAGATCTCTTTGAATCAATTGCGTATAGATCAGATCGTCCCTAGGCTAGCCAGGATTGTGGCTCTGATACCACTGTAAGATACCCGCTCAAAGAAACTCAGAGAGACACTGATATGTATACTGTAAGTTTATTTGTTTAGATCAGCTATCACTAGATACTCACACAGGACTGTTATATATGTGCAAACTAAAGATTACTTATGCATAGATCAGATTAAAGTAAATGCCACACAGTGATAGATATTAAATCCCATCCAATTCCAGTACATGAAATACACAGTCAACAAAGGTTTGGATTCACAATAGGTAAAGATGATACTCAGATCTGACCCGCTTCCATTCACCAATTGGTAGATCGTAACAATAATAACTGATGATACATGACAATAACTTGAAGACAATGAATGACGGGATAGAGAGAGGAATCACACCACAAGAGAATACCATTCACAGCAAATAGCAAAGACGAAATGCCTTTGCGATAGTAATTCATAAACCATGTAATCTCCGGCAATGAAGAATGCTGAGTGTTTCGATCTGAGAGCACAATTCGTGACCTGGCATGACAATTAGATAAGATGCTGCCTCAGATCATATTAATGATTCCTGTGCGAGCTAGGAGGACTCCACCACTAGTGATCGTTTGCTCTCCCCTACGCGGAATGGTGATGTCACATAACTCGCAGGAGGTATCTATAATTGCCTTTTGACCAAGTGCCATCGTCAAACCTGTGAATGCGAATATAGAGAATCAGAATGAGGAACGAATTGGTTGAACAAAGACACGGTTTTGGAAGGGGTTTCGTCTTACTAGATCGTTGGCCATCTACGCGGTCCAATTCCCATGTCTTCATTCAATGATTCTCCAAAATGCACAGTGACCTCATATAAATATCAAATGTAGATGCCAGCATAGAAGAATCCGGCCAGAGGAATACATAATTCGAATATTAATTTTAGCTCCCACCTTAAGGAAGGTTGGCCAGAGATATAAATTTAAATGTTATTTATTTAATAATTCAAATTTATATTTAATATTATTATTTTATCATTATTTAAAAATTATATTTAATCATTATTAAATAGTGTTTAAAAACACTTTTATAATTTTCTTTCTAACGATTCAAATTATTTCGGGGACATGACAGTCCTCCCCGCTCGGATGTTGCTTGCCCTCAAGCAATTTCAGATCCAGACCTTTGAATGCCTTTGCTCCTACCTTCTAGCAATTCTAGCTCATATGCCCTTACCCAGTCAAGGAGGTGGCTGCCCAGTCAGCCATCACCCTAAGGGCATATCAATCTATTTGGGAAAATAGTATGCAATGAAGGGCATTCAGAAATCTTTTCTTTTGAAGCCTCACTTGAGCACTTATTCACACAGTCCTATGATGCAAACTCTAAGGATTGATTCAAGGATGAAACCCCTTGAGCTTCTCAGAAGGAGATTGGGACGAAAACCCTATCTTTCAGTGGTTCCAATTTGGAAATTGCATAGGGCTTAAAGATTTTAACATAGTTCCAGTTTACCAATTTCAGTGTAGAGTTAGCTTAGTTGTAGCTTAACAGTTGGTTTTAGATCTTTTTTTGTGTGCAACATAGCAGTTTAGCTTGATAGTCAAATCCAACACCATCTAGTTTATTGATAACTGAAAAATAAAAATGTCTTCCTGGGTGTGAATTAAGGATTGGAGATCGCAACACAAATTATTAGCAACTCAAGGAGTTCCTAGGACAAATTGCTTAAAAAGTGGTGTGAATGAAGGGAACATTATTACAGTGTGAGCGGAAAAATTTTTGGTAGCAGAAACTGCGGTTGGATTGTCATATTCGATTTGTAAGAATTTTGTAAGTTGTTAATCTCTCTCTGTAATTAGACTTGCAATAAGTCTCCATATTGTAAAAGGAGTAGCAATAATAAAGTGTTGCATTCATGATTCAGTTAACTGCTATATTTATTTGCAACCAAACTTTAAAAAAAATTTAATGTTTTATATTAAGTTGACATGACATATACTCAAGTTGATGGCTGTATATGTTGGTCACTGTACTAATGATGAATTATTCCCCAAAAATACTGATTTCACTATAATGGCATTGTAGCAGTGACATGTAAACTTGAAACCTGGGCAAAAATGCTGATTTCACTGCAACTACTCTGTAGCAGCAACAAAATGTATGCAAAATCCTCAAAATGCTGAAATTTGCAATGAAACCCTCCAATTCACGAACGTTCAAATCTAAAAATAATCCAATCAGCACATATGCAACTCCTAAATGGAATCGCCAATGTTGGAGATGAGAATCTTTGTCCCCAAATCCAATAGTGAAGATTGTAGAGGGTTTTTGTCCTCTAAGATCCTCAAATCAACCAATGGTTTTAGTTTAGAAGCGAACTTGAATACAATACTCAAATTTTGAAAATTGAATTGCAAAATGATGACAAAACTTGATGATCTAAATGAAGCCAACTACCCTCCTTTTGTAGTGCTCCAATTGGGCCCTTGGGACTAAATTCCTTAAGTATTAATAAATACTTTTTATTTTAACGCGTCCCCCCCAAAAAACCCCGCCTTTCCTAGAGGGGGACGTCTCAGAGACTTGGGGACTTGGGGGGGATGTCCCCCCACCATCCCACCACCAGCGCCACCATCCCACCACCAGTGTCACTGTCTCGAAGACGCCGCTAGGACTTTGAGGATGCTAGGGTGTCCTCAAGACGTCTAGGGGACTCCTAGTTGTCTCAAAGATGTATAATTCTTATACTTATACATCTTTTTATAACTATATTTTCAAGTACTATGTGTATTTCAGCACCCTGCCGCCCCCTCGTCGCTGTCCCCCTGCTGTCCCCAAACTTAGACCCCTGTCCCCACATCCCCAAAATGCGTCCCCTACCGTCCCCCCGTCCCCGTCCCTGAAACCCCATGGAACACTGATAATAATGTTATTTAAGTTGTCCCTTAAATAAAAATTATTTGGCCCAACTTAAAATAATATTAAAAATATCTTCTCTTGCTTTATCTTTTAGCCTGTGGGAAATGGGGATAGGCTAGAGGTTTTATCTACGGCTCTATTATAGAAAAAAGGACACGATAGTTTGCCCTTCCCAAAATTGCTTGCCCTAAAGTAATTATGGATTGAAATAATCAAGCAACACCTTGCCCAAAATGTGGATCATGATATAGCATTTGTCGAGTCTAGATCCCACACCTATCAAGTGAAGCAACTTGGGCCAACAAGAACAACATCTCCCAACTCCATTACCCCTAGGCCATAACAATCATATGCAATCCTTGCAACTTAGAAGACAGTTCGGCCTAGAAATGTGCATGATCTACAACACAAACTTTTGGAAAATTCAAAATGAGATCTTGAAACATCTCATTCCAATCCCAACTAGAATTAGACAAGGAAGTAACTCGCTCTCAAGATGATCCTCTTTGAATTGATAATGAATGATGCCTTCATCCCAATACATGAAAACACCCATAAAATACCACAAGGCCAAGGGCTGTATTATGTACTCACCACTGTGTTTGTGTTGCACTACATGGCTCCTCCTATGTGATGAAGAATCTGGAACACTTATTTGAGCTTCATAACAAAAGCCTTCAGTTCCAATCGGTCCTCCAATGATGTTGTAGACCGCACTCTTCAAATTGTGGCACAAATTGGATTGTATATAGGCTGGAAATGAGTTACAACAGCCACAAACCCCTTGGAATATCATCCAAATCAGTATTATGGTGGCTGAAATGATTGTTCCCATCAGCTGAAACCGTCAACCCACATCATCAAGCGATGAAACTCTCTCAAAATGTGCACACTTGCAATTGTTCATGATTGATAACAGTAGTTCTAGGTCTGATATTTTCAAAACTAGAAATGTGACAATGATACAACAGCTGCAAAACTGAAAATTCCCTGCAAAAATAAAAAAATTGTGAGCAATGTAGAGGCTGAGAACAGCCATACAAGGACTGAAAATACTCTATTAACCAGTCACAAACTGAAATGCCCTCCTTCCTATGATTGTAAACACCTGCAACAACATTTGTATGAGTGCAAATGGAGTGATGTGGTGGCTGATAATGGTTGTGACAGCAGCATCAAGGTTGGAAATTAGATTCATAGCTTCCTGAGTGTGTTCCCTCTATTAGTTGATGGTAGGATGCTATCACAACTTGCTCTCTTCATCTCTTGTCCATGATCCTTTGCATAAACATCCAAATTTGAAGTTATTCCACCATGTTGATGTCGCGCCACTTTGATATTCATGTGAACCTCTCTTAGAGATCTTCTTGTGGTACTCCCAACTTCTTCAACAAGAAGAATGAATTCAACACAATTCCTCCTTAACTCTTGATTGTAATCTCTATCCAAAGGCAAATTTGGAAGTGCAAAATCAAACACCATGCAACATTGATCAAAAGCAGTCCAAATACCATTGTAAGAAGATATCTCATCTATAGATTTAATCATGGTTTGATGCTCCATCCTCTTAGCCATGACAACTTTTGGAGCTCCCTCTTCTATGCCATGAAGCACTATCTCTTTTCCTTTTGATTTGAATTTCAGCTCCATCATTTGATAGTTGAGGGCGAACTTTTCAAGTGAAAGCAATCATTATGCATCCAAAATCATGACTGTTTCTCCTAATCCCACAACATAGAAGTTATCATGCATTCAATACTTCCCCGAGGTCATGTCAAGCTGCCATATCTTCTTAGTACAAGGAATGGTGAAATCATTTTCAACTATGACTTTGAACCCCTCAAAAACTTTTGTGCCTAGTCCTCTCTTAGAAACCAAATCTTCATCAATGAAATCATGAGCGGCTCCATTATCAATCAACACCATAATCCTTTGCCCAATCAATCTCCCACCAAATCTGAACAGATGGTACTAAGGTGCACCTGGAAGTGAATAAAGGGTACCCTCTAGAGTCTCTATCTCATGTTGTTTTCCTTCAACCTATGTTTCTGGATCCTCTTTTCCTAACTCTTCATTCATAAGTACCTCTATGTAATGAACTTGTCCACAACCGAGGTATTAGTAACCCAGCCCCCATGGCTCCTTGTAAGAAGAAGAAAATTTCTTCCTCCTAAGCTCATTTTTGGTGTCTTTTTGTTGATTCTCTTTGGCATGACTTTCGGATGAGGAACTTCCTTCGACAATAGTTTCTTCTATAGTGTTAAGATGGTTCCTTATACTGAAATTTGTTCTTAACAATTGAAGTCTCCAAGTTTAATGCTTTTTTGATGGCTTCTTGTATGAATATTGGATCCAAATCTTTAATCAAACCCTTGAGAGGTTTAGTTAGTCCTATAAACAACACAAGTAGTCTCCTTTTCGCCACAAGTAGTACTAGCCACATAATTTTCCACTGTTTCATGTTGCTCCAATTGTGCTAGCTATTTAAAATGAACTTATAGATCCTTCTTGTCAATCTTTTTTTTAACCCCTTGACTGAATTCTTCTAAAGTGGTGATGAAACTATGCCCTTGTGTAACCATGCCATGGTACCACCCCTCATGAGCTACACCTATTAAATGAAGGGTAGCAAACTTAATTGCCTCCTCTCGATACATAGGATTTAATAAAATGTATGCATCCAAAATTTGCAACTAAGCCTTAGTTGAACATATGTTTGACCCATTATATGTAGGTATTGCAATCTTACCCAATTGGTGTTGTATGTCTTTTTGGGGCTGATCATGATGATGTTTCCTTTCTTCTATGCCCAGTCCTTTTCCTCAAATCATAAAACTCATCAAATTATAGGTCATTATGGATTGCTTGACTTAGAGCATTATATTCTTCATGATATTGCATATCATCTTCCCTACTAGGTTGAAATTATTGTTCCTCCTCTAGTGGATCTTCTTTTTTTTGTAAAAACTTTGTCTAGAAAGTCTTATTGGGAGGGTTGATTGAAACCTTATCATTGGCTGAATTACTTCTTTTTGCAGCATTTTGGATTGGCTTGGATGTACTCAAATAGTGATTCAACAGCCTCAAGGTTCGGGCTGTATTTGACATGGACTCCCTCATGGAAGTTTCGATCCCCTTGGTTAACTCCATTCTACTTCGGTTGATAACTTCTTGAAAGTTTGTTTCTTCTCTTCTATCTTGGTCATCCATGATTTCCTCTTTTCTTCTATCCATTTGATGATATTTGAATTCCTTGTCACTTCTGTGCATTAAACTAGATATTCATCAAAAGATTACTTCTTCCCCATATAAGTTGGCAAGATCAATGCTCCGATACCATGGTAATGTCTCCAATTTGTTAGTGTTTTGTAGTGGCGGGAGATACTTTCTCTTAAATATAATTAATTCAAGGCAGGTCGGCGTTTGCATTATAAACAAAAAATATATATTTTTAGGTCGGTCCTAGAAGGGAGGTCGCCTAGCTTGCTATATAAGGGAGATAGAGTCTCCACATTTTAGCATCAAATCATTCCATTCCAATTTGAATTCTTCAGCAGTAGGTTCGCCTTCTAAGCAGCAGATTTGCTTCAAGGAGAAGTGTCATTATTTTGTGTATTCAAGATTCACTTCAAGGAGAAGAGTCATTATTCATTGTATGAGACTCGGCCTTTTCTAGGGCCTGATTTTGTGTGCAATTTCTGCACTTATTCTTCTGATTTATAAGACAATATTTTGCTGGGTTTTTCTCCCTCGAGTAGGAGGGTTTTCCCAAGGTAAAATACTGTGTTCATTGTTCTATGTATTGTATTTCTGCTTATTTGCACTTCTGATCTGAAATCTAATACGGTATCAGAGTGGGTTTAGAAAAGATCTGATCAGATTTGGCTAAGCAGTATAAGACAACTCATTATTTAGGGCAGGTCTCTCAAAGAAAAGAAGATGGTGACCGGTGTCAAGGTAGAAGATAGGCTTGATGGAGCATCAAACTTCAACTCTTGGAAATTCAAGGTTCTCATTGCCTTAGAAGAGAATGATCTTCTAGATTTCATGGAAAATGATATGCCAGAGCCTTCCAATGATACAGAGAAAATTCAGTGGAAGAAAAATGGCATGAAGGCTAGAAAGATTATGATAGACTCTGTGAAGGATCACCTAGTTCCGATTATCTCCAAGATGAAGACAACCAAAGAAATGTTTGAGGCTCTAAAAGGATTGTATGAGATCAACAATACCAGCAAAGCCCTTGCTTTGAAACAACAACTCCATCATATAAAAATGGCTAAGGGAGATTCAGTCATTTCCTTCTTCAAGAAGATTTCTGATTTGAGAGATCAGTTATGCACTACTGGAGACATAGTTGAAGACAGAGATCTGGTTATGTTGGCACTAAATGGTCTTCCTCAATCTTGGAAGCCTTTTATTCAGAGCATTAGTGGGAGATCTAAGTTGCCCAACTTTGATTGTCTTCGAGCTGATTGTATTCAAGAAAAATCCAAATTGGCAGCAAGAGGAAATGGGCGAATCTCTCACAATGAAGAAAGTCATGTCCTTCCTGCACATGCTTCTAGAGGCAAAGGAAGAGAAGGAAAAAGAGGCACCTTCAAGAGGAATAGAGACAAAAAATCAGATTCTGCGCCAGAACCGAAAAATAAGAAGGATCTCTCTCACATTCAATGTTACAGGTGTGACAAGTATGGTCACTTTGCTCGAGATTGCAAATTAAAGTTGAAGCAACATGTTTCTACTGCTGATATTGATGAAGAGTCACCTCAGAAGGAATCTAGTCATTCAAAAAACAATTCAGAGGGATTTCTGTTCATCTCCGCTCTTTCAAGTGATGTTCCAACTGATAGTGACACTTGGTTGATAGATAACAATGCTTCACGTCACATTATAGGCTACAGAGAGCATTTTACAGACTTAGTGGAGAAAGAGTCTAACTTGCAAGTGATAATTGGAGATGATGCTTGTTATAGTGTAAAGGGAGTTGGGGCCACTTCCTTCTAGTTAGATTCAAGTATCCCTCTTCATTTGAGTAATGTCTTGTTCGTACTAGGGATCAAAAGAAATCTTGTCTCCATTTCAGCCTTGGAAGACAAAGGGTACAAGGTTGCTTTTTTTGAAGGGAAAGTTCTTGCATGGCCCAAGAACTCTAGCATAAAATCAGCTCGTGTGATTGGAGTTCGTTAGGAGAGCCTATACAGATTATCAATTCGACTAGTTCAGGCATTATTACATGACTCTATCAGTTTGAGTGAGCTATGGCACAAGAGACTTGCTCACTTACATTTCAGAGCTCTTCCCTCTATGGAGAAGGTGGTTATCGGTCTTCCGAAGCTTAATTTAGAGCACGATGGGATCTGTAGAGGATGTGCACTTGGTAAGAATATCAAGAGTCCCTTTCACAGTAGTGATAGTAGATCAAAGGGGATTTTAGATCTTGTTCATTTTGATTTATGTGGACCAATGTTTGTGGCATCTTTGAGTGGATTTTGGTACTATGTGACTTTCATTGATGATTATTCTTGAAAGACTTGGATTTACTTCTTGAAATCCAAGGAGTCTGAGGAAGTCCTTGATAGATTCAAAGAATTCAAGGCTCAAGTTGAAAACATGTCTGGGAAAAGGATTAAGGTTCTGAGATCGGATAATGGAGGGAAGTACATTTCTGGAGGATTTCGTAATTTCTGCATTGAGGCAGGGATCAAGAGGGAGTTTTGTGTTCTGTACAACCCTCAACAAAATGGAGTTGCTGAAAGAAAGAATAGATTCATAGTAGAGGAAGCCAAGGCTATGATTCATGATTAGAGTTTACAGAGTTTCCTATGGGCAGAAGCTTCCAAAACTGTAGTCTATGTTCAGAACATAAGCCCTCATCGGATATTGGGAAACATGACTCCTGAGGAGGCCTTCATAGGTGTGAAACCTGAGGTTAGTCACTTAAGAATATTTGGTTGTCTTGTTTACATTCATGTGCCCAAGGATAAAAGATCAAAACTAGAACCTTAAGGAAAGAAGGGTATATTTGTGGGATACAGTGAGTCTTCAAAGGCCTACAGAGTTTATATTCCAAGGCAGAAACAAAGTGAGATCAGTAGGGATGTCTCCTTCGAAGAGGAAGTAGCCTTCAAAAGATCTAAAGGGATTTACATGGAGATAGATAGTGAGGAGCAGGAGACTTCTTAGGATATGGATGTATCTCTTGATCATACTCCTAACATTCAAAGGGAGTCCATCGAACCGACCAAGACTATTGATCTAGTTGATCCTATAGAACCAACTAATGGGCCTAGAGACATTGCCGTAGGTCGGAAGAGGCCTCTATGGGCTCAACAAACTATGCAAGAGGCGAAAAAATATGCAGCTCCTCGAGGCACTTTTAGGGAAAGCAAGAGACCTTAGAAGTTCCCAAGTTATGTGGCATTGATGAGTCACATCATTGATTTTGAGCCTTCCAGTTTTGAGGAGGCATCCAGCCAGTAGGTATGGAGAGATGCAATGACAAAAGAGTATCGGTCCATCATTAAAAATGATGTATGGGATGTTGTTCCGAGACCTAAAGGGAAATTTGTAGTGTCTTCCAAATGGCTCTACAAAATCAAGCATGCAACTGATGGCAACATTGAGAAACACAAGGCGAGATTTGTGGCAAGAGGATTCTCTCAGAAGGAGGGAATAGATTATTAGGAGACATTTGCTCTTGTTGCTCGATACACTTCCATCAGGACAATTATTGCTATTGCTTCCGCAAAAGGCCAGAAGTTACATCAAATGGAGATAAAGATTGCATTTCTTAATGGTGTGATTGAAGAAGAAGTGTACATCGAGCAACCAAACGGTTTTGTGATTCATGGGAAGGAGTCTCATGTATGCAGATTGAAAAAGGTCTTGTACGGTCTTAAATAAGCACCTCGGGCATGGTATGAAAGGATTGATAGATATTTGATGAGTTTGGGGTTCTCCAAGAATGATGCAGATTCCAATCTTTATTTCAAGATAGTTAATGGTGAGGCCTTGATCTTGGTTCTTTATGTTGATGATTTATTTCTCATTGGAGCAGAGAAGCTCATTGTCAAATGTAAGAAAGAGTTAGCTTTCGAGTTTGAGATGAAGGACCTTGGTCTTATGCATTACTTCCTAGGACTGGAAGTATGGCAAAGACCCAATGAAATCTTCCTAAGTCAAGGGAAATACACTATAGATATATTGAGGAGATTTGGGATGATGGATTGGAAGTCCATGTCTACACCTATGGAGACAAATTTGAAGAAGTTAAGTGACTCAACATTCAAATTAGATTTGGTAGATCCCACCATGTATAGATAA
Organism: Sequoiadendron giganteum; assembly: GCA_007115665.2. Classification (NCBI taxonomy): domain Eukaryota; kingdom Viridiplantae; phylum Streptophyta; class Pinopsida; order Cupressales; family Cupressaceae; genus Sequoiadendron; species Sequoiadendron giganteum. The sequence continues at coordinate 431,051,869 of CM021107.1, read as the reverse complement.
TTGATCGGATCATTGATGTACCTAGTCAACACCAGACCAGACATTTGTTATGCAGTGAGTGCTCTTAGCTAGTTCATGTGTGAGCCAAGACAAATACATCTAGTTGCAGCAAAGCATATACGGAGATACTTGTGCGGTACTATGGGATACGGTTTGAGATATACTTCCAGTGGAGATCTAATATTACAAGGCTATTCTGATTCTGACTGGGCTGGGAGTGTAACTGATAGAAAGAGCACCTCTGGATGTTGCTTCAGTTTGGGGCTTGCCATGATTTCTTGGCGTAGTAGGAAGTAGATCTCTGTGGCACTAAGCACTGCAGAGGCTGAATATATTGCAGCATGTGTAGTAGCTCGTGAAGCAGTATGGCTTCGAAAGCTCTTACAGGATTGTTTGGTCAGACATTAGAGCCGACTTTGATTCACTGTGATAACCAAAGCTGTGTAAAGCTCTTAGTAAATCCTGTATTTCATGATAGGACAAAGCATGTGGAGATCAAGTATCACTACATCAGAGACATGGTGCTAAGAAAAGCAATCCAACTCAAGTACATCTGTACTGATGATTAGACGGTTGATATTCTCACCAAGCCTTTTTCCAGAGTAAAGTTTGCACATTTCCGAGACAAACTTGGAGTGGTGGAGAATGTCGCCCTTGCTGAGAGGGAGTCTCAGCTTCATTAAACTTTGTTGTAATGTATATTTCTCTGAGACAGAGAAATATGAGGTGAAAGCCCTTGTAGTGTATATTTCTTTGAGACAGAGAAATATGAGGTGAAAGCCCTTGTGGTGTATATTTCTCCGAGATGGAGAAATATGAGGTGAAAGCTCTTGTATTGTATATTTCTCTAAGACTGAGAAATATGAGGTGCAAGCCCTTGTACAGATCACATCTCTGAGACTGAGCTATGTCTTCCACAATTGGGTGTAGCCATTGTGGATGTCATGTTGAGAGAATCCATGACTAGATATTTGAAAATATCTCCCTAGCTAAGAGGGAGTGTTAGTGTTTTGTAGCGGTGGGAGATATTTTCTCTTAAATATGTTGTGTACCCAAACCAAAATTTTTGCTTCATTAAGGCATTTTGCTTAGAGTGGTCTAAACCTTGTCAAAATGATGCCAAAACATAGTTTTTGGGCAAATCAAGTATGGGCTTTGAATCAGTGTGATGCCACGAAGATATTGGCAAAATTTGAAAAATTTGAAAATTAGGGTTTTTGGACCCCTATTTTTGGGTCAAAAACCCTAAAAATTGAAACTTGTTAGAATTGGCTGAAAATTGTTTTGATTGGCTTATTTTGCTTCATGATCACAATGGTGAAGTCCGATTCAGTTAAAACTCAGTTTAAGCCTGGTGGGTAGTTTTCATTTTTTCAAGTGAAAAGTTAGGTTCTCTGAGCTCAACAATGGCAGATGGCCAGGTACCATGTGTTGAAAGCTAAGCTCAAAATGCTTCGTTGATGTTTCTATGGCAAGTTTTGTCCGAAAAGATGCTTCGTTTCTGAGGAGATTTTCAACGAGGTGAAAATGCTTGAAATTTTTTTAGTCTGGATGCAAAAGCGCACTTGAAGGCCAGGGGCGCCCTTGAATCTGGAGGCCAAGATCAAAATTTTCAGACTTGTCTCTTCCAAGATGTCTTCTTCGAAATCTTGTTAGCTTCGCGATGAGCCAACCAGTCCAACGGATTTGTCTATCACCTGAAACTGGAGAATGAACGCAAAACGGGAGAAATTGAAAATAACTAAGTTTGAGTGAAAAGCGCGCCTCTCAGCCAGGGGTGCCCATCTTTTCGGAGCTCTAGATGAGGTTTTCTGATCAAGTGTCGCCTAGGAGGTTTGTTTCAGTTTTGGTCCAGCTTCGTAGCGCATCCGTCAACGGGTGAATCCGAGTTGCTGAGCTACCGTGGTCAAAGGTCAAACTTGAGGTTTCAGTCATGGTCAGAAATGTCTAGAAATGGCAAAAGCGCCCTTGGAGGCCATGGGCGCCCAAGGTTTTGGTGCCTTCAATTCAATTTGTTTGATGATTTCAGGTGCTCATCTTGTCCGTGTTGGTTCCAGCTTTCCGTTGCATATCTCAGCTGGGTCAGATGACTTCTCAGAAGCCTGTAGCTGAAGGTTTAGTGTGTTTTAGCCAGTTTTTGAAATGGCTTAGTCTGGGAGAAAAAGTGCCCCTGGAGGCCAGGGGTGCCCATGTTTTAAAGCTGTCAAACAATGTTTTTACGAGAAGTGCTCTCTAGGAGCTCTTATTCAGAATCTAGCCAGCTCTGCAGTGAGCTAGTTAGCTAGTTCTACGGTTTTGCCAAATGTAGTCAGCCGAGAGTGTACTTGGTCGGTTGTGAGTCGATGTAGTCGGCCGAGAGTGTACTTGGTCGGCTATGAGTCATAAGTAAATAAGACTTTAGTTAATATTAATAATCCATGTACTTATGTTATGTATGGGTCATGTTTGTTAGTTGTCTCGGGAACAGTTCCTGATGAAGTAATTAGTTATAATGAAGGGACGCGACGGTTGGTACCTTAACCACCGCTCGCGTACTATATGTACTTAAGTCATGTAGTCGGGAAAGGGGATGGTTCTACTATGCTATGCTATGTTATGTCTGGAGACATTATGATGTAATTGCCGAATACTTAATAAAGAAGTATATCTATGTTATGTGTGATTGCCATGTGGTTATTATATGCTGTCAATGTTATTTTATATCTCCGTGTACTCCGTACGTCATTTTACCCGTAGCGAGTAAACATTTGGCACCGTTGCCTAAGCGAATCCGGTAACCACCCAGATAGGAGAATGGCGTTGTGATGGGGCAGCTGACCGAAGGGCCGGTACAAGCAAACGAGGATCGTGAAGACGCTCTGATCGAAGACCTCCGCAGTCTATGGGAAATCTCGTTAAAGGACCATGTACAGAGGGAGGCTCTCAGACGAGAGATCCCTCAGGCGGTCATTTGGGATAGATTGCGCGTCAACGAAGAGGTTGACCATCTTCTTACCAGACTGCCAAGATTGATAGCACGCCACTACATTATCTTACAGGATCTTCAGGCGGAAGAGGATCAAGAGCGCTGAAGGCAACAAATCTTGCAGCGGTACGAAGAACACACCAAACGGGAAGAGGAGGAACGAGACACTAGCCGGAGACGTACCCCTGGCAACCAACAATGATCGCGTGAAAGACCTGTAATGCTCGTACGACCGAACAAGGACAAAAATCGAATACCATTCGGGCACGAAGCGGAGGAGGAAAGAATTCGGCGATCATTGAGAGTACAGGAGCAAGAAAACCGGCGGCAAAGATTAAGTAGAGCACATCAGAGTTTTGTGGAAGGGAGGGATGAGGAACCCTTCATCACCCCGTACGTAGAAAAATATAAAAACCGAGAAAATGAAGATGAATTGAACGAAGAATTTGAGAATAGCATCCAACGCATTCGGGAGTTGTCCATATCGGGCGACGACGAAGGGTTGAGGATTGGGAGATCTGAGCCCAAGACCCCTTGGCAGAGGGAGCACCGGAGTGGGACCCAGGAGACTCAAGGTGTAGAGGATGTTGACGGAGGACGGGAGAGTGACTCGTACGTGGCTGAGAGCGCAAGTGACACACCGAAAGGTAACGAGAAAACCGGTCCAGTTAGGTCCAATATACAAGGAGGACAGCGGGGCAGGATGGTGACTCCAAAGAGGCAAAAGCTGCCGAAGTTTACGGGGAATGGGTCAGAGGATCTAGTACGACACTGCAAAACGTGTGAGACAATCTGGATAGCGAGTGGAGAAGATGACTCGGATAACTGGTTGAAAGCGTTTCCGGCGACACTTAGAGATAGTGCCATTGACTGGTACTTAGAACTGGATCAAGCACAAAGGGCATCATGGAGATTACTCAAGAAGGCCTTTCAGGATGAATTCAAATTACTGAGGGATGACAGTGAGATTGTAGCAGAAATCTACAGTATGAAGCAAGGAAAACACGAGAATGTGCGTACATACAATCGGCGACTCAAAGACTTGTTGGGAAAATTGGAGGTTCAGCTGGCCGATGGGCTAAAGAAGCGATGGTTCATTGAAGGCTTGCTTCCGTCGCTGAGGAAGAAGATGAAAGTCATGCCTCCATCATTGTACGTTGAAGCATACAATCGGGCGATGGATATAGAAAGCGAAAACAAGACATCCTCCCGAGGGAAAAAGAAGACGGATGACGAGGAGAGTGCGAACGACAACGATGGTGAATCCAAGACCGTACAAGCACTCAGGAAAGATATGATGTGAATGATGAAAGAATTGAAGGCCGACAAGGAGAGTACGAGGGAAGCACGAGAATTGTGGTGTATAGATTGCAATGGGGAAGGTCACACGAAGGCGAACTGTTCGAAGAAGTTATTTTGCGATATCTGCCAAGTGATAGGACATTTCGTCAAGGAATGCCCATACAACTTAAAAGCCAGAAGTGCACAAGTACTCTTCGCTCAAGGAGAATCGTTGACATCCCCGAACACACCACCGAAGCCCCAGTACAATAGCAATGCATCCCCTGGAGGTTATCGGAGCAACAAAAGTCCGAGGAACATAATATAGTACGACGGTAAAGGACGACCCATGATCCAATGCCAAAAGTGTAAGGAATGGGGTCACTTTGCCAAGGACTGCCAGAATGGCCAAGGTTTGAGAGGAAGATTGTGTAAGTGGTGTGGACCAGGCGACCATGAAGATAGTGAATGCCCCAAGCAGAAGGGTGTCCATATGCTGGAAGTAGAAGAACGAGAGATATTGGTGATCACTAGAGCGCAAGCAAAGAAGGCAACCTACCTAGATCCACGTACGGAAAAACAAAGGATGAAGGAAGCAAAAGCCGAAGTGGAACTGGCGATGGCGAAGGAGAACAAAATATCTCTAGAAAAGCCAGAAACCTCTCGACGGTCAGAGGTGGAAACCAACATCATACAACAGGTACTGCAGACCGCTGTACCGATCAAAGTAATTGACCTTCTCTAGACCTTGCCGCAGTTGGGACTGGCAATGGCAAACATCCTCGGGGATGGCAAGCAATCGCGAGCGGAGGACGGAAGACAAGAATTGGTACAATACAATTATTCTATAATATCAATCCAAAACTGAAGCAATAACATAGATTTTATTGAAAAAACTAGAATAAACACTGAAAACCTCACACCCAAAACTAGAGCACTAAAATCTAGAACCCGTTGAAGCACACTATCAATCCTTGGATGGAACTACACAAAAAAACTAGGAGGAGGTTTTTTTGTCTTTGATGCTTACAAATCCAGAGGGGCTTTGTTCTTGGGGAGAGAACACATGTCCATTTTTGAGAAAATGAAATTTTTTCAAAAAGCATCGAATGGCTTTTTGAAAACGCTCCTCATATTTATAACTTTATTTTAATGAAATAAAATAATATATTACTTTTTTGGCAAATATGCTTCAAAGTTATAAAAATAAAATTAAGTGTCCTTTTTAATCACCTTTGTATACCATGGATCTAGCGACACTTAAAATACCTATATAAATAATTAAATATAAGTTGTCTTTTAATTATTTTTTTTCCACAACTTTAATATTTAATTATTTATTTAGTTTTCCCTTTTTAAATAATTAATATAAGTTATCTTTTAATATAAAGTTATGTTTTTTGACAAATTATAATTAATTCCATAATATTGAAAAAGGGGACATGACATATCCTTCATAAAAGATACATGCCAATCTTTGTGGCATGAACACTTGTTTGGATGCATTTGAATCGAAGTATCATGTTGGCAAGTCATGGATCGTTCATGTGCTGTGACAAATGATTCCATCTTTTACCTTGGCTCATTCACTATATGCTTCTCACTTTCAATAACATTTGCATGCTTTGATTGCTTTTGGTTGTTTTTTTTCTCTTAGGGCTATCCCTTCTAAAGTGTCCAAGCTCATTACAATAAAAACATTTCTCCCTTGAACCACTAGATGTGCTAAGGCCTCTCTATGAGAAATTTGATACACTTTTATTTTCTTACCAGCATTGCCTCTGATTTGTGCATTGAATTTGCTATTTTTAGTTTATGAAGTTGATATTAGATTCTCCAAAAGAGTAGCCGCATCTTGCATTTTGACCATCTAGAATCAACACATCTACAATAAACAAGTTCAAAGGCATTAAAGCTTACGCTTCCTATCATAGTCCTCCAGATTGTGATCTAGTCTTTCCTACTTCAACATCTGATCAATGACATGATACTCACAAATGGTGAGTGTCATATGCCTCCATAGGTTGTAAATTTTTGATTCCTGCCATTTTAGAACACAACATTAGACTTGAGATTTACGAAAACAATTAAATTGGGAGACTTGCTACTGCCGGAGCAAAACAAATTTTTAAGGGACTTTATATGGTTATGTAATGCCCCCACCAAGTACCATGATTGCAGCCCCTTAAAATTATAATATAGGCAGATTAACTAAAGGTGGCACCAAGATGCTAGCGATTCTATTAAAGAATTTTAATTAAAACTAAATTAAGAGTTTTTATTGCAGCAATTAATGAAGAAGGATTGTAACCCTTCCAAGGGCAGCGATGGTGAAAGATGGTGACTCTTTCACCAATAAGGTATAAAGGAGAGTTCATTTCCTTGAAAGGGAAGGAAAAACAATTAAGAATAAATATTAGACGACTCTTAATGTGAAAAATTGTGACTCCTAATGTGAAAGGTTGTGACTCCTTAAAATATGAAAGGTTGTGACTCCCTCATAATAAGATATAAAAGGGAGATCATTTCCTTGTGAGAAATCATCAATTGGAAGTGAATCAATCAATCAATTTGGAAATAAATTACTATTCTCAAAAGGCATCAATGAAGGGTGGTGACCCATTTATTGTGAAGGGTGGTGATTCCTTCAAGAAATGGATATAAAGGGAAAATCAGTTCATTGACATTCAATCATGAATCATGACTCATCGTCAAGGAACCAAGCAATCAAAATATCAAAAAGATCAATCAAGCAAACAGCAATTAGTCCATCAAATCATTCAAGCATCAATCATTCAATCATCAATTCATCCAAGCAATTCAATATGAATTAAAAACTTCATATTACAAACAAGTAGTCATTCTGCCATATCTAATTTGCAGAAATTTTCTCAAGAATCAATCATAAAGCATTCAAGTATTATTTAAGGATTGAATTGTTAATCCATCAAGAAATATAAATCAGCAATAGTCTAGCAAATACATCAAGTTATCAATTCTGAATTCTAGGTAGTATTTGCAAATCGGATGGGGTCTAGTCTCACGGGGTGGTCTAAGGGTTGGAAGGACGGGGTCTTTTCATGCCCTTGACAAGCTAGGGATGGGGTCCTTTAATTCAACAATGTCAATTTTGCAAAGTATTTCCAGAGAATTCACGAGTTGATCAACTTTAAGAATTGTGCTATGATTTATTGCCCTGAATATTATTACAAATTCTTAATATTTGATAAAACCATAGTCATTTTGAATACATATTATTGTTTCAAGGCAAAAATTTAGTAATATCCCAAAAAGGGACATTACAAGTTACTACACACAATATGGAAAACCTTTATGTAAAAATGTCTACTAGATCAAAGAATAAAAAGTTTCTTGCCTTTTCAAGGTTTTTAGAATGGGACCTTGTAAAACCCTGCTTTATGGCCTTGATTTATCACAATGATAGAATGTAAAATGTGATTTAGCAACATTCTTTCCATTCACGTTAATCTTGAAATTTTGTTGCCTCTTGCTTTTAATTTTTGTGTGCACTATAAGAGCCTTTTCTTCATCAAGCCCGGTCTCTTCTCTCTTTTGTGTCTAGTTTTCTCTCTACAATAAGTAGCCTAAAATCTTCGTTAAATCCTTGGTTGTTGCTGCAAGTAGCAAAGTTTTAACCTTTCATAAGCTTTAGACAAACTATTTCATGTATTTCATTTACTTTGTTTATCATCTATTGTTTCACCTACCCCATCTAGCTGACATCGAATGCCCTTCAAATTTTGTATATGATGACTTGGTGATCTACCTTCTTGTAACTTCAAACTCAAAGCATTCAATTTGTTCTTTAGATATTGTTAGCATTTTAATTTGTCCTTTTTAGGACTGAAATGGAATCTGCAAGGACAAATATTTCTTCGAATTAGAAGGGGAAGCTCCCTTGGAACTAAAATATAAACTAGATGCTAGAACTTAAGAACATAACCTCTTGCTTTCTACAATATGTAAAAGGTAAATCTCCAGGTTTTAAGCACACATTGCAAGCAAACTAAAAGAATTGCTATCTTTTGGTTCTTGGGTATGGGCACAAGGCTAATAAGCACTTCCGTATTAAAATAATATTAGTTATTTATTTATTAATGCTCAATAATGTAATTTATTGTATTTTATATTGATAAGATCATCTCCGATCTTATCTGAAGTTTCTTTTTAGAAACTTTCTGTTCTTGTACATTTTGTAAATTATTTAATGAGTTCTTCGCTCATTTGTTAATACATAATTTTTTACCAATTACCTGTGTTACAGTAATATGGTATCAGAGCTTAGGTGAATAATTTTTTTCGAAAACTTCATAATTTCTTTTTGAAATTATTGTGCTTTAAATTTTTTCGAAATAATTTTTTGTTTTTTTCTTTTTCGAAAGAAAATAAAAAATAAAAAATCTCTGCAAATCGCGAGTTGTATCTTGGGTAAAATTTTTCGTGGAGGTTGTTCTGTTGGAAAATTCGTGGCTCTTCTCCTGCTGTGGCCGTGTGACCTTATTCCAAGTCACGTCTTGCATTCGAGCCGACATCTCCTCTCTGGTAGCCGCGATTTCAAACCTCTCTCAGGTCGCGTTTTGTTTAGTTTGTGGGCGCGACTCTCTGAAGCTCTCTGGATGATCTCTGAATCGTGTCTGTTTTTCGTGTCCCCTGGCAAAGATTGGCATTCTTGGGACACGATTTCTTCTTGAACTCGTTTTTGATTATTCACGTGTTTTTGGTTGCGTCTTTCCGAAAATTTCCATGTGATTTGGCCGCGTTTCTTTTCCCTTTGATCATGTTTTTCCTACACCTAGTTGGAGATGCGATTTCTGGCGATTTTCAGACATTTTTTTGCATTTTTTTTGGAGCTTTCTTGGCGGCTAGGGTTTTCAGAAAGTTCGACTAGGGTTTTGAACCCTTAGATCACTTTGAATTTTTTTTCAATTACAGATTCATTTTGGGTTTTTCCAGAGCTCAACTGGGTTGGTCTCATATTTTTCTGGGTGCATCGTTTTTCGTGCCTCGAATTTTGTGCCATCAATACATTGTACTTTATGCAGTTTTGTACCAGAATCTGCCTCTATTTTTTGCATTGGAACTTGTGCCTCAAGTTTCGTGCATTCACCCTCTTCTCAGTACCTCATTTTTTGTGCCTCAAAAAATGTGAAGATGGCGAGTTTGACCAACATTATGTTGGAAGGCAGTCAAAGATTCAATGGCAGAAATTATAACACCTGGAAGTAGTAGATGATGACCATCTTTGAATACCGCTGCCTTGATTAGATGATTCTAGGCAATGTTACTCGACCCACCACTGCAGACAAAGCCCAGGAGAAGTTCGATGAGCAAAATCGTGAAGCGGTGTCAAAATTTTAGTAACTAATGATCAGCTACCTCAGATCCCGCTTGGAAAATCAGCGAAGGAGATTTGGGATCATTTGAAGGGTTTGCATGAAACTTCTGACAAAAGGCGTGCGTTTTTCTTGAAAAACATGTTGTTTTCTATTGTCATGATTGAGAAGACAACATTGCAGGCGCACTTGAACAAAATCTAGGAGATCCGAGATCAACTGGAGGCTATTGGTCGGAAAATGGAGGAAGAAGACATGGTTGTGATCACTCTGAAGAGCCTACCTAAGCTCTATGAACATTTCATAGAGACTCTCAACATTACGTCTGCTAATGTTGACCTGAAGTTTGTAGAACTTTGCACTATCCTCTTGCAGCAGGACCGCTGGAAACAACAATTTGGTAGCAGTGGTTCATCATCCTCTATAGAGCAGGCTTTTGCAGCTAACACTCAGTTTAAGAACAATGGGAGAGGTCAACCTTCGCAGCAGAAAGGCTCAGGACAGCCTCAAGACAACTCTAAGAAAAAGAACATTCAATGCAATTATTGTCACAAATTTGGTCACATGAAGAAGGATTGCCGTGCACGTTTGGCTTCTGAACAAAAGAAGCAGGGAGGGTCTCAGCAAAACGCCCATGTTGCCGAGCACACTGAGCAGAAGGAATCTGACTTTTACGCCTTTATGGCTAAAAGACCTGCAGACCATAAGGCTTACCGGCTAATTGATGTGGACAGTGATCGTCTTGTCTTTAGTCGGGATGTTGTCTTTGATGAAGAACGAGGACTGTTTCACCTTTCTTTGCCTGTTCAGCATTCAGAGGATTAGCCTTTGAAGGCTTCTGATTTGGGTGTACATCTTCCGTTAGGTCTACCTGCTGGGAGGGATGATGCAGATTCTATCTTTGATGATGCACAACCTGATTTTCCTTCGGATGATCTTGATTTTCTACCTGCTGAACCAGTTCCAGATCCATCACCAGTTCTAGCTCCTCCTGTTGCATTGGATGTTGGCACTTCTTCTCAGAGGCCTAAATGGTGGGCTAAGACTATTGGAGATCTTCATGATGATGAGCTCATTGAGGGGAGATCATCCAGAAACAAGAGCAAACAACAACATACAGTTAATTTTGCCCTCATGGCCAACTTTCACAGTGTCTATGAGCCTCAGACATATTCAGAGGCTAAAGGAATTCCTGAGTGGGAAAAGGCTATGGAGTCTGAATACCAGAGCCTTCGAAAGAATCACACTTGGGTCCTTTCTGATCTTCCTCCAGAGAAGAAACCCATTAGCTGCAAATGGGTGTATAAGGTGAAATACAAAGCTGACGGAACCCTTGACAAGTACAAAGCTTGTCTAGTTGCACGGGGGTTCTCACGGAAAGAAGGCATTGACTACGAGGAGACTTTTGCTCCTACAACCAAGACAAGTACCTCACTGAACATGGCTTTCAGAGGAGTCCATCTGACTCTAATTTGTATGTCAAACAGACTGGTAGTGAAATACTTCTTGTTGTCTATGTGAATGACTTGATCATTACTGGCAGCTCGGCACATTTGATCACTGAGATCAAATAGGATTTGTGCAACACATTTGACATGACAGATTTGGGATTTTTGCATTACTGTTTAGGTGTTGAGGTTTGGCAGACAGAGAGCAGTATCTTCATCTCCCAGTCCAAGTATGCTCAAAGTCTTTTGGACAAGTTCCGAATGCAGGATTGCAAACCTGCCTCCACACCCATGGAAAAAGGGCTTAAGATGTTAGCTAAGTCAGACTCACCGGTAGTTGATGAATCATTGTTCAGGCAACTAGTGGGTAGCCTCATCTATCTCATTGCCACTAGACCTGACCTCAGTTTTGCAGTGAGCTACATTTCACGCTTCATGATAGCCCCCAAGGCTGATCATTGGGTAGCCACGAAGCATGTGCTACGTTATGTGAAGGGCACTTTTGATTATGGACTCTTGTACACTCAGAGTCAAGATTCTAGACTCAGTGGGTTCACAGACTCAGATTGGGCAGGTTCAGTTGATGACAGGAAATCAACATCTGGGTATGTGTTCAGTTTGGGATTTGGTGCAGTCACATGGACTAGTAAGAAGCAATAGGCATTGCCTCTCTCTTCGACAAAAGCAGAGTATCGTGGAGCTGTTAAGGCAGCTTGTGAGGCAGTTTGGCTTTGCCGGATGCTTGCAGATATGCATATACCTCAAGCAGGTTCGACTCCCTTGTTCTGTGATAATCAGGGGGTTCTCAAACTTGCCAAAAATCCGGTCTTCCATGAAAGAACCAAGCATGTAGAAACTCATTGTCACTTCATTCGGAAGCTTGTTGAAGACGGATCCGTACAGTTACTGTATGTTCCAACAGAGGAGCAGACAACATACATTCTCACCAAGTCGCTCAGTACAGATAAGTTTGTAAACTTCAGAGGACATCTTGGTGTAGTTGACAGATTGAGCATTAAGGGAGGGTATTAAAATAATATTAGTTATTTATTTATTAATGCTCAATAATGTAATTTATTGTATTTTATATTGATAAGATTGTCTTCGATCTTATCTGAAGTTTCTTTTTAGAAACTTTCTGTTCCTGTACAGTTGGTAAATTATTTAATGAGCTCTTCGCTCATTTGTTAATACATAATTTTTTTACCAATTACCTGTGTTACAATAATATTCCATACACAAATGAGAGATTTTCTATATTTTTCATCAACATGAATGAGTTAATTATGATAGTTAACACATGTTCATTCTTTCTGTTTAAAAGAAGAGATCAAAAAGATGTTGAGGGTCATCTAATTGACATTGAGGGTCACTTGAAGTTCCTTGATCTGCATTTGAAATGGCCAATGGCTATGTGAGCCTTTGCATTTCTGGACAATCTCTTCCATCATGTCTATTAATCTCATGGAATCTTCAATAAGTATAAACTTGAGGACATGCTTCCAAAGCTGGCCTCGACAATAGATCAAGCAAACAAAGCTTGTCATTGTAAGGTAAAGAAGGATGGTTGTTCCTTCTTGGAAGTGGAGGATACTGCTGAACTGGAATATATTGGGGTAACTGTCTCTTCGTGATATTACATTATTTACAACCTTATACAAGAAAGGATCAGAAAAGCTTCAAATGAGCGACTTGATTGAGTCCTTTGTTATCATGCTTGTTGTAATTATGTTACCTTCTACACACAGATAATATTTTTAATATCTTTTGATTGACATGAACCACTTAAGCTATGACAGCTAACACACTCATTCTTCCTAGCTAAAAGTAGAGACCAAAAAGAATTAGTACAACACAAAAATTGACTTGAATAAAAAATGATAGACATGACCCAATAAATTGAATTGTCGAAATTGCATACAAAGGTACAACACCCATGTAAATGAAAACTAGAATATAAAGCTTGCAACGATCACTAATTTCTATTCAGTATACCAAATCAACACACAGGACAACACAAGAAGCTTGACTATTAATCTCAGCAGTAAGTAGGCATAAAACTACCATTCTCCCCTAAAATCTGGGTGCCAATAGCACTTATAAGTATTTTACAATATTTTGCATGTGATTTATTCAAGATAAATAAAAAGCTATCTGAAGTTCCTATGCCAACAATAGTTCACTTGCATACAAAACAAGTCTTAAATACAAAATCAACTTAAAATACATTGTTTAAAACAAGAAAGTTTTAAATAGATCTTAACTAGATATATCATGTCCTAAGATAAACCTTCTAGAAGGTCATATAAGAATAGCGATCTTTCAGTAATAATGACTGGGAATAGCTAGTGTGGTGTCAGTAGTTCCTTTCAGTGATTCTGATGCAACAAGAATGGTGTCTTGATCTGAAATTGATCAACCTTTGGAAAAAGCTTGAGGCCCTAGCGAGTGTTGACAATTCACCAAACAATTTTGGTGACTTGAATCTCACTTCTTCAGAAACTTGTAAAATTCAGTGTTCTGAAACCCTAGACCTGATGAAGGTTGAAACTGTGACAGTTCTTCCTGACTTAATCACATAACACTGGGCATTGTTAAGAAGAATGGAAAACCGAGTTTGATTCCTAAGTCCAATTTGCAACTTGGAACTGAGGGAATTCTAGGGTATGATCACCTCCACATGATCTTCTTTGATGACAAATCAGACCATTGACCTCAGATCCGTCTTCATTGTTATTCTTCTTGTGATGACTAAAACACCACTGAAAAGTGCTGAGAACTGAAGATCAAATGAGGATGCAACTTGCGAAAATGCTACCGAAAACCTGCAACAAACTCCAAAGGCATCTTTAATAGCAAACAGTGATGCTCCAATCTTTAGAAAAGAACGCTGGGAAGAATGGAATTTTGTGTGGGTACAACAGATATGAATTCTGCTTATATTTGAATGGGTATATGTACCGGCCAACTGCTACATTGTATTTCTGTAGGGGATCACTTGTTGATTCACCTTCATGTAATTTCAAAGCATTCAGTTTGTTCCTCAGATAAGGAATTCCGGTTGTAGTTGAATTGGCCTATAAATCAGCCAGCTGCTTACAAGGAGCTACACCTTTTCCTGCATCAACAATACAAGGTCCAAATATCACCACCACTGGAGCTGATAATTGTTGGAATTGATTGTCATTGATGTCAAAAGAGTATGAGAGATTGTTAGAATATTGTCATTGATGCCAAAGGTGAGAAGAGCACTTTTTCAATAGAAGAAATCTATGGACAAAGGCCAAAGGCCACTAATTGATGTTTGAAGACCAAGTAAAATCAGATTGAGAAGAGTGGATAAAAGATGAAATGAATCATATATCAATGATGAAGTAAATTGAATACAATGAAGGAAAAAGGGAATGAATATAAGATATATTAAGAAGCGCTTCTTACATGATAAGGAAATTAATTAATTAAATAAAGATTAGTTTTAACCAAAAGTCACAAGGGTATGGTGAAAGGTTGTGTCTCATGATGAGACAAGATATATAAGAGAAGTCATTCCATGAGATGTGTTGTGTGGGAAAGTTTTATCATTCAAGAGTGAGCGAGGAATAAAAAAGGGAGGAAGGTTTTATCATTCAAAGAAGAAGTGTATGGAATTAGAATATGTAGCATGAAGTAAATAAGAGGAAGATAGAAGAATGAAGTGAATGAATATTATTAATTGAAGATTTGGTTAAGAATAGTCAAGAGACATGTTGAAGAGTTATGACCATTGAAGAATAAGAAAATCATAGAAGGTCATTCAAAGGCAGCCTTCAAAGGCAGCCATTAAGGAAAAAATAAAAAGGAGAAAGAAAAAGTATTAAAAGGCAGCAATTAGTCTTAACAAAAATACATATCCTTTTAAAGAGTTTTCTCTTTTCAAAGAGATGCAACTCTTCATTGAGATGTAAATATGTAAATAGATGTGTGTGGAATAGAAAGGAATATTTATTTGTCAAGAGAGAAGTGTGTGGAGGATAAAAATATATACTATTGTGGATATGTGTTCAAAAACAACATCTAGTCTTAACAAAAAGACATATCCTTTCAAAGAGTAATCTGTTTTCAGAGAGATGCAACTCTTCATTGAGATGTAAAGATATAAATAGATGTGTGTGGAATAGAAAGGAAGATCTATTAGTCAAGAAAGAAGTGTGTGGAGGATAAAAATATATATTATTGTGGATATGTGTGAAAAGGCAGCAATTATTATTTAAAAGGAGTCATGACTATTTGAAGGGTCATTATCTTTGGAAGGATGTATCTCTACATAGAAATATGAAGATATAAACAGGAATAAGAAATGTGTGAGGAGAGTGGAATAAATATAATATCATACAAGCAGATTTTTGAAGAAGGGAAGTGTGTGAGACACAAAGATGTCATTCAAGAACAAGAAGATTTAAGAAGAATATATGCAAATTTGTGTATGACTATTTAAGAAAGAGAATATATGCAGATTTGTGTTTCAAGATTTTGAGGAGAATATAAAGGGAGATCATTAAAGGCTATTTGTAAAGAAGATTTATTCTCAAGAAGACAAGATTCTATTGAAGATGTTGGTGCCCCATATTGACGAGGTTGGTGCCTCATATCAAAGAGATTGGTGTCTCTTGCTGAGTTGGTGCTTAGTTGTGGGGATTGGTGTCTCTAGTGGGTTGGTGCCTACAAATTCTACAAGTAGGGATTGGTGTCTCTAGTGGGTTGGTGCTCACAAATTTTATAAGAGGGGATTGGTGTCTCTTGTAGGCTGGTGCCTAAAAAGATTGTAAGAGATTTTAATATCAAGCAATATTTTTCCATGGTTTTCTCCCGTAAGGGTTTCTGCGTAAATTGTGTGTTCTTTTTGTGTTGCATAATTGTTAGATTTTATGTGAATGATATTGTGCAATAGATATTATTGTGGTTGTTAGTTTGAAAAATTAAAAGATTGTATTATACTGATCCACCCCTTCTCCCCTTCCCCCCCTCTTAGTATAATTGTGTCATGTGTGCTCATCAATAATATATGGGAGTATTTCAAGGTTTGAGATATAAAATTTGGGCTGCACGTGGCACTCTTTATTTTGTTTCATTAACAATATCTCACACCATTTTTTAGCTTTAAATGCCTTCATCTCCAAATGGCATTGTAAGTTTTAACTAACTTTAGAGACTTGTCAGGATAGAAAAAGTCGCTTGCATTTTGAAGATTCAAACAATTGTTGAGAATTATCAGATTCTGAAGTCAGTCACAGTAGTATACTCAGAATAAGACTTCCACCAAATAAACACAACTGTTTACCTGCTCTACCATATTTAGGATCTCATGCAAACATATTTTCTGCACGATTTCACCACAAGAACATAAAATACATTTCTGCTGTCATAAGACAACAAAGAGGACACCATACATCATTAGGTCACTTTTTATTCAAAATCAGCAAAAATTTCACCAAATTCTTCATTCAGAATTGCCAGAAACTTCATTTTACACACTCACAAAAGAAATAAATCTTAAAAATTAAAAAAACACTTAATAAAGCCTCTCAAAGAAATCATTGCTTAGTTTAAAAATATTATAAGTCTTATGAACAAAGACCAAAATTAACCTTACCTAACCTACAGAGTACAAACATTAACTTTATATTATATGATAACTCAACATAAAAACTATAATAGCCCCTTGCAGGGTGACCTTTGGCTTATATGCCACAATGATGGGTATCTCTTCATCAAATTCACCAATGACTTGCATCTATCCTTGCCATTGGGGCGCATGCCAGTAATTTACCCTATTCAGCATTAAATATTTGTGTATTCAAGCATGCAACATTTCCCGTGGAGATTTGATCATGGGTCTCCATTATGAATGCCAAACTGATTTATCACTTGAGCGCATCACATTTGACTATGGAGAAAGAGCTTATTAGTTATTACATTATTTAGTAAAATGTGTTCTATCTACTACACAACATCATGTCTATTTTGTCTTCTTGTTTCTCTTCTGTGCAATTTTCCTTTTTCAATTTTGTGGTTCTTTCAGTTTGTGCTTGAAAATATATGAGAAATATCCTAGCTTAGTCAAAAACCAGCTTTTTGACTTTAGTGCAGAAATCAATCCATAAGATAAATGCTGTGACAGAGATTGCTACCCCAGACTAGAAAATATGTGGAAATCTTACTTGCAGTTTTATACACGATGGTTATGAAAAGTGAAAACTCTTTGTTTATCCTCCATAGATCGTACTCTTATGTAATATTTGCCGCTAGGCCTTATTTAATACTTGATTTATTTCATCTAAAACACTTATTACCAGCGAAACAATGCAATCTTAGAAGATTGTATGCCTAAAAAGTCATTCATTATGTTCTATGATCACTAAGTTTTCTTCCTCATTGATGTTTGTCCTTGAAATTTTCCTTTAATGCATTACTGATTATCCTCTTCCAAAAATCTTTGTTTATATTGTTTTAATTTTGTTGAAGCTTTTCATCCTGCTGAATTGGTGGTTATTCTTAGCCTAAATTTATCATTTATAATCACCTCTTCTATTTTCATTTCTATGTATGGTAGTGATTTTAAAATCATGCAAACTGTATTCTAAAGTGATTAAAGTTTTAGTCTTTTCTTTTGCAAAAATATATTATTTTTCTTTCTGTAATCCTTGATTTGAATTGGGAGGTCAACTACTTTTAAATATGCAGAAGATCCATTGATTGGTGTGTATTTTGTAATTCTCTTAAAGAACGTGCTGTTGTTTTTATACACTGCAGATATATAAGGTCTGTCTTTCCCATTGGAGCAATGTTTGCAATGACGCTGTGGCTTGGAAATACAGCATATTTGTATATTTCTGTAGCCTTTGCACAGATGTTGAAAGCTATCAGTGAGTTCTTTCACTACTAGATGACTTCACAATAACAACTTAAAACAAGTTCCAGAATTCTTTGGAACTTCTGCATGATATGGGGTCAGATGGCTTTCCTGAGGTTTTCTTCGTTTTTTAACTCTTCTTTTCCTTTCTACAGTGCCTGTAGCTGTCTTCTTGTTGGGAGCAGCAGCAGGGCTTGAGGTGCTGAGCTGTAAAATGTTTTTAATTATGTCTGTGATTAGCTTCGGAGTCCTTGTGGCATCATATGGAGAAATAAATGTCAACTGGATAGGTGTGGTATATCAAATGGGTGGAGTTATTGGAGAAGCCCTGAGGCTTATTTTCATGGAGATTCTTGTTAAGAGGCAAGGTCTTAAGTTGAATCCCATAACTCTAATGTACTACGTGAGTCCCTGCAGGTATGTGTGTGAAGTAGTATGCTGTACAGTTTTCAGAAACAAAATTTTATTTGCTTACGTTGTTTTTTCCTTTCCTTGGTGTGTTATATCTGTATCATCTCTTATGCAGTGCAATATGCCTTCTAATTCCTTGGATATTTTTGGAGAAGCCAAAGATGGATTCATCAACAACTTGGAGATTTGATCCAATTATTATGTCGCTAAATTCCCTCTGCACTTTTGCTCTCAATGTGTCAGTATTTCTTGTTATCTCACATACCAGTGCATTGACAATCCGTGTGGCTGGTGTTGTGAAGGACTGGGTGGTTGTATTACTGTCTGCATTGTTGTTTGCTGATACGAAGCTTACAACTATAAATCTGTTTGGCTATGGTGTTGGTATGTAAAATAAGTTTCTGCCTCTTATTAGAGACTAGTTATAAATCTGTTTGGCTATGGTGTTGGTATGTAAAATAAGTTGCTGCCTCTTATTAGAGACTAGTTAGAAAGACAAATGCATCTTCAGTATTGTCATTTGCCTATTCTTAGATACTAGAAGTAACAATTCTTGTAACAGAATGCACAGGCATGACTAATTGTTTTGATATTTGTTTTCAGCCATCGCTGGTGTAGCAGCATATAACAATAACAAGTTGAAAGTAGAAGCATCCAGTGTGAACCGAACTGTGGTAGACATGAATGAGCTTCCAGCTAGACATGAGGAGGGCCTAGACATTCTTCGAGACAGCGCATCAATTGACAATAGATACTTAGATGGGAAGATTGAAAATGGTCCTGGGTAATGTGTTCTGAATATTAATCATCCAAATATTGTATACAACTTAACTAGAATTTGTATTTATTTTGGTATTTGTCTAATTGTATTAGTTATTACTTGTTCAGTCGGCCAGAAAATTGATGGACAGTGAAGAATATGATGATTGGTGATTACTCAGTTTCCTTGGGGAAGTTTGACCTGAGATTGGGTAAGTAAAATTCTTTGTTAAGTTGAAAATTGAAATTATTCCTTATGTGACCCTTTTCATGAAACTGTCTTATTGACCTGGATAACATCAATCTGGGAGCTAAATTGAGTAACATTGACTCTCTCTTGTTGGAAATAGGTTTTAACCCTCTTTCACTGAAGATGATAAATTTATGGATTAGCAACTGTCATATAAAGAAGCCGGGCAGTTGACTATGGACAAGTTCCAGGAATAAAAAAAAAAGTAGGGTTATTGTGTCTTAACAAAATCTTTTGACAATAAGACAGTATCTGTAGCATTATTACAAATGAGCATATTCATGGGGTTCATATAACAAGAATCTTGCACATGACTTGTACAATTTTGGCTGTAACAAAGCACTTCAACAGAAAAGTTTCAAGAAAATTAGTC
Organism: Sequoiadendron giganteum; assembly: GCA_007115665.2. Lineage (NCBI taxonomy): Eukaryota > Viridiplantae > Streptophyta > Pinopsida > Cupressales > Cupressaceae > Sequoiadendron > Sequoiadendron giganteum. The sequence goes on along the minus strand of CM021107.1, from coordinate 431,032,139 downwards.
GAAGTGAATCGCGGCTTTGTTGTTTCATTTCAAATAATTTATTAAATGTACCTGTTGTTTCCAAGGACAATACTTAGTAGTTTAGTGCTGAAGCCACCCATTTAGGAAACAGAAGGATGGGGAAACCTTTTCTTGTGGCAGCTCTTGGCTACTTAATATTGAATTTATTATTTATTTATTGTGTAAATTTTGAGCTCCTTGGTGTTTTAGTCAAAGAGCTCCAAGATTAGTAAAGTTAATTATTTATTATTTTCATATGTATTTTTCTCTGGCCTCATGTCAGTTTTTGTTGATATCTACTATTCATATAATATCACTTGCTTTTTATCTGTAATACTTAATACCTTTAATTTATTCCCTGCAAACAATCATGTTTCATTTGGATAAGATTGGTTTGTTGCCCATGGCATCCGTTTTAGATTAACAACAACCTGAAAATGTTAAATACAAAAAAACAAAAAAAATTCTGAAAATGGTGCAGTCTTGTAAAACTATGCGTTAATTAAATTACATGATCAATCTTAGACACACACCACTATTTGCTAATGCTTTTCACTTTGATCTAAGCATGTATATTAGTCATACTATATTTTGGTCATGTCTAACTAGAACATTTTATCAGCAAAATGTCGTAACTTAAATTGAAAGTAGAAAAAGGCCTCCTATGCTTTTGTGTGCTGATTTTGTGAAGCTGCCCGTAGGAGGTAGGAGTACGCTGCATTGCATTTTCTGTCGTTTGACTTATAATGCGGGGATGAACTTTGTTTAATTGACAAAGTATGCTTCGTAACTGTAATTTTGATTCAGTTTTAGTTTGCATTTCATCTTGATTCAGTACCCCTTATTTATGGAGAAAGCATAATGTGCTTATAGCTGTTATGTTCCACCAGTAATGGTGGTCTCGTGCATTTGTATTATTCGTATATCAACAGTCAAGTTTAATAGACCTGACAATAAATATTGGTTTAGTTGTGTTTTTTTTCTTGATACTGTTTGTGTTCTCTTTATATTCTCTCTGTATATTACTTCTGCATGTCACAAGTCCCAAGTCATTTTCTCGCTTAAATTTAGAATGGAAGATAACCTGTACTGTACAAGTTTGTCTTATGGTTTCCTTTTATGTTGAGCAATGTCCCAAACTCTCTTGGAAGTTTATGCCTACATAATATCAATGATATATGCCAAGTAGACAGACAACAATTGCCAATTTCTCTATATGCATTAGAAGACATTTTACTTGAGACATTTAGGATTTCTTTTAAGATTTTTTATAAAATTCCAAGGCACAAAATAAAAGTATATATGTTGGAAGCAAGTAATTCCCATGAACTAATCATGCATATTGTCGAAGAAATCTTCAGTGATATATTTTTACACATTGTATAATGTCAAAATGTATGATATATTGATCTTTTACACATTGTATGTTTACATTTTATGCAAACAATTATGGCTTTGGGCCCTTCCCATGTTTATCTTAATAAAAAATTAGTACTTTTATTTTTCTTTTCTTTCCCAATTTCTTTGATTTACAATCTATCGTGCACGATTAACACAAAATATTTAATCTTTGAAATATAATTTCATGTTAATAGAAGAATAAGTACCCATAATAAATCATGCATTTAAGATTTTTTTGTATGTAGAATCTAAAATCACCACCAATTCATATCCAAAATCATAAGGGAAACAGATGGTCATCTTACACTCAATCTGAGTGTGATAGTGGCTACTAAACACATTGACCCAAAGTGACATCATCAATATAATCATTGTTAGGGAAACAACCTAGACTTCTAGATAGCATGATGTTATGAGATGAATTCACACAAGAATATACCATTTGTAGAGTAGTTATAGCATAAAAGACATTAATCAAAGTGAACCCAAAACATAAAAGGACAAAAGATGTGGGTATGCAATTTTTAGCATTACATTTTGCCCCCACTTTAATGTGCATGCAACTTACCGAGGATGCATGCCAAAATAAAACAATCATTCAACATATAAATTAAATATTTTTCAAACATGCAAAGGGATAATGATACACTAAACAACAATATGGATATGGTTTATCATTTTGATTTTTTTGTGCAACGAGTCTCCATTAGAAAATTGTAAAACTAAAAAAATGCAGTTTTGAAAGAATTATCTTAAAAAAAAAACGTAAAGGGAAGGGTAAGAGATTGACTGTGTCGAAAAGTTGTTAAGCTTTGACTATGTCGAAAAGTTAAAGGATTTTGAATATGAAAGATTTTATTAAAGCTCTTTGAAATGGGAATGACAATGAGCATGTCACCACAAAACACAACTCGCAAAAAAAATGCTAGTGGCATTTATGCTCCCTCCAATTGTTTGGATATAACGAACACATCAAATTGGATGAAAGGGGAAAGATAAATAATCATGACAAGAGCTTGTAAGCATACTAAAAGATATCATGTGACAAACATATAAGAGCACGGGTAAGATGTGATTGTGAAGGTAAATGTAATAAGAGAAAAGCAAGGTCCCCTCGAATGTTTCTTCAATTAAGGCAAATAATGGTGGGTATAAAAACTAGATAATGCTTTTATATGGGCACAAACAAAATGTAGGATATAGACATGATATGGATAATAACCTACATGATATGGATAATAAACATATTAATAAGATAAAAGGGTGATGAGGATCATAAGCATGCAATCATGAGATAAAAGCATGGAAAGGATTAAAATATTAAGTACATAAATATAGGATAATCATTTGAGCTAAAATCATGAGATTAGTCATGATAAGCATGACACTAAAACATAGAAAGCATAGAAATACTCATATATCATGTACTATAGGAATGCATAAGGTAATGAAGAACATGTGCAAACACAAGTGGTAAAACATGGAATATATGAGGATATAGTTGTAAGTGGTAAAAGTAGAATGGATTATTAACAATGAATTCAATCAATAAACTCAAAAAGGTGAAATAGAACCCACATACCAATGAGATCAAATTGTAAATCAAACTATGAATTCAAAGGTTAATTAAATCAAAGACACAATTGAATCCAAAAACAAGAACAATCTTACCATCCTATTGTGGAGCAACTTTTGTTGGTTGAAATGTCAAATTGCTTCAACACAAAGCCTCCATGATAACTTGCAAGAAGCTTGATATGTGATGACTTAGATGCTATGATAATGCTCTCAATTGTTCAAGATAAATGCTCAAATGGACATGACTTAGCTATGAAAATTTTAGGTAATGAATGTGAAGGATGAAGAGTGATTTTATAGATTTTAGGAAATTAGATCAACAATGTGGATTAAGACGTGTTGATTTGAGATTGAGAATAAATGAGAGGAATTGATTGCCCAATTAACTGACATCAATTGACTGCAGGATTCCAGTTAACTGATTGCATGATATATTGATTGAAATGTTAAGTCAATTGATTGATTAGAAGACTCCAAGTGAGTGAGAGTTGAGAGAATTGATTGATCAAAAGAGTGGTCAATCAATATCCGTTGACCGAGAGAGTGTTAGTTAAGATTTGAGAAAATAATGCATGATATAATTAATTAATTATTGGAGGAAAGTGCAAGATAAGATTGATTAATAAATACTTTATTTATTTATTAATGGATGATGTTTGAGTAAGATATTTTGAGGGAAATTAGGATAATTAAATAATTAAAGATAATGATTTAATTCATGCATGATGGTAAGTGATTTAATTAAATAATATAAAGATAATTATTTAATATTAGAAGGGGGTTTGATATTTAATTAAATATTTAGTTGATAGCTATTTAATTAAAATAGAAGAATAAGTTGGAGTGAGGGGCCTAGCTCGATTGGCTAAAGCATCTTGTTGCAGGCAAGAGGTCACAAGGTCTAGTCTCCCCCAAACCCGTGGTACCAGAGGGCGTGTCGCGCCAGCGCCACTGATTACATGAAAAAAAATTACTAGGCGCACTGCAGTTTATAGGGGGACGAATATCTGACCATTCCTGCAGTCTAAAAAAATAAAAAAGAAGAATAAGTTAAGTTAGCTACATAATTAAATAATTAATGTTTATTTAATTAATCAAGAGGAATGAAAAGATTAAAAGGTAGGCTAATTAAATAATTAGGAATTGTTTAATCATATGGGATTGGAGGAAATATTAGATGATAAAATGGTGAATTAATTAAATAATTCCAGATTATTTAATTAATTGAGGGAAATAGGATTAAATGATGAAAATGATGCTAAACGGGGATTAATGATAGAAATGACGGTAAATGCAATAATAGTAATGAAAATGATGCCAATGATGGAAAATCCAGTTTCAGGGTGTGTGATATGCGTTAGGCATTTTTACATGTCTACATTTTGCCCCTCTGACACAATGTACTTATTGCATTGTTTCAAAGAATTCGATGCTTAGCTCAAGATTAAAAAAAATAATATGCCCCATTGTGCCCTGGCAGTCAACAAAAGGATGACAGGACATTGGGTTGCCCCCTCAAGAGGCTAGTCGAAAAAATTACCTTTTCAGGTCGGGCTTGTGACAAGGTTCAAGAGTAGTTCAAATGCACAAAGGATAGAAGATTAGGCCCTAGGGGTCACGGTTAAGGTTCAAGATGATCCAGGGTGCTCAAAATATAACCTAGGAGGATGGTCGAAGGTAAAAACCTAGGGTTTTGGTGGGGTTAAATAGGAAATTAGGGTTATTCACCCCTCATTTGCACACTCAGCGTTAGGTGATTTTCGCTCTCTAGTGAGATTTTGATACAAACATGCATTGATGATGGCGAGGGTTCTGAGCGCACCACATTGAGTATACATTGTCCATCAGTACTAGCGGCTAGCCGACGTGGGGATTGCGATAAGTAAACTTCTAACTTTGGCTTTTGACTTTTTTTGCTTTCGTAATTAATGCTCAAAGTTAGGATGAACAATAGCAATAGGGTTTTAGGATTAGCACTACTGACACGGTTTTAGTGCTATTGTATTTTTAGAATGATCGTTATTGTAAAAAACCATTGCTATTGTTAAATAACATCATTAGTGTTGAACAATAACGTTATTGTTAAGTCGTAAAATTTGACCACATGGATTAGGTTATAGGGGGATTGTCTCTAATGTCAAAGAGCAGTGTTATTGTAGGTTTAATAGGTTCTCTATTATGAAAATCCAACACTATTGTCAAGTAACAAACTTTCTATTGTGAAAACCAATCGTTGTTGCTTCAAAAGATGCTCGCTTTTGCTCTAAAGCACTAATTTAGCTAGTTTAACTGTAGATTTAGGTTCTCTGACTTGATTTTTAGCAAGATTTGATGTTGTGGGTTGAATTCTTTCAGGCCACACTACATCCTCTTTAGTCTAAGGAGCACAAGCCATAAATCTTAGATCAGATAGCCCAGTTTCAAGAGCTAGAGAGAGATTTTCTAGACGTCATTGGATTGAGATACATCACATACATGCCCGAGATTTGATCACATAGAGCGATGACGATAGCGCTTGTAGAGAGTTAGAGATTCGAGGCAACCATATTCCACATTCCCAAAGGGGAGTGCACCATCACGCTTGAGGATGTTTGGAGGATATTGCATATCCCTATTCACAATGAATTGGTTACTTATGACGCAAGGAGAGGTACCTTGGCTATGCCGAGATTATTGGGTGTTCGACATCTCACTGTCATAGATTCAGAGATTCATTTGACTCTATTTTTGGATACTGTAGACAACATGGTGATAGTGCTAGCAAGTTTGGTCATTGGACCTTTGATGTCAGATAGGAAATCTTAGAGATTTCTAGTTGGTTGGGGCATTGTCATTAAGATGATGATGGAGGAGGGTACTGTCTACGCATGGGGACCCTGCATTTTGGCTCACTTCTATCATGACATGCACGGGTCAGTTTACCATGGTGGTAGCAAAATTTCAGCGGGTGTCTCATTACTCCATGTTTGGGCATGGGAGCAGATTGTAGTTACACGTCTTGAGGGGATTGATCAGAGGGATCTTGATGATCCTTATTCATACATGTACCATGATTGGATCCATTACTGACTACTTGGTAGACTTCAGTATTGGAGGTTTGTTTTTGATAATATGATAGAAGTTTATTTGGCATCCATATCTAGACTGCAAGTCCTAGATAGATGACCATGAGTAGCTTGTTTATTGTCAATAGACTAGATACCTAATTGGGAGAGTATATACCATCTTGGAGAGCCATCTTCCTGATAGAGTCCTTCGCTAGTTTGGGGAGAGACAAACTAGGCTCGATGATGATTATCATGCTAGATATGCTCACATAGCTAGAGAGGTCAATGCATGGGGACCTCGAGCGGATTCATAGAGGGCATTGACAGAGTTCAATGCATTGGCACCATTTGGATGGGGATGGGCGGTCGAACCCAGAGATGCAGGGACAACATAGGATTACAATATATGGTGGGCACGCAGGAGGCCACTCAGATTTACCATTCCCTCGAGGGATGTAGGAGCAGGAGGCCTTGTGATTGGGCGGAGGAGGAAAGGCAGAGCAATTGGGAGTAGAGAGGCTTGCCAGAGGTAGAGGATTGCCCTTGAACAGTAGTAGAGGGCATAGGATCAGGGTGAGGATGACGATCAACAACATGATGGACATGTACATGATGATGGACAAGGAAAAGGCCTAGATGATCGGTAGAAGAGGGTACATGCACCTCCCCTAGATGGAGACATGGATGCACAAATTTCACAGGTGACAACAAAGTGGGATTAGGTTCGCCTAGAGTGTGATCGGGAAATCCAGGACAAGGATGTCAGAGCTGGTGAGAGGGATGTGGAGATCTCCTGAAGGCAGGTTGCAGACACCTAGATTGTGATCCTTATAGTTGAGAGGGACTAAGCTAGGTCTGAGAGAGATGCTCTTGTTCAGGAGAGAGATAGAGAGAGGAGCCAAAGGATACAACTAGAGATAGGACAGGCCTCCTCCATCCCTCGAGCCTAGTGCTAGTAAGAGCGTGACCAATTTATTGCCGAGGTCACACATTACAAGACACTTTATGAGGCTCAGGTACCTAAAGCTTAGATACGACCTATATTTGGAGCTCAAAGCACAACTACAGGTGCAGGATCGAGTAGATCTGCAGGGGGATCAGTGCACAAGTCTTCTCATCATACGCATTGGTCGCCAGGGCATGATCAACATGATTAGAGGTCTCCTCCTCCATACGGGGAGCAACAAGGTTGACATTCTTGATGTTATTTCATTGCTTTGATATGGACTTGATGTAGACACCATTTTGTATATACATTAATCAAACTTTTGAGCCTCGTTTATATGTATAATTTTTATCTAGTTGATATGGTATCACACATATTTATTGATGATGACATTGTACTGAAATTTCCATTTTTGATGATATATATGAGATATACCATTTTTTATGTGACCAATGATGTGTTTATGAGATACTTATGATGCACATTATGTTTATGATGATGGATTCCTTATATGCTATGCGATGACGATGTTATGATGATATGCTCATCATTTTGTATTTTTTGATGCTTTTTATATGATATGCATAATGTGGAAGATATATGATGATGCATGTATGTAATGGATGATGTTATATGATATGATTGATATTATATTTTGATGAGTTTGTGGATGCAGGATGCATGTGGTACTAATGATGTTGTGATGCAAGATGGAGATGTTAGTTAGAATAAATGTTAGTAGGATTAGAGGATATAATTTTTTTGATGATTTTGATTGTAGATATGGATGAATGCATTGATGATAATGAATTAAGGATAATATTTTGATGATGCGTAAAACGTGATGAGTTTTATTTTGCTTCATGGAGATACTAAGTATAGAAATCCTTATTAATGTAGCAAATAGACACGATGCACTGGGGTATTAATGACCAAGGCAGGTTTGTATCTATTGTGTGGACTTTGACTTTGAAAAATAAGGAGTATTCTTGCTCATACCAAACATATGGAAACCTTGCTATGGGTCAGAAGTTCAAATCATTTCAAAACAATGCACAAAGAGGCATGAGGAACCTAACATGCAACAATCAAACGAGTTGCCCAAAATGACTTGGCCACACAACAAAACAAGTATTCGCCATGGTAGTATTGCAAAAATATCCAACAAACATAGTATACTAGATCAACGATCAATTCCCCATTCCTTCTTCTCTAAATCGTTATGGACATCCTCGAGAGATCCTGAGAATGAGACAATAAGATAAATCAAAAGATAAGATCACAAAAGATAAACAATGTTGTTGTATCACTTGCCATAGATGTTTTGATGTTTTAGCATATTGTCCATCAATAATGTCTATTGTAGGAATGTTTTATCCATTAAGACACATGTTAGGATGTTGATGATGATTTCAAAAGGCAGTGTAGTTAACACTTAGGCATTTGTTTCAATTTGATAATGATCATGTCTTTATGATTTTTTTGCTTGGGATTTCCATGCTTTCTTTATTTTTTGATTGGATTGTCAAAGGGTGAGGGTGATGAATTGTTTATTATGGATGGATAGTTTATTGTAGATAGGCAATAATGGATATAGGATTTTTTGAGGGTTTTTTTTGAATGTTTTTGTGCTTTTTGAGATTATTTGTGGTTGTTTTTGATGTTTTTCAAGACATTTGGATTTTTTTTGGTATTTTGAGAGATTTAGAGACCAAGGGGGGGACCTAAGGGGACTAACCTAGTGCCTCAGGGGCTCATTGATTGATGGCCTTGTCTACATTATAAATGCAAAGCTAACATAGTTCAATTTATTGGACTCAAAATGACTCGTACGAAGACGAACAATGGTATTTTAAGGATTTTGATGTTTTACCATTTTTTTAGATTAGTTTTATGAATGTTTTCGCACAATTTTGACAAGTGGATATGGATATGTGACGATATCGGTGATCTTTTTGAGATTTTATTGAAAACCAAGCTAGGATTGATTAATTTGATTGATTGATTATCGATAGTGATAACATTGTTGATGATACACAATAATGTAAGGATAGTGTCGAAAAACACAAGGATTGGGAAAGGATATATCCCAAGATGATAGTGAATTGATTGGATAAGATAGATCAAGATTTTGAAGCTATGATTGGAACCAAAATCTGTTGGAATGATTTGATGTGACGTTGAAGTGTAAGTTATACACAATTGATATTGATTGCTTGGATTGATGTTTGATAAAAGATATAGCTTAATAAGGAAAATCTTATTCATCAAAATGTGCTATGGGCTAGTGATTTGGATTTTTTTCTTACAAATGTTTTAACCAATTTGATTTTGCATTTGCAAATGTTGAGATCAACACATGAGTTGGAGGATATAGCTTAAGATTTATTCTTGAAGCAAGATGTAAGTATCTTCCCCTAGTGTCTAGCAATGTATGGAATTCCATGGGTGAATGCTTGGATAGATGAATGGATTGGATGGATGGGTATGCGAAGGATGCCAAGAATTATCTTGTGATAAGATAACATGTTCTGATAGAGACTGATCATTTGGATAATGCTTTCCAAATTAAATAATGTTGGATAGGGTAAGATCAATGATAATGATCCATGCCAATACTTTTTCCCTAAGCAAGTATGAAGCACACACCAAATTTTTGTCAAGATCAAGATAAGTTGGATTTGGATGAAAATGGGTTGGATAGATGATTCATGGATTTATTCTAGATGGGATGAGATGCTTCCACCTGAAATAGCACATGTAGATGCTCGATTTTACGCATGATGTCTGTTTGCTAGGTTTTCATCATGGTAGTTGTCCAAAGCACCACCATAGTGGTTTTCACTGGAGGATGATTTTTTTCTTGACTATTTTTTTGATTTTTTTTTGAAGATTTATGCTCATGTTTAACCACTTGGTGGTGCTGATGTAGATGCTTCTGTCATAATGTGCCAATGGTATCCTGCTTGGAGAAACTGGTTTGCTAAGATACATACACTTGAGTGTAACCCCTGATAATTCTTGTCTTCTTTGTTGATACCGAAGTTAACCTTGCCTAGATGCACACATCATGATAGGGTGCCTTTAGAGTCCTTATGATAAAGAGTCGCTGCCAAGACACAATCAATGTGAGATTTGGACATCATGGATGTTGAAGTGGATGGTGAAATGTTTTGAGGGATATACAATTCAAATGGATTGGTCGACAGTTTGGAATCTTTTATTTTCCAAACTTGGGAGGATGAGCAATGATGAGTGGATATTGAGATTCGATTGGGACCAAATTCTTCATATACTTTGTAGGTTGCTCTTGAAGCTTTATTTTGCATCGTTGGAAATTTTTGATGGATGAACTTCCCTTTTTTATTTTTACCCATAGTTTCTTTGACTAATGGAGTTTGATAGGGATGATTTTATTGCTTTTTCTTTGGTATCCATTCAATAATTTTTCTTGTCCATTTTGTTTTGCCAATTATTTTTCTTCAATGAATTGTTCCTTTCTTTGATATAAAATTTTCTCTTATTGTTGGTCCCAATTAGAGGGTGGAAAAATGTGTGGATGATGATTCATGATACATATGGTTTTAGCATTGGTATCGATTTCATCATAAGGACTCTTCATGCTTTCCATGTTGGTGTTTGCACTAGATAAAGTTTCCCCCAGTATTACAGAGGTATCATTGGCATGATTGGATTCCTTGACTGTTGTATACCGAATGCTTTGTTGCTTAGGATTGCTAATTATCTTTTCTGATTTCAAGATACTATGTTCCTGTAAACATAATCCTTTATTTTGATAATGTTCGATATCCTCATACTCAATGTCTTCAATCTACATGGAGGATGTTTCTGATTTTAATGCTTCTTCCAAAGGTGTTGATGGTTCACAATCCATGTAGGGGTCTTCCTCATGATCCATTTCTGCTTCCTCTTCAAAGAATGTTTTTAATTCACAATCCATGTAGAAGTCTTCTTCATGGTCAATTTTTGATATGTTATGGATTATGCTATGCCTTGATCAAGTGTAAAGATGTTAAGAATAAGAGAATCTTGTTCCTTAGTAATGATAACAAGAGTATGAGACTCTTGTTTTGGATGAAGATCATCTACATGTCCCTTAGGAGTAAGCATCTCATGGGTGGATGTATGTGTTCTTGGTATATGGATATGATCATTGTTTGTGAAATCTTTTATGGATTGGAAGATACCCATTAAATCATGTTATAGTATCTTGGAGATGTGGATTCTTGATCTTGGATTTTATTGAAGTTATCCTCAATATTAGATTGGAATAGACCCATGAGATCTTGAGAAGACATGGGTCCTTGATTTTGACTGATTTCATAATTGCTTTTGATATGCTTCAGATCAAGTTCTTGACATGGGTCAATTTCAAAGGATGGATCATTTGCAAAGGGTTCATGAATGTCTTCCTTAGGCATTGGTATTGGTTTAAGATTCTCTTAATCTTCAAGTGAATTTGGATCAAGTGTTGAATTAAGGATTTATTCAATATTGGCAACCATGAGGTCAAATGATGTCAATATGTCTTGGAAAGGACCATTGCTAGACTTTGGTGAAGGATTTTGATCATGCTTGGGAATAAATTCTTGAGATATGTCATCTTGCTCATTGGATGATGTAGAGACATTGTCAACACGATCATTGGTAGATGGATCTTGGGTGTTATTCTCAACAATTGAGGTAGAGATCTTGTCAATGTTTTCAACCATGAGATCAAATGATGTTAAGATTTTTTGAAATAGATTATTGTTAGACACTAATGGATTATCTTGATCATGCTTTGAAAAAGAATCTATGTCTTCTAGCTCATTATGTGAGATATAAACATTATCCATATGATAATCGGTGGGTGGGCTTTGTAGGTTATCTTCAACATTGATTTCCCCTTCATATATAAGGTCTTGTATAAGGTTCTTGAGTTTTATGCAAGCTGACATTTCATGACCTTTTGTTCCATGGAATTTACAATAGGTGTTATCATCATACCCTGAAGGTTTGAAATGAAGTTTAGAACTATCTTGTGATTTTGGAAGATTGATGAAATTATCTTGCACCAAATTTTCTCACATGAACTCGATTGGTTCCCCTAAAGGAGTGTACTCATGTTTGGTGCTATTGTTGGGTTTGGATGTGTTCATTAATGGATTCATGTTTTGATTGTTTGATTGACATATTTGTGAGTTTTGACATAGATTAAAATCTATGTGACAAAGCATTCCAAAGTCTTGCATAGGTACACACATAGTTGCTATGTTGTTGTAGCTAATAGGATATGATAACTTCGTGGGTGTATAGAGTGGAATTGGATTCGAGTAATAGATTAACATTGACATGTTTTTGTTGACTTCAAGATTAGATAAATGAATGGGTGAGATAATGTTGTATGTTGTTGGGATGTTATGGTTGTGTGTTGTGATCTTGTGGTTGTCATAAAAGTTCACAATATACTGTGGAGAATGAGAGATTGCAAGCTATGAAAGTGTGGTGATGTTTTGGTATGTAAAATGGCATACAAAGGGAATGTTGGTAAACCTTTTGGAGAAATGATTTTGTTTGATTGATGTTAGTTGAAGTTGATTTTGGGATAGTGTGATGACAAAGTTTGATTTTGGATGTTTAAGAATGACAAGATTTTGGTACTCAACCCTATGATCAAGAGATGAGTGGACTTTGGATGATGTTTGAAAAATGCTACTATATTTTTGATTCTCAACCCTACAATGAGAGTATGAGTGGATTTGGAATGTTTTTAGATATGTTGCTAGTCTAAAGACACAAGGATGAACAAGATTTGATTGATGTTGTTGCGTCTTCAAAGTGGTGATGAAGGATAAGTTAATTTCTCTACTTGAACTAGACTTATGAGTTGCATGTAAAGGTGGATGATAGTAGTCTAGAAAACTAGGGAGAGGATAATGTCCACTAAATTTTGACAAGACCACTAGATGATAAACTGATTGGATAAAGACGCTAGCAAGATGATGGGGTTTGATAGGTTGTGCTTGATGTGTGTCCAAAGGCTAGTTTGATGTTTGATTTATGATGATGATGTAAAGGATGGTCTAAAAGAATAATGATGTTTAAGGATGCTTATAAGGTCTGATGTGGATCTGATTTGATATTCTGATAGCTAAGCGGGATATTATGATAATGTTTGAGACAAATTTTGAAAAGTTTGAGCTAAGTAGGAATGCAAAAGTGGTAGTTGTTTCAGACAACTACGAAAAAAAATGAGATAAAAATGATCTTCTACAGAGGTAGTAGCGACAATATTGACAAAGGAAACTTTGTTTAGACAATGTGATTGGTAGATAAGTAGAATAAGTAATAGTGACTAGTTATACAATAACAACCATATGTAATACAATAGCGCCCAGATGTTGAGGAAATTGCGAGAAGATGCTGAACAATAGCGACTAGATTTTGAGACAGACACAATAGGATGCACAACAATGACCTAGTTTTTAGACAAGTGTGACTCTATTTCTTAATTTCCAGTTTGATGAGATTTTTGACAATTTTGCAAGTTGAAAGTTTAGGTCTGATGTTTAAGGTGATTTTTTTGAAAGAGCAAGTGATACACACAACAAACAAAGTATGCAATAAATGACTCAATAGGTAAGGGGAATATTCCGCAAGCTTTCTTCCATAAAGCTCACTCATCAAGATTTGAAAAGCACATTCCTATTTAGTCAAGTGTGTACATCTCTTGAATCAGGTCCACACTATAAAATACCTAGCTTGAATGGATGACTAGAGTATGCACACGTACATGATACACCTCTTACCTTGAAAATAAAAAATCTCCTTTCAAGTTGTTTGCCACCTCAACAAGCAATTAGTACATGAAAAATATCTTCATGGAATGACCAACTATCCCATTGCACCTTCTCAAGAAATGTTTCAGAAAAAAATGCTTTGGCTTCTAAATAGAATAGTTTGTAATGAATTAGTGAACAATTGAGGTATACATTAGATGTGAGATACTAAAGTCTCTAATCAACCTACATGTGATCTATACACCCACATCAAAATTGACACACAAGGCATAACATCCCCAGATAAGTACTACTTATTTTCATTTTCACACCCTTTAATATAGCCCGCCTAAACACATGCTTTGAGGTCGCCTTGAGTTCTACGTTGTAGGATGTGTCTCAAAGGTAGGCCTCTATACAAAAAAAAAAGGAAGGCTCAGTGTCTTGATATTTATCTTGACCCAGGATTGTCGAATGATGCAAGGGGAGGGAATAAATATACAAGACACCTTTAATGACCAAAATGTGAAGCCAAAGATGTTTTTCATCATCCAAGATCATCAAATGATGCAAGGGGAGATGATACACATCTGACTTGCGAAGCATAAAAGACACTTAAAAAAAAATCATCTTTTAAGCACCAAAGTAAAGGTTTTCTATTCTATCCAAAAATGAAAACACAATGCTTAAATGAAATGATTCTTTGATAAGGGGTTGTAAGCAAAGTGTTAGTAGTTTGATATTGATTTTATCTTTGACCGTTCGTCCTACAAAACCAATGGATTAGAAATTTATAGTGATTTTCCTTCACCCTACAAGAGTTGCACAATTAAGTTAGATCAATCTCAGCAAACAACAACCATGTTAGGGTTAGGGTTAGAAAACCAAAATCCAAAAGTTTTTAAAAAATAGTAAGTAGGGAAAAAGACAAACATGACTTTGTTTCTGCAATAGTGACCTTTTTCTAATACAATATCAACTCTATTATGATCAATAATGACCTTGCTAAGATGACATCAACTCGTTTATGCAATAGGGAACTTCTTCTGATACAATAGCGACCTCATTAACAATAGTGACTTTTGTAAAATACGATCACGCTCTATAAATCTACAACTTATGAAAAAATTAATAAAAATGTTAGATCAGGGACGTGGATCCCACCAAGCATGCCATTTAATATAAGGGGTAAAAGTGGAATGGATTATAAACAATGAATTCAATCAATAAACTCCAAAAAATGAAATAGAACCCACATACTAATGCGTTCAAATTGTAAATCGTGCTATGAATTCAAACAAAGGTTAATCAAATCAAAGAAATAATTATCCAAAAGAAAGAACAATCTTACCATCCCATTGTGGAGTAACTTGTGTTGGTTGAAATGTTGGATTGCTTCAACACAAAGCCTCCATGATAACTTGCAAAAATCTTCATATGTGATGACCTAGATGCTATGATAATGCTCTCAATCGCTCAAGATAAATGCTCAAATGGACATGACTTAGCTATGAAAATTCTAGGTAATGAATGTGAATGGTGAAGGGTGATTTTATAGATTTTAGTAAATTAGATCAATGATCTGGATTAAGAGGTGACGATTTGAGATCAAAGGCTGAGAATAAATGAGAGGAATTGATTGCTCAGTTAAGTGACTGCAACTGGCTTCAGGATTCCATTTAACTAGTTGCATGCGATATTGATTGAAGTGTTAAGTCAACTAATTGATTAGAAGACTTCGAGTGAGTGTGAGTTAAGAGAATTGATTGATCAGAAGAGTGGTCAATCAATATCAGTTGATTGAGGGAGAGTGTCAGTTAAGATTTGATGAAATACTACATGATATAATTAATTAATTAGTGGAGGAATGTGCAAGATAAGATTGATTAATAAATAAAATGTTTATTTATTAATTGATAATGTTTAAGATAATTTAAGTCAAGATATTTTGAGGGAAATTAGGATAATTAAATAATTAAAGACAATTATTTAATTCATGCATGATGGTAAGTAATTTAATTAAATAATGCAAAGATAATTATTTAATATTAGAAGGGGGTTTGATATTTAATTAAACAATTAATTGATAAAAAATTAATTAAAATAGAAGAATAAGTTAAGTTAGCAACATAATTAAATAATTAATGTTTATTTAACTAATCAGGAGGAATGAAAAGATTAAAAGGTAGGATAATTAAACCATGAGGAATTATTTAATCATATGGGATTAGAGGAAATATTAGATGATAAAATGTTGAATTAATTAAACAATTTTGGATTATTTAATTAATTGAGGGAAATAGAGTTAAAGGATGGAAATGATGTTAAAAGGGGATTAAAGATAGAAATGACGTGCAATAATGATAATGAAAATGATGCCAATGATGAAAAAATTTAGTTTCGGGATGTGCGATATGCATTAGGCATTTTTACATGTCTACAATAGTGAAAGAAAACATATGGGAAAACATAAAATCCAACAAAAAAACATGGGAGGAAAACATATGAGTTGAACATGAAAAAAGATAGGTGTCTTCAAATGGGAAAACACAACATGACATGAAATGAGAACATAAGAAAATATAAGGAAATACATAAAAGAAAAGATAAATACTAATATAAGTAGATAAATAAAACATAAAAATACTAAAAGACCTCAAACAACAAAATTTGTGAGATCCTTATGTTGTGCCTTACACTCACACCCCATTTTTCTTTCTATAAAAATGGGGAACCCCCTCTTTATTCTCCTTTTTCTTTTCCTTGCTTTGCTTCCTCCCTTTCCTTCCTTTGGTTTCCTTGATTTTTTCCTTTTCCTCCTTTCCCTTTATTTTGCTTCATCAAAGTTACAGGGTTTTCAAAGATGGCATGCCATCCTTATTGGGCCTTTCCAACTTTGTTTTGGAAAGATGGATAGTGTGTTTCTGATACACCCCCCTTTGGCCTTAAGGTTTTCATAGTTGGCTTCAATTATCAGTCTTCAGACACCGAAAATATCTCTTAATGCATCTACCAAAATTAGCAACAGACCTCAAGCTATAGTCCTAACACTCAATATCCAATGAAATGTGCCTTTGAAAAAATTTGATGAATAACATTAGATGTCAGACGTTGGGAAGATCCTTTAGCATTTATCCTAGAAACTATAGACAAGAGTTAAGTCAGATTATCGACTTCTGAAACCCAAAGAGCCTTGGTACTTTTGGTAGAACCCTTTCCATCTTGTTGGGATTCAGAAGTAAACTTTACCTAATTTCAAAATAGGATTCAAAAGAACATAAAATAGTTTTCTAGGTCTCCGATCCCCAAAGAAAGTGACAAAAACCAACATTTTAAATTTTTGGGAATCGGTTGTTAGTCTTTCACCTTATCAAAGCCGAAAGAAATCCTTAAAACTTAAGCGTTATCTATGATCTTCGACTCCCGATGATAATTATTTTACTTTGTGAAAGGTAATCGGGCATATGTCTTAAGAGTTAAAGCCTTAAAGGAGTAAGAAATAATTGTTACCCCTGAGCTCTGATCCTTGATGATAATCCGCTTTACTTTGCCAAAACAATTGTCGGGTATTGGATAGCAGGTACTTTTCCTAATAGTTGTGGTCTAATAAGAAGTAAGAAACAAGCAACATGCCCCAACTTTGACACTTAATAATCCTAAAAAATGGACATACCTTTTGCAAAATCGATTTTCAGAGTAAGTTTGTTTAGGTTGCCTAAGACTTTTGGTAAGCGATAAGAGGTATAACTGAGACCTGACACTCGACAAATAGGGATTTTGGTTAAGTAATGATTTGAAATCCTTAGATGGTAATAAAACTTAAAATAACTTATCTTCGGAGCTCGATAGGGGTGTTGGTTCACTCCTTTCAATTAATTCCTTCAATGCTTTGATGGATGATGTTTTAATGTGTAGGTAACATGCCACAAGAAGGTGCAAAAATAAAGTACCAATATAGAAGGTACCACCTTGCATCCAAGATATTTTCTCCTTACTCAAATATTGGAGATATTGATCTAGGACATGTAGAAATGGATGAGTTCCATCGAAAAATCCACACTAAAGAAGAAAGATCAACCAAAGCTACCACTTTGGGTAATTTTGGTTTGGTGGAGGCAATTTCCTTCCCAGTTTCAGTACAATCTCTTGAGCTAGTATTGACATGATTAATACTACAATCATAAACCAAGGAAAACACTAAGACCTTCTAGAGAGGTCATTCTCGACATCCACCCAAATATGATCGAGAAGGTATTCAAGATTCCTCCCTCCCCCAAATATAAAACCATTGACATGAAAAAAGTAGTGAATTATCTCGAGAAACATAATCCAAGTTGTCTCAATGTTATCAACAATCAAATGTTACTCAATCCTAGAAAGTTAGCTCTCAAGATGGCTAAAATATAACACAAAAGTGAATTCAGAGAAGACATCAAGGGTCAAATCACACTTCTTAGTAGGGTGTATGGCTATCCACATGCTAGGGATTTCTACCCTTGGATGTGTTACTTCATTTTGACCATCGTATAAGACAAGAAATTTGACTCGACTACCATAATTAGTAACACTCTTCATGAAAAACTCTAAGATGTGTTGAATAGTAGCAAATTCTACATGAAGTCATAGCTGGTATACTTGTTAGCCTATCAAGCAACCTTCCTAGGGCTTACAAGGACAAGACCCCTTCAACTAGGAGAGGTCAAAATATATGAGCATTACCCACAGTTGGAGTTAAATGCTAGCAACATAAACTACTATGTTGTGAATGATAATTTAATTTGTGATATCATTAGAGGGTTGGAAAATGATTTCGCTTAGAGAATATCATTTGAGGCAATGACAAAGCTTGGGAATTGGGGGAGTTGGTATATTCAATTCAAGAACTTATCATATATCAGAGTGGCAAGTTTGCACAAGGCTCTCCTTAAACTGCCAAGGTGCCCCACTGATAGGATAACCCTATTAGAGTTATGTAGACAAGTGATGAAGATTCATAAGTTGATTTCTGGAAAGCACAAATTAGGATACTCCTTCCCTATAAAGGTGGATGTCTACTCTTGTGCGAATATACAAAATGCCAAGGCTGTAAAGATGGAGTTGGTAATATACAAAATGGATTTGTATAATGAACGAAGGACCAAATTTAATCCTATTTGAAAAATAAGAAAATTCATAGGCGCATTTTTCAAACATGAGTCTGCTTTGGAGGACCATTGGCCTAATTGTGAGGATGAATTTGGAGTGAGTATGAAAGACTACTAAAAATTGACACTAGACATGATAATAGCATGTACTGTTGAACCAAAGTGTCAAAAGAGTTGAGGGATAATGGGAAAGTCGTGTACCCTATTTACAGTGGCCAAATAATTTATAACCAACCCATCTACAATGTAGATTTCTCAATTATAGAGGACACTAACATGAAAACAAGGGCAACAAGCTCCATAGCTACTTAAAAAATATGGCTGGTATCTCCTTCTCCCATGATGGAGTTACCATGAACCCAACCTCAACCTAGTAAGTCCTAGACAACTAGAGGTCCATCTATTACTACAATTTTAAAGGAAAGACTATCATCTTCAATGGCTAGATCAAAAAGGAAGAAGAAAAAGGAGAAAATAGTCATTGTAACAAGTGAAGAAGAGAGAGAGGAAGAGATCCATTTGGAAAGGAGAAAGATAACTAAGAGATCATCTCAAACCACATCTGTCCCTAGGTTTGGATCACCCACTCCTTCCTCTTCTCCCCCACATGATTCTCCTCTTCCATCTCCTCCTCCAAGTCCTCTATCACTTCAAAATCCTTCCCCTCCTCTTCACATTTCTCCATGTCAAATTCCTACTTCACCAATTCCTACTCCTCCTCCCTCACCTCCTATTCCTTCTCATGAAGAACACAAAAAAATACAAGTCACAGAGGAGAAAATTCAAAACAAGGAGGTATTAGGAGAATAAATTAAAAGGCAAGAGGATGAACAAGAAAATGAAGTACTTGAGATAGAGGAGGAAGACTCCAAGGCTTGAGATGAAATAAAGGTCATCCCCTCTCCTCAACACGAGGTCTCTTCTACCCTCCCGATGTGGTTAAACCATACCATTCGAAATAGGAATATGGAATATGTCCAAAAAGAAGAAGAAGACTTCGCCATTCTTGCTAAGGCTTTCCAGGCACCAAAAGGTAGAAGAAAGAGATCACGAAGGTTGTATACTATCACCATGGATGATCAAGGGAATATAGAGGCACATATAGCTATCCCTATGGAATACAAACCTAGATCAAACATGTTACCGATAGATTATCAGATGTAATAGGTAAACTGAAGTCCCAAGTATCCTAGTTAACTACTTGTGTCAACTAATTGATCAAGCCCATCGATTTAGTTGCTCTTATTTCTATCCTACAAGCTTCACTCAAAAGGGATGCTCAACATCCAAACTTTGAAGGTTTGCTATATATTTCTAAAGAGTGGAGAAATAACTTGCAATCCTTAGAAATTATAATTTTGAAAAAGGTAATAAAGGCATAAGACTGTATTAGTGATGAAGCTAATTTATCTCACAAAATAAAGGTTAAAATAAATAAATTTTATTGAATGGGATGATTACATCCCAATTTTGCAAAATATCAAGGCTACTCTTGTGGAAGATTTAATAAAGGTAGATGTAATAGAAAAAGAAGACTAGGACAAGAGAGTGGGTAAAAGTAATACAACTAAGGGTAAATATTTTGAACAAGTGCAAGCACACATTGAATAGTAACAAAGGCCTAGCTGAAAAAGCGATGGTAAAAATAGAGCAGTTTGTGGAGAATTTGGGATGCACTTTCTGGGAAACCCTATCCTTAGTGGCCTCTCTAAGTAAGATGGTTGGGGAGTTTGAGAAGTCATTGCATGGTGAAATCAGTCAAACAATCATTAAAGAAATGATGACCCAAAAGGGAGATTTGTGGACCTTCCAAGAAGAGCTTGCTAGCTTCACCAAATTGAAAGAGAAATTGGAGAACTCCATATTTTGTCAAATGATAAAATTAAAATATCATAAGGGGACCACCATGGATACAATGAATGAAGTTATTAATGCTTTTCTAGAAAGATTTCCTAGTGATAAGTGATAGTAATTAAACTTTATTATTTTGATCAATTTTACAATTGAAAAGATACCATCTAGGATAGGGATAGGATTGATGTGTTACATCCCATCCCGTATATATAAGAAAGTATATGAATATCAGAAGGGGGAAGATGTATTTACAAGTGCATATGTGAAATTATAGGTAATAAGATATATGTATACAAATGCATGTATGAGAGAACAAATGTAAGAAGAGAAAGACATATAGAGTGCAAGGGAAGATATATTATTATACTCGATTGATATAATTAATATAATGACACCAAAATTATATATATATGGTGTTATCTAGCATCCTGTGAATTTATTGTTGATTGGTTAATCCTCTGTCTGAATCAAACCATTACTCCCTTTATATGACTGAGTCTAGGGTATAAACTACAACACTCAGAAAGTACTTGGGGCTTAGAACTCTAGTATGTGTTTCCCCAATTTTCTTGCTAACACATATAAATGATTAAACTTGTTAGATCCTACTACTCACACTTTCATCTCTTTCACGGAATTTTATCTCCTAATCAATACATTAAAATAATACATTTGAGTTTCCACTCCCATGGTTTAATATAAATGAGTATCTTTTCATAAACTAAACCCATCTCACATCTCTAATTAAACTTACCTTGACCATTTAAATACTGTAATACTTGATGATAAATGTACAACGAAAATTCCTTAAGCAACAAGTAATGCCTATATTATGACATAGGATCATACACCGAGTATATCCTCTTTGTATCATTTAATTTTTCATTGAAATATGTTATTAATCTATATTCTTGACTTATTAGTAAATTATTTGCACTTCCACTTGCATCATAGTCAACCTAGAATACTTTATTGAAGTCTATCAATGCTAATCTTGTTTTTTTTCACCTTCTTTTTCAATAATTTAAAGCTTATATTTACTCTTCCCATCTAATTGAATTCTTTATTTCCTCCCCTCATGGTTTTAGTTACTGGTGCACAAATACTACTATTTCTAATAATGTTTTTATAAAAAAATATTTATCCTATGGAAAGATTGTACCTCTCTAATATACACTTGTGAGGCTACTCAATAATTTCTCACTTTATGTAGGTTTATTTTTAAACCATTTTCCAATATTATAAATGATAAATAAACTAGTTATAACTTCTTGAAACTACACTCCTTGACATTGATCAGTAACTTTTCTCTCTCAAAGCTTACACATATGTTCTAGGCATTCTTCCTTAGCCTTACTATAAACACAACTATTACAAACTTAACCAAATATGACTTCTACACTTCAATAATCAACATCATAATTTTTCTAGGTGTGTTAGTAAACTAAAAAGGCATAAATAACTATTCATATGGCCCTTTTATCTTAAATATAGTTTTCCATTCACCCTTTTCTCTTATTTTAATCTTATGATAATTTTTTTTTAAATCTATCCTAGTAAAAGACTTTGCACCACTCAAAAAGTTAATCAAACCATCCATCTTTGGCCATGAGAATCTATAGTTGATTGTGATCTTATTTATGGCTAAATTTTGTAATTCTCCACTCACCTCCTTTCTATGGTGCTTTTATTGTAGGTACTACACATGGACTTACACTTTATCTTATTAAACCCACCTTTAGTGACTCTTACACTTGTCTATGAGATTCCTCATTATTCGATGGGTGATCCCACAAAACTGGTTTACAATTAGTTTGAGGAAGTAAAAATGCATTTTCAAAGGGAAAACACTTAGGGGGGTTCTCTAGAAGGGGGAGGGGGGGGGTTCGCTAGAAAGGGGGTTTGCTAGAACCCCCTTTTTTGTTGCCTTTCTCCCCCTCTTCTACCAAATTTCTACAAAAAATTGTCTTTCGAAGCTTGGGTTGAGGATGAAAATGGAGGAAACTTCAAAGATCCAATTGGATGATGGTAGTCCTCAGAACAAGCTATCCATCAAATATAATTTTAATATATTTTGATTTTATTATGTATTATTTTAGTTTAATTAAACATAGGTTTTTTTACCGAAAATCAAGGTCTCTATTCTACACATGTGGAAAAATAGTAGATTATCAAAAAAAAATCTAAAAAATATGTTCATGCTAGGTTTTGATGCCCTTGATCCAACAAAAAAAAAAGAATTTCGATACATACAAAAACAATTATGTTGTATACGGTCCGCCTATGTCTAAATTGTAATTAGTTTGACTTGAAAACTTGATTAAGAAAAAAATATTCAATAAAACACTATGAAACCAAATGAATGTGCTAGATATCGTAGTTACAAAGCTAAATTTGAAAAAAATTATAATTTTATCCTTCATAGAAAAAAAGTTATGTTGTTTACAGTGAACATCACTCTTTAAAAATCGTGTTTACTATTAAAAACTAGTTTTCAAAGGAGATGGAAAAGAAATGCAATTTGATTCCATTTTAAAAAAATATATATATATTTAGAATCTACAGAGAAAATGTCACAAATCACTAGTTTGCATCATCTTTAAATTCCTCATGGTTTAGTAGCTACAAGTGTTTGAAAGTGAAGATTTAGTTAAAAAAAATCAGTTCAATGTCTAGTTTGGCCAAAAATAATAAACCACTATTGTGGGATCACCCCACTAACATCATTATACATGCAACTTTATTTGGTAAATTTTATTCTCAAATTAAATATATACCATTATTTCTCATTATTGGTGATAATCCATTTAACATATTGTTTGATATTATGTCCTTATATTTTGTTAGAAATTATAATATTTTGTTCTAGAATAAGTATCCTCTTTGTGGCATCACATAATCCATGAATGAATATAAAACATATATTGTATTTTATTATTCCATCTAAGAACATTTTTCATCCACCGAAAAAGTTATAGCGTTACCAAAAAAAATCTTTTCTCTTTTCCTTAATGAAGCTAAATTATTCTTCCTATCATCCTCTGTCATAGTGTAAATATTTTCTTGCACATCATGTATAGCTTTCATATTAAATTATAATGGTCTTTCCAAAAAATTATTATATATGTCTATTGGTATATCATCATATTTAACTTTATCATGATATGTACTAATCTATTATTTAACCAAACATTATTCACTTACCAATACCTTACGTTCCTTCTACAATTATGAAGCTATATATCAACTTGGATGCTCTAACCTCCTCAACTTCAAATTTTCAACTATCTATTCTTAGACTAGATTATGATACTGCCACTATCTATAATGACCTTATAACACTTAACTTTAATCTTTTGTATTGTATTGAATTAATTTCTCATTTACATTGGTTTTTCCTTATCCATACAATCAAGTTTCAACATGAATATTTTCATAATTAGTGAATCACTTTTTTTAGTTCATTTATTATGTTGAATGCACAAGACAATTGAGAGGGGGGTGAATTAGTTGTACCTTAAAATTTCAAATCCCTTATACACATTCAAATCCATGTTCATTCATTAAACCCTTAAATTTGTTATGATGATTTATCATGAAAAGCAAATAACAAAACTTGAAACACAACAACACCAAACAAAAGAGAACATCAGATTTATGTGGAAAATCCAAGAAGGGAAAAACCATAGTGAGGATTAGATCACAATATATGTAATATCAACACCGAATACAATAGGGCTTACTGCTAGAGGGCTCATTTGCCAAAGAAAGAAAGGCTCACTACCAAAGTCTCATTGCTAGAATAGAAAAGAAGATAGAGAAGAAATGTTACACAGAGAAATCCATCTCAATGCAACAAGACAATCCACCACAACATCACCAACACCTTCACAACTTTAATGAAAAATTGTACACCTTACGCTCACTACATCCAGTAATCTAACACATGAAATTTTGCACTTCACTTCTCAAATTCACACTCTAGCCCTCTACACTTTGCATAATTCACATCTCTCTTGTCTATCTCAACATTCAACAACAACTCAACTCTTATTTATACCATCCTCAACCTTGAAATCCTTCCCCAAGATTTACTATGCATATCAATCGTACAAATTCAAATTAGATCGGTGCCAAAACACTTCCATGGCAGATATAAGTGAAAGAAGAAAACATCATTCCTTATTTGGAACCCAAATCTATAACACCACTCAACCACACACTTTTATAAACAATAATTATCCACCACAATTAGTGTAAACACCAGGTCGGTCGTTACTTGTGTAAAGACCATTAAAAATTTAAGTACATGCTTCCCTAAATCCAAGGATGGCTTGTAAACCACACACCACACTTGAACATGATCTATAATATTCCTCAAACACCCTGAAATCCAAAAAACTTCTTTGCAACAAATTCCACCTGAAGAATGTACACATCCAGTACATCCAAACAACTCTGCCATATACTGTTACTTAAGAAATTGACTTTTGAAGCACCAAACCTCGAACCATATTGATTGAGAAAATATACCAACACAATCAACACACCCTCAAATCCACAAGAATTGAAACCATTCCATGGAGAAATGCAAAGCAAGGACATTTCTCGCAAACACCTCTACAATGCACAGTTCACACATTGGTGAACACAAATTCTTCTGCATAGCGATTCGACACACCAAATCCTGGATATAACACATTTGAACAACTATCACCAACATATTTGAAATGCATAGGTAGATATTTAACCTAGAATAAATTTAGAGCAACACAAAACACGCCTTTGCAACCCAAAACACCACTGCAACATATTATTTCCTCTTTTTATCAAATTTTCTCAAAATCACTTGGAAACCAAGCACCAGAGATACATCCTCATCATCTTCAATACTTCCTCAACACAACTAAACCAATAGAAACTCAACCACATATCCATAGACAAAATCTTATCAAAGAAATAGTAGATGTTGACACTAGTAGCTTTACTAATGACAACATAATACAACTAATCAAAGAATGGATAACATTCTTGCAACAATCTCACCCAAAAATAGACATCAATGAAAACACAAGCTTGTTGATGTCAATGACAACACTAACTACTCATACTTGCAACAATCTCCCCCTTTGTCATTGATGACAACACATGATGTGTAAAACCATCAAAGACACAACAACTCATAATACCAACATACTATTTCACATTAATTATCCCCTTGTGTAGCTTGTCTTTT
>CM021107.1:430638860-431006051 GCA_007115665.2 Sequoiadendron giganteum | reverse complement strand
CCTATCCATCCACTTTCATAGACAAAAGGTGATACATAACCCGAAAGACACTGGCATGAGATGTTGAGGAAATTGCGAGAAGATGCTGAACAATAGCGACTAGATTTTGAGACAGACACAATAGGATGCACAACAATGACCTAGTTTTTAGACAAGTGTGACTCTATTTCTTAATTTCCAGTTTGATGAGATTTTTGACAATTTTGCAAGTTGAAAGTTTAGGTCTGATGTTTAAGGTGATTTTTTTGAAAGAGCAAGTGATACACACAACAAACAAAGTATGCAATAAATGACTCAATAGGTAAGGGGAATATTCCGCAAGCTTTCTTCCATAAAGCTCACTCATCAAGATTTGAAAAGCACATTCCTATTTAGTCAAGTGTGTACATCTCTTGAATCAGGTCCACACTATAAAATACCTAGCTTGAATGGATGACTAGAGTATGCACACGTACATGATACACCTCTTACCTTGAAAATAAAAAATCTCCTTTCAAGTTGTTTGCCACCTCAACAAGCAATTAGTACATGAAAAATATCTTCATGGAATGACCAACTATCCCATTGCACCTTCTCAAGAAATGTTTCAGAAAAAAATGCTTTGGCTTCTAAATAGAATAGTTTGTAATGAATTAGTGAACAATTGAGGTATACATTAGATGTGAGATACTAAAGTCTCTAATCAACCTACATGTGATCTATACACCCACATCAAAATTGACACACAAGGCATAACATCCCCAGATAAGTACTACTTATTTTCATTTTCACACCCTTTAATATAGCCCGCCTAAACACATGCTTTGAGGTCGCCTTGAGTTCTACGTTGTAGGATGTGTCTCAAAGGTAGGCCTCTATACAAAAAAAAAAGGAAGGCTCAGTGTCTTGATATTTATCTT
The DNA here is from genome assembly GCA_007115665.2 of Sequoiadendron giganteum. Taxonomy (NCBI): domain Eukaryota; kingdom Viridiplantae; phylum Streptophyta; class Pinopsida; order Cupressales; family Cupressaceae; genus Sequoiadendron; species Sequoiadendron giganteum. The sequence continues at coordinate 431,005,152 of CM021107.1, read as the reverse complement.
GACCCAGGATTGTCGAATGATGCAAGGGGAGGGAATAAATATACAAGACACCTTTAATGACCAAAATGTGAAGCCAAAGATGTTTTTCATCATCCAAGATCATCAAATGATGCAAGGGGAGATGATACACATCTGACTTGCGAAGCATAAAAGACACTTAAAAAAAAATCATCTTTTAAGCACCAAAGTAAAGGTTTTCTATTCTATCCAAAAATGAAAACACAATGCTTAAATGAAATGATTCTTTGATAAGGGGTTGTAAGCAAAGTGTTAGTAGTTTGATATTGATTTTATCTTTGACCGTTCGTCCTACAAAACCAATGGATTAGAAATTTATAGTGATTTTCCTTCACCCTACAAGAGTTGCACAATTAAGTTAGATCAATCTCAGCAAACAACAACCATGTTAGGGTTAGGGTTAGAAAACCAAAATCCAAAAGTTTTTAAAAAATAGTAAGTAGGGAAAAAGACAAACATGACTTTGTTTCTGCAATAGTGACCTTTTTCTAATACAATATCAACTCTATTATGATCAATAATGACCTTGCTAAGATGACATCAACTCGTTTATGCAATAGGGAACTTCTTCTGATACAATAGCGACCTCATTAACAATAGTGACTTTTGTAAAATACGATCACGCTCTATAAATCTACAACTTATGAAAAAATTAATAAAAATGTTAGATCAGGGACGTGGATCCCACCAAGCATGCCATTTAATATAAGGGGTAAAAGTGGAATGGATTATAAACAATGAATTCAATCAATAAACTCCAAAAAATGAAATAGAACCCACATACTAATGCGTTCAAATTGTAAATCGTGCTATGAATTCAAACAAAGGTTAATCAAATCAAAGAAATAATTATCCAAAAGAAAGAACAATCTTACCATCCCATTGTGGAGTAACTTGTGTTGGTTGAAATGTTGGATTGCTTCAACACAAAGCCTCCATGATAACTTGCAAAAATCTTCATATGTGATGACCTAGATGCTATGATAATGCTCTCAATCGCTCAAGATAAATGCTCAAATGGACATGACTTAGCTATGAAAATTCTAGGTAATGAATGTGAATGGTGAAGGGTGATTTTATAGATTTTAGTAAATTAGATCAATGATCTGGATTAAGAGGTGACGATTTGAGATCAAAGGCTGAGAATAAATGAGAGGAATTGATTGCTCAGTTAAGTGACTGCAACTGGCTTCAGGATTCCATTTAACTAGTTGCATGCGATATTGATTGAAGTGTTAAGTCAACTAATTGATTAGAAGACTTCGAGTGAGTGTGAGTTAAGAGAATTGATTGATCAGAAGAGTGGTCAATCAATATCAGTTGATTGAGGGAGAGTGTCAGTTAAGATTTGATGAAATACTACATGATATAATTAATTAATTAGTGGAGGAATGTGCAAGATAAGATTGATTAATAAATAAAATGTTTATTTATTAATTGATAATGTTTAAGATAATTTAAGTCAAGATATTTTGAGGGAAATTAGGATAATTAAATAATTAAAGACAATTATTTAATTCATGCATGATGGTAAGTAATTTAATTAAATAATGCAAAGATAATTATTTAATATTAGAAGGGGGTTTGATATTTAATTAAACAATTAATTGATAAAAAATTAATTAAAATAGAAGAATAAGTTAAGTTAGCAACATAATTAAATAATTAATGTTTATTTAACTAATCAGGAGGAATGAAAAGATTAAAAGGTAGGATAATTAAACCATGAGGAATTATTTAATCATATGGGATTAGAGGAAATATTAGATGATAAAATGTTGAATTAATTAAACAATTTTGGATTATTTAATTAATTGAGGGAAATAGAGTTAAAGGATGGAAATGATGTTAAAAGGGGATTAAAGATAGAAATGACGTGCAATAATGATAATGAAAATGATGCCAATGATGAAAAAATTTAGTTTCGGGATGTGCGATATGCATTAGGCATTTTTACATGTCTACAATAGTGAAAGAAAACATATGGGAAAACATAAAATCCAACAAAAAAACATGGGAGGAAAACATATGAGTTGAACATGAAAAAAGATAGGTGTCTTCAAATGGGAAAACACAACATGACATGAAATGAGAACATAAGAAAATATAAGGAAATACATAAAAGAAAAGATAAATACTAATATAAGTAGATAAATAAAACATAAAAATACTAAAAGACCTCAAACAACAAAATTTGTGAGATCCTTATGTTGTGCCTTACACTCACACCCCATTTTTCTTTCTATAAAAATGGGGAACCCCCTCTTTATTCTCCTTTTTCTTTTCCTTGCTTTGCTTCCTCCCTTTCCTTCCTTTGGTTTCCTTGATTTTTTCCTTTTCCTCCTTTCCCTTTATTTTGCTTCATCAAAGTTACAGGGTTTTCAAAGATGGCATGCCATCCTTATTGGGCCTTTCCAACTTTGTTTTGGAAAGATGGATAGTGTGTTTCTGATACACCCCCCTTTGGCCTTAAGGTTTTCATAGTTGGCTTCAATTATCAGTCTTCAGACACCGAAAATATCTCTTAATGCATCTACCAAAATTAGCAACAGACCTCAAGCTATAGTCCTAACACTCAATATCCAATGAAATGTGCCTTTGAAAAAATTTGATGAATAACATTAGATGTCAGACGTTGGGAAGATCCTTTAGCATTTATCCTAGAAACTATAGACAAGAGTTAAGTCAGATTATCGACTTCTGAAACCCAAAGAGCCTTGGTACTTTTGGTAGAACCCTTTCCATCTTGTTGGGATTCAGAAGTAAACTTTACCTAATTTCAAAATAGGATTCAAAAGAACATAAAATAGTTTTCTAGGTCTCCGATCCCCAAAGAAAGTGACAAAAACCAACATTTTAAATTTTTGGGAATCGGTTGTTAGTCTTTCACCTTATCAAAGCCGAAAGAAATCCTTAAAACTTAAGCGTTATCTATGATCTTCGACTCCCGATGATAATTATTTTACTTTGTGAAAGGTAATCGGGCATATGTCTTAAGAGTTAAAGCCTTAAAGGAGTAAGAAATAATTGTTACCCCTGAGCTCTGATCCTTGATGATAATCCGCTTTACTTTGCCAAAACAATTGTCGGGTATTGGATAGCAGGTACTTTTCCTAATAGTTGTGGTCTAATAAGAAGTAAGAAACAAGCAACATGCCCCAACTTTGACACTTAATAATCCTAAAAAATGGACATACCTTTTGCAAAATCGATTTTCAGAGTAAGTTTGTTTAGGTTGCCTAAGACTTTTGGTAAGCGATAAGAGGTATAACTGAGACCTGACACTCGACAAATAGGGATTTTGGTTAAGTAATGATTTGAAATCCTTAGATGGTAATAAAACTTAAAATAACTTATCTTCGGAGCTCGATAGGGGTGTTGGTTCACTCCTTTCAATTAATTCCTTCAATGCTTTGATGGATGATGTTTTAATGTGTAGGTAACATGCCACAAGAAGGTGCAAAAATAAAGTACCAATATAGAAGGTACCACCTTGCATCCAAGATATTTTCTCCTTACTCAAATATTGGAGATATTGATCTAGGACATGTAGAAATGGATGAGTTCCATCGAAAAATCCACACTAAAGAAGAAAGATCAACCAAAGCTACCACTTTGGGTAATTTTGGTTTGGTGGAGGCAATTTCCTTCCCAGTTTCAGTACAATCTCTTGAGCTAGTATTGACATGATTAATACTACAATCATAAACCAAGGAAAACACTAAGACCTTCTAGAGAGGTCATTCTCGACATCCACCCAAATATGATCGAGAAGGTATTCAAGATTCCTCCCTCCCCCAAATATAAAACCATTGACATGAAAAAAGTAGTGAATTATCTCGAGAAACATAATCCAAGTTGTCTCAATGTTATCAACAATCAAATGTTACTCAATCCTAGAAAGTTAGCTCTCAAGATGGCTAAAATATAACACAAAAGTGAATTCAGAGAAGACATCAAGGGTCAAATCACACTTCTTAGTAGGGTGTATGGCTATCCACATGCTAGGGATTTCTACCCTTGGATGTGTTACTTCATTTTGACCATCGTATAAGACAAGAAATTTGACTCGACTACCATAATTAGTAACACTCTTCATGAAAAACTCTAAGATGTGTTGAATAGTAGCAAATTCTACATGAAGTCATAGCTGGTATACTTGTTAGCCTATCAAGCAACCTTCCTAGGGCTTACAAGGACAAGACCCCTTCAACTAGGAGAGGTCAAAATATATGAGCATTACCCACAGTTGGAGTTAAATGCTAGCAACATAAACTACTATGTTGTGAATGATAATTTAATTTGTGATATCATTAGAGGGTTGGAAAATGATTTCGCTTAGAGAATATCATTTGAGGCAATGACAAAGCTTGGGAATTGGGGGAGTTGGTATATTCAATTCAAGAACTTATCATATATCAGAGTGGCAAGTTTGCACAAGGCTCTCCTTAAACTGCCAAGGTGCCCCACTGATAGGATAACCCTATTAGAGTTATGTAGACAAGTGATGAAGATTCATAAGTTGATTTCTGGAAAGCACAAATTAGGATACTCCTTCCCTATAAAGGTGGATGTCTACTCTTGTGCGAATATACAAAATGCCAAGGCTGTAAAGATGGAGTTGGTAATATACAAAATGGATTTGTATAATGAACGAAGGACCAAATTTAATCCTATTTGAAAAATAAGAAAATTCATAGGCGCATTTTTCAAACATGAGTCTGCTTTGGAGGACCATTGGCCTAATTGTGAGGATGAATTTGGAGTGAGTATGAAAGACTACTAAAAATTGACACTAGACATGATAATAGCATGTACTGTTGAACCAAAGTGTCAAAAGAGTTGAGGGATAATGGGAAAGTCGTGTACCCTATTTACAGTGGCCAAATAATTTATAACCAACCCATCTACAATGTAGATTTCTCAATTATAGAGGACACTAACATGAAAACAAGGGCAACAAGCTCCATAGCTACTTAAAAAATATGGCTGGTATCTCCTTCTCCCATGATGGAGTTACCATGAACCCAACCTCAACCTAGTAAGTCCTAGACAACTAGAGGTCCATCTATTACTACAATTTTAAAGGAAAGACTATCATCTTCAATGGCTAGATCAAAAAGGAAGAAGAAAAAGGAGAAAATAGTCATTGTAACAAGTGAAGAAGAGAGAGAGGAAGAGATCCATTTGGAAAGGAGAAAGATAACTAAGAGATCATCTCAAACCACATCTGTCCCTAGGTTTGGATCACCCACTCCTTCCTCTTCTCCCCCACATGATTCTCCTCTTCCATCTCCTCCTCCAAGTCCTCTATCACTTCAAAATCCTTCCCCTCCTCTTCACATTTCTCCATGTCAAATTCCTACTTCACCAATTCCTACTCCTCCTCCCTCACCTCCTATTCCTTCTCATGAAGAACACAAAAAAATACAAGTCACAGAGGAGAAAATTCAAAACAAGGAGGTATTAGGAGAATAAATTAAAAGGCAAGAGGATGAACAAGAAAATGAAGTACTTGAGATAGAGGAGGAAGACTCCAAGGCTTGAGATGAAATAAAGGTCATCCCCTCTCCTCAACACGAGGTCTCTTCTACCCTCCCGATGTGGTTAAACCATACCATTCGAAATAGGAATATGGAATATGTCCAAAAAGAAGAAGAAGACTTCGCCATTCTTGCTAAGGCTTTCCAGGCACCAAAAGGTAGAAGAAAGAGATCACGAAGGTTGTATACTATCACCATGGATGATCAAGGGAATATAGAGGCACATATAGCTATCCCTATGGAATACAAACCTAGATCAAACATGTTACCGATAGATTATCAGATGTAATAGGTAAACTGAAGTCCCAAGTATCCTAGTTAACTACTTGTGTCAACTAATTGATCAAGCCCATCGATTTAGTTGCTCTTATTTCTATCCTACAAGCTTCACTCAAAAGGGATGCTCAACATCCAAACTTTGAAGGTTTGCTATATATTTCTAAAGAGTGGAGAAATAACTTGCAATCCTTAGAAATTATAATTTTGAAAAAGGTAATAAAGGCATAAGACTGTATTAGTGATGAAGCTAATTTATCTCACAAAATAAAGGTTAAAATAAATAAATTTTATTGAATGGGATGATTACATCCCAATTTTGCAAAATATCAAGGCTACTCTTGTGGAAGATTTAATAAAGGTAGATGTAATAGAAAAAGAAGACTAGGACAAGAGAGTGGGTAAAAGTAATACAACTAAGGGTAAATATTTTGAACAAGTGCAAGCACACATTGAATAGTAACAAAGGCCTAGCTGAAAAAGCGATGGTAAAAATAGAGCAGTTTGTGGAGAATTTGGGATGCACTTTCTGGGAAACCCTATCCTTAGTGGCCTCTCTAAGTAAGATGGTTGGGGAGTTTGAGAAGTCATTGCATGGTGAAATCAGTCAAACAATCATTAAAGAAATGATGACCCAAAAGGGAGATTTGTGGACCTTCCAAGAAGAGCTTGCTAGCTTCACCAAATTGAAAGAGAAATTGGAGAACTCCATATTTTGTCAAATGATAAAATTAAAATATCATAAGGGGACCACCATGGATACAATGAATGAAGTTATTAATGCTTTTCTAGAAAGATTTCCTAGTGATAAGTGATAGTAATTAAACTTTATTATTTTGATCAATTTTACAATTGAAAAGATACCATCTAGGATAGGGATAGGATTGATGTGTTACATCCCATCCCGTATATATAAGAAAGTATATGAATATCAGAAGGGGGAAGATGTATTTACAAGTGCATATGTGAAATTATAGGTAATAAGATATATGTATACAAATGCATGTATGAGAGAACAAATGTAAGAAGAGAAAGACATATAGAGTGCAAGGGAAGATATATTATTATACTCGATTGATATAATTAATATAATGACACCAAAATTATATATATATGGTGTTATCTAGCATCCTGTGAATTTATTGTTGATTGGTTAATCCTCTGTCTGAATCAAACCATTACTCCCTTTATATGACTGAGTCTAGGGTATAAACTACAACACTCAGAAAGTACTTGGGGCTTAGAACTCTAGTATGTGTTTCCCCAATTTTCTTGCTAACACATATAAATGATTAAACTTGTTAGATCCTACTACTCACACTTTCATCTCTTTCACGGAATTTTATCTCCTAATCAATACATTAAAATAATACATTTGAGTTTCCACTCCCATGGTTTAATATAAATGAGTATCTTTTCATAAACTAAACCCATCTCACATCTCTAATTAAACTTACCTTGACCATTTAAATACTGTAATACTTGATGATAAATGTACAACGAAAATTCCTTAAGCAACAAGTAATGCCTATATTATGACATAGGATCATACACCGAGTATATCCTCTTTGTATCATTTAATTTTTCATTGAAATATGTTATTAATCTATATTCTTGACTTATTAGTAAATTATTTGCACTTCCACTTGCATCATAGTCAACCTAGAATACTTTATTGAAGTCTATCAATGCTAATCTTGTTTTTTTTCACCTTCTTTTTCAATAATTTAAAGCTTATATTTACTCTTCCCATCTAATTGAATTCTTTATTTCCTCCCCTCATGGTTTTAGTTACTGGTGCACAAATACTACTATTTCTAATAATGTTTTTATAAAAAAATATTTATCCTATGGAAAGATTGTACCTCTCTAATATACACTTGTGAGGCTACTCAATAATTTCTCACTTTATGTAGGTTTATTTTTAAACCATTTTCCAATATTATAAATGATAAATAAACTAGTTATAACTTCTTGAAACTACACTCCTTGACATTGATCAGTAACTTTTCTCTCTCAAAGCTTACACATATGTTCTAGGCATTCTTCCTTAGCCTTACTATAAACACAACTATTACAAACTTAACCAAATATGACTTCTACACTTCAATAATCAACATCATAATTTTTCTAGGTGTGTTAGTAAACTAAAAAGGCATAAATAACTATTCATATGGCCCTTTTATCTTAAATATAGTTTTCCATTCACCCTTTTCTCTTATTTTAATCTTATGATAATTTTTTTTTAAATCTATCCTAGTAAAAGACTTTGCACCACTCAAAAAGTTAATCAAACCATCCATCTTTGGCCATGAGAATCTATAGTTGATTGTGATCTTATTTATGGCTAAATTTTGTAATTCTCCACTCACCTCCTTTCTATGGTGCTTTTATTGTAGGTACTACACATGGACTTACACTTTATCTTATTAAACCCACCTTTAGTGACTCTTACACTTGTCTATGAGATTCCTCATTATTCGATGGGTGATCCCACAAAACTGGTTTACAATTAGTTTGAGGAAGTAAAAATGCATTTTCAAAGGGAAAACACTTAGGGGGGTTCTCTAGAAGGGGGAGGGGGGGGGTTCGCTAGAAAGGGGGTTTGCTAGAACCCCCTTTTTTGTTGCCTTTCTCCCCCTCTTCTACCAAATTTCTACAAAAAATTGTCTTTCGAAGCTTGGGTTGAGGATGAAAATGGAGGAAACTTCAAAGATCCAATTGGATGATGGTAGTCCTCAGAACAAGCTATCCATCAAATATAATTTTAATATATTTTGATTTTATTATGTATTATTTTAGTTTAATTAAACATAGGTTTTTTTACCGAAAATCAAGGTCTCTATTCTACACATGTGGAAAAATAGTAGATTATCAAAAAAAAATCTAAAAAATATGTTCATGCTAGGTTTTGATGCCCTTGATCCAACAAAAAAAAAAGAATTTCGATACATACAAAAACAATTATGTTGTATACGGTCCGCCTATGTCTAAATTGTAATTAGTTTGACTTGAAAACTTGATTAAGAAAAAAATATTCAATAAAACACTATGAAACCAAATGAATGTGCTAGATATCGTAGTTACAAAGCTAAATTTGAAAAAAATTATAATTTTATCCTTCATAGAAAAAAAGTTATGTTGTTTACAGTGAACATCACTCTTTAAAAATCGTGTTTACTATTAAAAACTAGTTTTCAAAGGAGATGGAAAAGAAATGCAATTTGATTCCATTTTAAAAAAATATATATATATTTAGAATCTACAGAGAAAATGTCACAAATCACTAGTTTGCATCATCTTTAAATTCCTCATGGTTTAGTAGCTACAAGTGTTTGAAAGTGAAGATTTAGTTAAAAAAAATCAGTTCAATGTCTAGTTTGGCCAAAAATAATAAACCACTATTGTGGGATCACCCCACTAACATCATTATACATGCAACTTTATTTGGTAAATTTTATTCTCAAATTAAATATATACCATTATTTCTCATTATTGGTGATAATCCATTTAACATATTGTTTGATATTATGTCCTTATATTTTGTTAGAAATTATAATATTTTGTTCTAGAATAAGTATCCTCTTTGTGGCATCACATAATCCATGAATGAATATAAAACATATATTGTATTTTATTATTCCATCTAAGAACATTTTTCATCCACCGAAAAAGTTATAGCGTTACCAAAAAAAATCTTTTCTCTTTTCCTTAATGAAGCTAAATTATTCTTCCTATCATCCTCTGTCATAGTGTAAATATTTTCTTGCACATCATGTATAGCTTTCATATTAAATTATAATGGTCTTTCCAAAAAATTATTATATATGTCTATTGGTATATCATCATATTTAACTTTATCATGATATGTACTAATCTATTATTTAACCAAACATTATTCACTTACCAATACCTTACGTTCCTTCTACAATTATGAAGCTATATATCAACTTGGATGCTCTAACCTCCTCAACTTCAAATTTTCAACTATCTATTCTTAGACTAGATTATGATACTGCCACTATCTATAATGACCTTATAACACTTAACTTTAATCTTTTGTATTGTATTGAATTAATTTCTCATTTACATTGGTTTTTCCTTATCCATACAATCAAGTTTCAACATGAATATTTTCATAATTAGTGAATCACTTTTTTTAGTTCATTTATTATGTTGAATGCACAAGACAATTGAGAGGGGGGTGAATTAGTTGTACCTTAAAATTTCAAATCCCTTATACACATTCAAATCCATGTTCATTCATTAAACCCTTAAATTTGTTATGATGATTTATCATGAAAAGCAAATAACAAAACTTGAAACACAACAACACCAAACAAAAGAGAACATCAGATTTATGTGGAAAATCCAAGAAGGGAAAAACCATAGTGAGGATTAGATCACAATATATGTAATATCAACACCGAATACAATAGGGCTTACTGCTAGAGGGCTCATTTGCCAAAGAAAGAAAGGCTCACTACCAAAGTCTCATTGCTAGAATAGAAAAGAAGATAGAGAAGAAATGTTACACAGAGAAATCCATCTCAATGCAACAAGACAATCCACCACAACATCACCAACACCTTCACAACTTTAATGAAAAATTGTACACCTTACGCTCACTACATCCAGTAATCTAACACATGAAATTTTGCACTTCACTTCTCAAATTCACACTCTAGCCCTCTACACTTTGCATAATTCACATCTCTCTTGTCTATCTCAACATTCAACAACAACTCAACTCTTATTTATACCATCCTCAACCTTGAAATCCTTCCCCAAGATTTACTATGCATATCAATCGTACAAATTCAAATTAGATCGGTGCCAAAACACTTCCATGGCAGATATAAGTGAAAGAAGAAAACATCATTCCTTATTTGGAACCCAAATCTATAACACCACTCAACCACACACTTTTATAAACAATAATTATCCACCACAATTAGTGTAAACACCAGGTCGGTCGTTACTTGTGTAAAGACCATTAAAAATTTAAGTACATGCTTCCCTAAATCCAAGGATGGCTTGTAAACCACACACCACACTTGAACATGATCTATAATATTCCTCAAACACCCTGAAATCCAAAAAACTTCTTTGCAACAAATTCCACCTGAAGAATGTACACATCCAGTACATCCAAACAACTCTGCCATATACTGTTACTTAAGAAATTGACTTTTGAAGCACCAAACCTCGAACCATATTGATTGAGAAAATATACCAACACAATCAACACACCCTCAAATCCACAAGAATTGAAACCATTCCATGGAGAAATGCAAAGCAAGGACATTTCTCGCAAACACCTCTACAATGCACAGTTCACACATTGGTGAACACAAATTCTTCTGCATAGCGATTCGACACACCAAATCCTGGATATAACACATTTGAACAACTATCACCAACATATTTGAAATGCATAGGTAGATATTTAACCTAGAATAAATTTAGAGCAACACAAAACACGCCTTTGCAACCCAAAACACCACTGCAACATATTATTTCCTCTTTTTATCAAATTTTCTCAAAATCACTTGGAAACCAAGCACCAGAGATACATCCTCATCATCTTCAATACTTCCTCAACACAACTAAACCAATAGAAACTCAACCACATATCCATAGACAAAATCTTATCAAAGAAATAGTAGATGTTGACACTAGTAGCTTTACTAATGACAACATAATACAACTAATCAAAGAATGGATAACATTCTTGCAACAATCTCACCCAAAAATAGACATCAATGAAAACACAAGCTTGTTGATGTCAATGACAACACTAACTACTCATACTTGCAACAATCTCCCCCTTTGTCATTGATGACAACACATGATGTGTAAAACCATCAAAGACACAACAACTCATAATACCAACATACTATTTCACATTAATTATCCCCTTGTGTAGCTTGTCTTTTTCATATGACTTCCTCTCCCCCTTAACTTTCTTCTTTTCAATATGGCTCTCTCTCCCCCTTTGACATCAATGGAAAAGGGCCTAGCTATTTACATTGTTCTATTATCTCCTTTGGCATTAATCAACTTGCTTACTATTGCTTTGCAACTTCTTTCCTTTACTGCTTTGTATACTCCCCCCTTAGGAGCACACACCAAACTATACAAAATCAGCAATCACTACATAGTGACAACACACACTCTTTTGATTGCAACAATCAACAATGCTACTAACTACTCCCTTTGAGAGGTAGCCACCTACACCAGTTCAGAATAAAGAATGAATGTTGAGATCTACTGGACTGATGCATCTCCTTATGCATATGTTCAAGAAAGGAGAGGCAATGACCCCCAATTTCTCTCGGAGATACTCAAAAGTATCCTTAGGAAGAGCCTCAGTGAATATATCAACAATTTGATCCTTTGTAGGCACATATTCAAGTTTTACTTCATTCTCCACAAAATTCTCTCAGAAAGTGATATCTAATTGAAATATGTTTTGTCCTTGAATGCATTATCGGGTTCTTTGAAATATTGATTACACTTGTATTGTTAGAAAAGATAAAAATTGGTTCATCATACACTACTTTGATATCCTTCAAATTTTGCCTCATTCATAACACTTGTGTGCAACAAGATGCTGCTGCAATGTACTCAACCTCTGAAATAGATAAAGATATTGAATCTTGTTTCTTGCTTATCCATGATACCAATATACATCCAAGAAAGAATGCACCACCACTTGTGCTTTTTTTATCATCTACTCAACCAATTCAATCTGCATTTGTGTAAGAACTCGGAGTAAAATAACTATCCTTTGGATACCATAAGCCATGATCTAGAGTGCCCTTTAAATATCTGAATATCCTCTTCACTTCTACAATATGTGACTCTCTAGGGTCTTCTTGAAATCTAGCCACAAAACAAACTGCATGAATGATATCCGGTCTAGTAGTAGTTAGATATAACAGTCCACCAATCAATGATCTATACTTGCTCTGATCAACCTTAGGAGATTCATCATTCTTGCTCAGTTTTCAACTAGTAACCATAGGAGTACATACCAGTTAGAGTCTTCCATTCCAAACTTATTCAACATTTCTTTGACATACTTTGATTGTGAAATGAATATACCTATGTCTCTTTGATTGATTTGCAGTCCAAGGAAGAAATTCATCTCGCCAAACATAGACATCTCAAACTCTTTTTGCATTTCTTCTGTAAACTTCTTACACATCTCTTCATTACCTCTAAAAATTATGTCATCAACATACACAACCACAATCAAGATTTGATATTTTTCAACTTTAAAGTAAATATTAATATTTGTGGTACCTTTATTGAATCCTTGTTGTATCAAATACTTATCCAACCTTGCATACCAAGCTCTAGGAGCTTGCTTCAATCCATATAATTCTATCTTTAATCTGTAGACCATATTTTGTGAAATTATTCCAGTTGTTCCATGTATACTTCTTCTAGTTCTCCATTCAAGAAAGCAAACTTCACATCCATTTGATAAAATTTAAAGTCCTCATGTGTTGTAAAAGCTAGAAACATCTTGATAGATTCCATCCTTGGCATCAGAGTAAATGTATCAAAATATATTCCTTCAACTTATGAATAGCCCTTACACACAAGCCTTGCCTTGTTTCTTACCACTTCTCCATTCTCATTCAGTTTGTTTATGAATACCCACTTAGTTTCAATTATGTTTCTGTTTGCAAGTCTTAAAATAAGTTCCCAAGTCTGATTATTTTCAATCTGCAATAGTTCTTCTTCCATAGCCTTTATCTAATGTTCATCTTTGCATGCCTCAATCATTGATTTTGGTTCAACTTCAAAAAGTAGATTCAAATTTACCTCTTCTTCAACAACTTTCCTTCTTTTTAATACACCTTTGATTTTGTCTCTCATGATCATTTCTTCAGAATGATTCCTCTGCACATTCTTAGGGGTTCTAGGGGTCTTTTCCAGAGCTTCTTCCTCTTCAATCTACACTTCCTTTTCCTTAGATTTTTCTTTTTCTCTACAAATAGGCTCATCTGATTCATATCCATTTATCACCACTGAGTTCTAAAAATCTTCATTGACCTTGAAACTTGCACTCTCAACAATCTTTCTTAGTCTTTTGTTGTAGCATCGATAGGATTTGATTTTAGTAGAATATCCAAGGAAGATTCCTTCATCAGACCTTGCATCAAACTTTCCCAAGTTTTCATCTCTTTTGATATAACACTTGCTTCCAAACACTCTGAAGTACTTGACAGGAGGGATCCTTCCATACCATAACTCATAGGGAGTCTTTGTGCTATTTCCTTTTTCTTGAAATCTGTTAAGTATATAAACAACAATATGAATTGCTTCTCTCTAGTAGACTTCTGGTAGATTAGCTTCTTTCATCATAGTCCTTGCAACTTCTTGAGCAGTCTCATTTTTCCTTTCAACCACTCCATTTTGTTGAGGAGTCCTAGGGGAAGACAAGTGCCTATTTATGCCACAATTCTTACAAAACATGTTAAATTCATTGGAGGTGAACTCTCCACCTCTATCAGACCTCAACCATTTTATTTTTATGTCCATTTCATTCTCAACCATAACTTTAAATGCTTTGAACCTATCTAGGGCTTTAAATTTTTATTTAAGAAAAGTAACACATGTCATTCTAGAATAATCATCAATCAAAAGCATGAAATACCTGTCACCTTGAAGACTTCTTACTCTTGTAGGATCACAAAGATCTGTATGCACCAAATCCAACAATTTGATAGAAGATTGCTCTTTTCCTTTAAAACTTTTTCTTGTTTGCTTTCCAATATGACAATCCTTACAAAGAACATTAATAGGCTTTGTAATCTTTAGCAGATCTCTTACTGCTTGAACTAAACTAATTCTTATCAGAATATCAAAATTAATGTGACACATCCTCCTATGCCATAGCCAACTTTCATTAATCTGATTCATAAAGCAATGACCATTAGCACCCTTTAGATAATAAACATTTTCATCTGTCCTTCTTCCAACATCAATCATAGTTCTAGATCCTTTTATGATATCACATCAATCATCCTTAAACATAAGATTGTATCATTTGCTACACATTTATCCAACACTCAAGAGGTTATGCCTTAAACCCTTAACATTGTAAACATCATCAGTATTATGCTTACCATCAAAATTGATTGAACCTATTCCACCTATCTTAGCACTTGAATCTTCACCAAGTATAACAAGTCCTCCATCATACTTTTCAAGTTTAACTTACTCTTGTATCTAGTCATATGGTTAGAGCATCCACTATCAATGATCCAATAGTTCTTAACATGTCTAGCATGAAAGGCATATACCAAAATACCTTTAGTTTTAGCCCATTAGGGAAAATTTACATAAAAAATGGGCCTCTTAAAGAACTCTAAAAAAACAAAAATTGTTTCAAATAATACAAATTATTTAAATATAAAAAATATAAATTACTTAACTACATGAGTTAAGTGGGGACACATGTTTCTATTATAATTCCTTAAAAAACTCAAGTCCATTATTTTTTAAAAAGTGGTAACATATATTTTTATTGACAAACTCAAGTTCACTTTTCATTTTACATTATTTATTTTCTTGAATTTTTTTTTTTTATTTAAAAAATCTTAAACTCAAGTTCATTTTAAAAAAACTGGTAACATATATTTTTATTATAATTTATTAAAAAACTTAAGTTCACTTTCTTTTTTTGATTATTTGTTTTTATTTAAAAAATGGTAAAGTAAAACTAACTTTAAATATTTTATTTTATACTTAATATTTTGTTTTATATAAAGTTTAGATACTAGTATATTTATATTTAAAAATATATATCTAAAGTAGTCAAGGGATATCTCTTTTCCATAGTTTATTTGATTTTCTCACCTTTTTTTTTCTTCAATCATTTTTATTTTTATTTTTTTCATTTTTTTTGGTTTGATATTTTTGGTGATTTTCTCCAACTTTTTCTCCTTCCAATTGTTTCCAATTTCTTTGGTTTTTATTTTTATTTTCAAATTTTTTTGATTCATGATTTTTCTTAGCTTTTGCTCCTTCAAAGGTTTTAATTTCTTTTTGTTTTATTTTATTTTATTTTTCAAATTTTATTTTTTGTTTTATTTTTTTATTTCTTAAGTTTTATTTTGTATTTCCTTTTTGATATTTTAATTTGTTTTCTTATAAATTTAGGTAGAAAAAATGAGTGCTCTCATCCCCACCCCCATGTAACTATATAACATTTATTGGCGTAATTAAATCAAGTTTCATATTATAGATTTATGATTTTATAGATTTATAATTTTATATATATTTAAATTTATGATTTTATAGATTTAGATTTATTATGTTATGTAGTTTATTTAAATAAACACATTTATAAGTTTTATAAACAGTGGCAAAGTACAAGTAACTTTAAATATTTTATATTATATATTAAATCAAGTTCCATATTATAGATTTAGATTTATTATGTTAAATATGTTTATAACAAGTTTTATGATTTTAAATATATGATAAAGTTTTTGAATTATATAAAATTTAAATAAGTTTAGTAAAAAAATTGTGTGAAAATTTTGATGTCAAATTGTGGAGGAAAAAATTTGAGGTTGAATTATGGAGGGAAATTTTGAGGAAAATTGTAGAGGGGAAATTTTGAAGTTGAATTATGGAGGAAAAAATGAGATTGAATTAAAAATATCCATTTATTTAGACTTTCAAAACAATCTCGCTCTAATTAATTCATTTGCAGACAAAAAAGTGACCAAGATTTTTCTTTTCTTTTTAATAATTATTTCATTTGAATTTTTAAGAGTATTTTGAATAATTTCATTATAGCTTCTTCAATATTTTTAAAAATAATTGCAATACAACTTCTTTAGAATAATCTCCATCATATATGATATGTTATAGAATGATTGAATTTTTTTGTTGTCTAATAGGCGGATTCAATTTTAAAGAAGTGAAAAATGAAGAAGAATTCATATAATTTACATGTGGAGTTGGATGAAGAAATGCAACCATATCATAAACGAAATACAATGAAGAATTATGATATAGATGAAAACAATTTGAGAATATTGGGTCGAAAGCATATAGATATACGGGCAAAGGGAATATTGATTCAATTTTAAAGAAGTGAAAAATGAAGAAGAATTCATATAATTTACATGTGGAGTTGGATGAAGAAATGTAACCATATCATAAACGAAATACAATGAAGAATTATGATATAGATGAAAACAATTTAAGAATATTGGGTCGAAAGCATATAGATATATGGGCAAAGGGAAATTTGTATCCTCTTGATCTTAAAAATAATGATTATCCTAAGTTTGATACTATTACTAGGCTTATAAAATTTGTATACAATGGGGAAAGTTGATTGTTAGGGTATTGCAAGAGGTTTGAAGGAAACAGAGAAAATTTTGAGAAAAAAAAAAAATTCTATAGAAGATAAGATGCTTGAAATGGATAATAAAGTCTTTAATTTAGTTGAAGTGGACAAGAGGTTAGAACATGAGTCTATTGAACATTGGAAAGTTCAAAATACAATGGTTCAAGAAATATCATTATTGAAGAATGAAAATAAGGATTTGAAGTTCAAAGTTGAAGCTCTCAATAAAGCTATTAAAAAAATAAAGAAAACTCCTCTAGGAGGAAGGATGAGGATCAAAAAGTTAAATAATATTGTGTCTCTAGTACCTTCAGGGGGTGGTTTCAAAAAGAGAGTTCAAGCTATGAAAAGTATAATTGATCCTACAATAATTGAGCAAACTGTAGATAGAAGACAAAACTTAGCCTCACTTATGAAGAGTCTATTTAAAAAAGATGAGATATTGGCAATGCTTCATCAACCTCAATGTGCTACATTAAGAAAAGTTTTGGTTGATGAGATAATAAAATATTTATCATGTTTAATTAATGTTAATGATGTACAAGGAGCATGTGACAATGCGGGAATTAGTAAGAGGGGATATGAATAAATTTTTAAGGCATTACAGACTAGAATATTAAATGTTAGAATCACTAAGGTTTTTTTGCCTCACCCATCTCATGTTAGAGTGGAATGGTCTAATAGGAACAAAGAAGTTCAATATTTTGTTGGAAATATGTTTCACATCCAAGCATCAAAGGATAATTCTCAAAGGAAACAACAAACACATATTGGAAGGGAAGTCTTAATTACTTTAAATCCAACAAACAATGTTTGGTTTGAAACTGAATTTTTTTTACAAGCTATAGTAAGGTATTATGATATTTCAATGGAGGAGGCAAATGGAAAACTTGTATTCGTCCTAAAATTAGATGAGATGGAATTGATAAATAGTGTCAAGTATGAAAGAGTGTCAATTACCTTAATGAATAGAGCATTAAATCCAAATATTCATGTTACTAATGAAACGTACTTTCCTATACAATCAGAGAATCACATTTGGTGGCTTGGCTTGTTTAGAGTAAACAAGGAATGCTATGAAGATCTAAAATGGGTTTTTGAGAAAACTGAGATACCATCCATGATTTTCTCTCATATGATGGGAGAGAAAATTTACGTTGATGGGTACATATCATATAATGTTGAATGGCATATGGTTGTTGATTTGAAAACATTGAAATGCATGTATAATATCAGTCATGGAGCAAATGCAAAGCATAGTTGCATTTATTGTATGCATTCTGTAGACAAGTCAAAAGAATTAAATGAAAGATTTTGTAAAGGTATATTAAGTTGTGACCAAGGATTACATCCTAATAGAGATGAAGTTGATCCAAATTTAAATCCGATTCTCCAAATTCCACTCAAAAGAGTACACATATGCACTCTTCATGCTTTTGTAAGAATAATTGATAAACTTGTTTATTTATAAATTTTAATTGCATGGAATAAAAAACCAAAAGAGGAGGCAAAACAATCCATAAAATCAATTGAAAGGATATTGTCAGGGCTACATGGAGGTAATGTTCATATTGAAAAAGATATGAAACGTTTAGGGGATCGTGGTAATGTTTCATCAAAGCCATCAATGGGAGGTGATAAGGCTTGACATTTTATTAAAAAGTTAGACTACCAAAGAAGTAGAAGGGGTCAATGGGAAATATATAAGGATCTGATCAATGTAGAGAATGATCGAAATGAAAAAGGTTCCTCTCAGTTGAGGAAAATAAAGGCATGCTTGTTCATTATCATCTTTGTTCCCTTTGATGAACAAGGAAAGATTCACTGAAGGTGATGATATACAATTTATTGAAGCTGTAACAAAGTTTACAAAGGATTTTCTTCTAGCATGGGGAGAAAATGAAATCACTTATTACATGGTAAGAATTCATATGATTTTTTAAATTATTATATGTTTTATATAAATAATCTAGTGTAATTTGTATTAGGTTCTAATTCTTTTCTTTTCCCTTGGTGTTTTTCAGCACATTCTTTATGCACATGTCCTTGGTTTGCCAAAGAGTATGGAAGCTTGAGCATTTGGAATACACAGGGAATGGAAAAGTCTCATAAGCTAACAAGGACTTCTTATCATAGGTCTACTCAGCATGGTGGAGGATCAATACCATCTAACCCATTGATCCAAATGAGTCATTGGTTCTATAGACACATGCTTTATAGACTTAACCAAAAGAAAATGCTTACAAATATGAATAGCATTGATGTTGTTGTACGAGAAGTCAAAGCAAGACGAAAGAGAAGAAAAATAGAATAATATAATCTTTAATGGATGTCCATACCCTTTAATGGATTACTGCTATAATTTATCCAAAATGTAAAAGCATAGACAATGCATATGAACTATTTTGTAAAATGTCTGAAAGAAATGTACTCTCATGGAGTGCAGTGAATTCTAAACACACACAAAATGGTTTTAGAATCAAAAGAGTATGCATTAAATAGTGTTTTTTATTGTTATTGAAATTATACACTTAATAGGTAATATTGATAATAATATATTTGTTCTCCATCACAATGAAATTTAGTTCTATCTTCAATTTACTTCATGAATTCATTTTTGCATATTTCCATACTGAACAAGGTGCAGGACTGAAACTTTGGCCATTTATATGTGTATTAAAAAACCATTTACATAAATTATGGTTGTACATGCTAGAAACCAGGACTTGACTAAAATAATGGCTAATTAATATTATATATAAAGCACACCCATTTATTGAATCTATAGTTGCACTTGTTAGGAACTAGTCATTGCAAATCTAGTGATTTTGGCAACATGGGAATTAGTGGTGTAAGAGCACCCAACTAGTTTCATTTGAATTTGGTCAAAATGGTGAGTGTTAACAGGTTGGTTTAGGATTTTTATGTTATGAAGTGATTCCGTAAGGTCTAAAAGACCATTAGAATGCATTTAGAGATCATTTTTGTAAAGCAATGTTGCAATGTTGTCAATAATGCTCAAAAGAGCAAACTATGTATATATGAGGTTTATGAAGGGTTTAGTGAGTCAAGTCTCAGATTGTGTTGAATAAGGTCAAATTTGATCATCAAATAGTGTTTTGGGTTATATTAGAGGTGTTTAGGAGGTCTTGGGGTTCAAAAATGCAAATTTGATAAAATTGACAAATGTTGTAAAAAATTGTAATGTAAACCTGCAAAAAATGCAAATATGGGAATACTAAGGGTCAAGTCATGTAAAAGGTCATTGTAGATGGTTTAAAATGATTGAAATAAATTTGTAAAATCTATTTATACCTACATCCATCATTTTGAAGGATGGTGGTTAAGAATTGAATGAAAAATCATAAGTTTCACCATGATTTTTTGTTATTTTTGAAATGTTTTCTGTTGTTTCTTTGCCTTGTATGGAATTGTACGGGAAGATTATGGTACAAAAAAAATTGGAGGTGAAATACTTGTTAGTCTTCTTTCAAATTCCACTGATTTGGTTGAATTTCATGAAGCTATGAGGAAGTTATGGGTAATTCTTTCAAAACAACCATAACCATGTTCTAGGGTAACCAACAAGCATTCTAAATTGATTTTCTCTTATTCTAACCATTGGATTCTTCTAAAAATTAGTATGAAGGATGGTTAAAGTGTATTATTAAAGATACTAAAGTTGTAGAGCATGCATAGATAATTTTCGGTTGAATCTATGATGCCCTATGACTGAATTTTGTATAAAAATCTGGAAATGCACATATGAACAACCAAGAATTTATGTTTTGGTGTAAAATAAGGTATTCTTTTTGGGTGTCAGTAATTTAAAAGGATGTATTAGTGTGTTTTGAGCCCTCAATAAATAGGTTTTTGTGAATTAAATGGTTTTATGTTCATTAATTTTTTGATCTTGCATGATAGATTCTTGACAATCATCTTTAGGAGTAAAAAATGAATGGTTTAGTGTGACAGTTTGTTGAAATGTCATGAATAGAGATTGGGAAAGGGTATAAGGTGTGTGTGCATACATTATTAAAAAATAAATTGGTATTTGTAAAGAGATTTGGCTTGGGAAGTTGATGATGATAAGGCCTAATTGTTGGTTAAAACAATCAATTTTTGAAAGTTCACCTTTTTTGAGTTGTCTAAGTTGAGATAGTCCTATGATGTTGTTAAGAGTATTTTGAGGGAACTATAAATGGTTTTGGGACTTGTTTGCAGTTTGACTGTTTGAAATCAATGGTTTTGTGAAGAGTAATTGTGTCCTAGTTGAAAGGACATGAGAAGATTTGTTTGAGTTTTGTCAAATGAGACTGAGAGAGTGGATTTTCTTCATTTAGCATTGCATCAAAGTGGTATCAGAGCCCAATAAGGTTTGGGTAGAGAAAGATTTTTTGTTAATGTGTGTGTTGTCCAGGTTGAAGAGAGAACCTGATTGCCTAGGTGAGGCAAAGTGAAGTGGAAGAAAGGAGAGACTTTCTTGTGAAGATGGATTTTTTGAGAAGGTGTTTGCAGGAAGAGGAAGAAAGAGAAAATAGAAAGAGGCAAGAGAAATTAGACAAAGAGATAGTGGCATTGAAGCAAGAGATGAAAATATTGGAGGCAGAGTTCAGTGATTTTTATGCAGAGTCCATGATGAAGATGGAACAGTGGATCAGACAAGCAACAATTTGGCATTTGACAGTGAAGAAGAGAGTTGTGTGGCCCATTAAAAGGATTATTCAAGGAAGGAAAAGACAAGCAAGGACAACAACGCATGAGGCAAAGGTAAAGTTTGTTGAGAAAAGTGATGTTCCAATTGTGTTTGAAGATGAACAAACTTCTTTGTTTGTTGATGAACATATTGATGTTGAGATAAATGATATGGTTGTTGTTGGTAATCAAGTAGTTGATGAAATTTTTACTGATGAGCAAGTAGAGAAGGTTGATGATGTTGCTGATAAAGTTGGTGTTGATACTCAAGATGTTGTTGATAATAAGGTTGCTAATAAAGATGTTGTAGAGTTTTTTGCTAATGAGGTGTATGCAAATTTGCAAGAATATGATGCAAGTTGTGGTTATGGTGAAAATTTTGTTATATGGCACTCTAATGATGGGAATGAAGATATAGATGATGCTACTGAGATATATACACAAGAAATGGACTTTTGGGACATGAAAGCTGAGAGGTTGCTAGAGAAGAGATGGTATAAGAGGGAAAGGAAGAAGGAACCAGGGATAATTTCCAAGATGAAGGACAAATTGCAAAAGAACTGGAAGACCAGAAAGGAGCACACCCGCTTTCAAGAGGACTTGAATTTTCTTTTCTCCGAGAGCATGGTGCAGGAGCACCCATCTAGTTTACTTTGAATTTGGTCAAAATGAGTGTTAGGTTTGTTTAGGAGTTTTATGTCATGAAGTGATTCCATAAGGTCTAAAAGACCATTAGAATGTATTTAGAGATCATTTTTGTAAAGCAATGTTGCAATGTTGTCAATAATGCTCAAAAGAGCAAACTATGTAAATATGAGGTTTATGAAGGGTTTAGTGTTTCAAGTCTTGGATTGTGTTGAATAAGGTCATATTTGATCATAAAATAGTGTTTTGGGTTATCGTAGAGGTGTTTAGGAGGTCTTGGGGTTCAAAAATGCAAATTTGATAAAATTGACAAATGTTATAAAAAATTGCAATGCAAACTTGCAAAAAATGCAAATATGGGAATACTAAGGATCAAGTCATGTAAAAGGTCATTGTAGGTGGTTGAAACTGATTGAAATCCAATTTTAAAATATATTTATACCTACATCCATCGTTTTGAAGGGTGGTGGTTAATAATTGAATGAAAAATCATAAGTTTCACTATGATTTTTTGTTATTTCTGAAACATTTTATGTTGTTTCTTTGCCTTGTACGTAATTGTACAGGCATATTATGGTACAAAAATTATTTGAGGTGAAAGAACTATGAGTCTGATTTCAAATTCCATTGATTTGGTTGAATTTCATGAAGATATGAGGAAGTTATGGGTTATTCTTTCAAAACAGCCATAACCTTGTTCTAGGGTAACTAGCAAGCATTCTAAATTGCTTTTCTCTTATTCTAACCATTGGATTCTTCTAAAAATTGGTAGGAAGGATGGTTAAAGTGTATTATTAAATATTATAAATCTGTAGAGTGTGAGGAGATTATTTTGGGCTGAATATATGATGCCCTATGACTAAATTTTGTATAAAAATCTGGAAATGCACATGTGAACAACCAAGAATTTATGTTTTGGTGTAAAATAAAGTATTCTTTGTGGGTGTTAGTAATTCAAAAGGATGTATTGGCATGTTTTGAGCCCTCAATAAATAGGGTTTGGTGAATTAAATGGTTTTATGTTCATTAATTTTCTTATCTTGCATGACAAATTCTTGACAATCATCTTTAGGAGTAAAAAATGAATGGTTTAGTGTGACAGTTTGTTGAAATGTCATGAATAGAGATTGGGAAAGGGTCTAAGGTGTGTGTGTAGAAATTATTAAAAAAATTGTGGTATTTGTAAAGAGATTTGGCTTGGGAAGTTGATGATGATAAGGCCTGATTGTTGGTTAAGACAATCAACTTTTGAAAGTTCACCTTTTTTGAGTTGTCTAAGTTGAGATTTGGTTTTGAGACAGTCATGTGATGTTGTTAAGAGTATTTTGAGGGAACTATAAATGATTTTGGGCCTTGTTTTCAGTTTGAGTGTTTGAAATCAATGGTTTTGTGAAGAGTAATTGTGTCCTAGTTGAAAGGATAGGAAAAGATTTGTTTGAGTTTTGTCAAATGAGATTGAGAGAGGGACTTTTCTTCCTTTAGCATTTCATCAAAGTGGTATCAGAGCCCAGTAAGGTCTGGGTAGAGAAATATTTTGTGTTTGTGTGTGTGTTGTCCAAGTTGAAGAGAGAACCTGATTGCCTAGGTGAGGAAAATTGAAGTGGAAGCAAGGAGAGACTTGCTTGTGAAGATGGATTTTTTGAGAAGGTGTTTGCAGGCAGAGGAAGAAAGAGAAAATAGAAAGAGGCAAGAGAAGTTAGACAAATAAATAGTTTCATTGAAGCAAGAGATGAAAATATTGGAGGTAGAGTTTAGTGATTTTTATGCAAAGTCCATGATGAAGATGGAACAGTGGATCAAACAAGCAACAAGTTGGAATTTGATAGTGAAGAAGTTGTGTGACCCATTAAAAGGATTATTCAAGGAAGGAAAAGAAAAGCAAGGACAACAAAACATGAGGCAAAGGTAAAGTTTGTTGAGAAAAGTGATGTTCCAATTGTGTTTGAAGATGAACAAACTTCTTTGTTTGTTGATGAACATATTGATGTTGAGATAAATGATATGGTTGTTGTTGGTAATCAAGTAGTTGATGAAATTTTTTCTGATGAGTAAGTAGAGAAGGTTGATGATGTTGCTGATAAAGTTGGTGTTGATACTCAAGATGTTATTGATAATAAGGTTACTAATAAAGATGTTGTAGATTTGTTTGCTAGTGAGGTGTATGCAGATTTGCAAGAATATGATGCAGGTTGTGGTTATGGTGAATTTGTTTTATATGGTACTCTAACAATGGGAATGAAGATATAGATGATGCTACTGAGATATATACACAAGAAATGGACTTTTGGGACATGAAAGTTGAGAGGTTGCTAGAGGAGAGATGGTATAAGAGGAAAAGGAAGAAGGAACTAGGGATAATTGCCAAGATGAAGGAAAAATTTCAAAGGAACTGGAAGACTAGAAATAAGGAGCAAACCCGCTTTCAAGAGGACTTGAATTTTCTTTTCTCCGGGAGCATGGTGCAGGAGCACCTAACTAGTTTCATTTGAATTTGGTCAAAATGATGATTTTTAGGTTGGTTTAGGAGTTTTATGTCATGAAGTGAGTCGATAAGGTCTAAAAGACCATTATAATGTATTTAGAGATCATTTTTGTAAAGCAATGTTGCAATGTTGTCAATAATGCTCAAAAGAGCAAACTATGTAAATATGAGGTTTATGAAGGGTTTAGTGAGTCAAGTCCTAAATTGTGTTGAATAAGGTAATATTTTATTATCAAATAGTGTTTTGGGTTATCTTAGAGGTGTTTAGGAGGTCTTGGGGTTCAAAAATGCAAATTTGATAAAATTGACAAATATTGTAAAAAATTGTAATGCAAACTTGCAAAAAATAAAAATATGGGAATACTAAGGGTCAAGTCATTTAAAAGATCGTTCTATGTGGTTGAAACTGATTGAAACCCATTTATAAAATATATTTATACCTACATCCATCATTTTGAAGGGTGGTGGTTAATAATTGAATGAAAAATCATAAGTTTCACCATGATTTTTTGTTATTTCTAAAAAAAAATTCTATTGTTTCTTTGCCTTTTACGAAATTGTATAGGAAGATTATGGTACAAAAATGATTGGAGGTGAAATCCCTATGAGTCTTCTTTCAATTTCCATTGATTTGGTTGAATTTCATGAAGATATGAGGAAGTTATGGGTAATTATTTCAAAACAGCCATAACCCTATTCTAGGGTAACCAACAAGCATTCTAAATTGTTTTTCTCTTATTCTAACCATTGGATTCTTCTGAAAATTGGTATTGTATCAACATGAATTTGTACCCCTAATGCAAATTCCCTTTTAACCCTTAACACTTTATAAAATCAAAAGCAAAGGTTTAATCCCACTTAAGATCGTTGCACTCCACTTGGCACTTGTTTTGTGAGTCGATGGGGGGCATTTCTATTAGGGACGCACACACACCGCGTAGACATTCATGCGGCATGCTTACATCCCTTGCAAATTCCTATGGTTGGAGACTGCAGAGGTGTTACATTTTTTATTAGGATTCGAAGAGTAACATCCCTCTTCGGTTGGTCAACTCGAATATGGTCGTTTCTCACCCTTCTCTTCATAATCTTCACTCTTCCATCCTTAGCATTTTTCAAGCAGAATTTTGAGAGAAGTTTGCAAGATCATTTGAGCATTTTCTCCACCATTTTTCTTCCATTTCTAAGCTTTGCAACAACACCATTCACTCCATTGCAACAATGCACTACTCCATCACTCCAATAGGGCGAGCACAAGACATACACCATGGCAACATAGGCTTGAGTTCCTCTCATTCACTCCTCCACGAGCCTTGAGTGCTTTGGATGGAAGCGGTAAGATCTTAAAATCTCTCCTTTTGCTTTCAATTGAGTAAGCACATACTGCTTGTTGTGTTTTGTGTTGCGTAGCTTGTAGTTTATTTCCTTTATCATTTATTATACTATTCGAAACTTAATTGTCCATGGAGGTGGAAACACCAAGACGGGGGTCTGACTGAGGCATGCCCCTATACAACCCCAACAATTTCTCCCATTATTGTGTGCAGGTGGAGAGAACTTGGAGCGAGTTGGCGAAGAGAGCATTGTACGAGATCATCTTCATCATCTTGGTGGTAATACATTTCCTTTATCGTATTCGTATTTGCATTTCTCTTTACTTAATCTTGTTTTATCACTTTAAACATCTCTAGACTAGGCTGGTAGTCTCTCCTTTTCAGTGTGATTTTTGTCTTTTCGGTTCTCTGGTCGTACGAACGCCGGTGTGTCGAGCTATCATCCTGGAATTGTGCTTTCGTCCTCAGATAGAGAGTTGTCTGAGACACGAATCTAACTCTAAAGGTCAATTCATCTAGTCTCCTTCCAAGATTCAATATTATAGAGTGATCGAAGGATGCATAATCCTCATCATTCTCATCCTTGTCATCCTAACTATCCTTTAAACTGAGGTGGGTTAGGGCAACCTTTCCGCTCTTGGCCCTTCGTGACTTGGGGCCTTATAGTGGGTGGTCCCCCTCTCTCACATTTTTGGTGAACCTGACAATATCACAATCACTAGGTGCTTTAGTCATAGGATCAGGTGCTCGAGGAAGGCTTAGTTGTTTATTCATTCTAGTATCATAGCTACGGGCTACCGCTCTATAAGAGGGAGCCTTAGAAAGATCAAGAGATTCAATATCAAACAAAACACCATCAATAGAGACAACCCTTTAAGGAGAAGGACTAGATGGAGTCACGTAAATGATCGGTCTCTTAGGCCTTTGAGGGGCAACAGAGACATAGATTACATTTACAGAATCGTCACAACTATTAGGATGATTATTTGAAGACATATTCTCAACATCGATCCAAACAGGATCAAATGTGGAAGAAGATTCATTATGTGCTAATGCATCATCTCTAGAGGAGAGTGCATTAGAATAGATAAGAAATTCATCATTCACAAATGCAACATCTCTAGAAGAGGGTGCATTGGAATGAGTAGGAGATTCATCATTCACAAATGCAATATCTTTAGAAGAGAGTGCATTGGAATGAAGAGAAGGTAGAGTAACATTAAGAAAGGTATCAATGATTTCATCTTCTTGCAACAAGATATCCTTTGATGAAAGAGGAATCTCATGAGAAGGATCAAAGACACCAAGTGACATGGGTAAAGCCAATTCACCATCACATGCATGAAATGGAACATCATTAATATCTTTAAAAAAATTAGATACAAAACTAATAAAAGAAGATATTAAATTCATTATGATTTTTTTGATATTTTCTATGTTTTAGTCATTTGCATTTTTCGGAGGTCTCCGAGGCGGAATTAGGGTTCGGAACTTGCATCAATTCATAAAATTTGATTACCAAAAGCACTTGTATTTTAGGGGTTGAACTAGTTATCTAGAAGATCTTTCCAACGGTGCAAACGGTTCTGAATTCCGAGCACCGAGTCAAAATTTATGACCCCACCAAGTAGGGGTAAATAAGTTCCTAGTTTTCGAAGAATATTGTTCTTCACGTCGGGTTCACCAAAATGTAGAGAAGGGGGATTCGCTACTCACGAGTTCTCTTCAATTAGAGAGCCTCACGGGGAAAACTTCCCTAAACTACCTCAAAGGACAATGATGAGAGTTCTAGAACTAGAAAGAGTAGGTCGCAGAGATTCTCTAGACAAATCGGCTGGCTCTCGGCCAAAGGACGTCAGCGCAGAATACAGATGACAGCGCGGCACGCTAGCATCCTCGAGGTGCACTGGCATCTCGTACGAACCATAAAGCGACTTTATCATAGAAAACAACTAAGTGACTACTTCTGTTCTAATTCCTGAGAACTTCTAGATTGTAAGGAAATGATAGAAAGCGATAAAGCTGAAATAGAAGTGAAGTAGATAGGGAGAAGGAGGAGAAGGGAAAGGAAAAACTTACGAACGTGCGAGTGATGAAGCCTCCAACGTGTGAATGTCCTCAATACCTGCACACGAGAGAGAGAGAGAGAGAGAGAGAGAGAGAGAGAGAGAGAGAGAGAGAGAGAGAGAGAGAGAGAGAGAGAGAGAGAGAGAGAGTTGGGGATGTATAGGGGTTTTCCTCAGTCAAACCCTCATTTTGGTGTTCCCACCTCCATGGACAACCAAGATAGATAGAGAGAAAAGTATGAAATGAAGTAAAGTACACGAAGACACTACAAAATAGTGTTATGCTACTCAACCAAATAATAGAGGAGAGGAGTGAAATCTTACCACCTCCACCCAAAACACTCAAGGCTTGTGGAGGAGAAAATGAGAGGAACTCAAGCCTTTTCTTTCATGGTATCTCGTTCCACACTTGCTCTACTGAAGTGATGGAGTGTTGATGTTGTTGTTGTGAGGTGTAAAGTGTTGCTTGACATGGATGGATTGGAGAAGCTACTTGGAGCTTGTGGGGAGATTGTGGAAGGAAGAGGAGAGTCTCAAGATGGTCAAGAGATCAACCAGCCATGATATTAATGAAGGTGAATGAATTTGAAGAAAACGGTGAAAGAAACAGCCATATTCGGGTCGGTCGGCCGAAAAAGACGTTACAAATCAACTCCCAATGGGAATGGTAATGCCTTTGTAGGCTTTGGACACAGGAATACATCAGGGACATAAGCACGTCACGCAGACGTCTATGCATCGTGCGGGCATCCTAGACAGAAACGCCTCTATCAACGCTCAAAACAGGTGCCAAGTGGAACGAAGGCAGTGGGCTTATGTGGAATTTTGCCTTCGGATTTGGTTTTCTAAAGTGCAAGGGGGTAAAAGGGAATTTGCGTTAGGGGTGAAAATTCATGTTCATACAAGTATGAAGGATGGTTAAAGTGTATTCTTAAAGATCCTAAAGTTGCAGAGCGTGAGGAGATGATTTTGGGTTGAATCTATGATTCCATTTGACTGAATTTTGTATAAAAATCTGGAAATGCACATGTGAACAGCCAAGGATTTGTGTTTTGGTGTAAAATAAGGTATTCTTTTTGGGTGTCATTAATTCAAAAGTATGTATTAGCATTTTTTGAGCCCTCACTAAATAGGGTTTGGTGAATTAAAGGTTTTTATGTTCATTAATTTTCCGATCTTGCATGATAGATTCTTGACAGTCATCGTTAGGAGTAAAAAATGAATGGTTTAGCATGAGAGTTTGTTGAAATTGTCATGAATAGAGATTGGGAAAGGGTCTAAGGTGTGTGTGCATACATTATTACATTTGTTTGTGGTATTTGTAAAGAGATTTGACTTGGGAAGTTGATGATGATAAGGCCTAATTGTTGGTTAAGACAGTCAACTTTTGAAAGTTCACCTTTTTTGAGTTGTCTAAGTTGAGATTTGGTTTTGAGACAGTCTTGTGATGTTGTTAAGAGTATTTTGAGGGAACTATAAATGGTTTTGGGCCTTGTTTGTAGTTTGAGTGTTTCAAATCAATAGTTTTGTGAAGAGGAATTGTGTCCTAGTTGAAAGGACATGAGAAGATTTGTTTGAGTTTTATCAAATGAGACTAAGAGAGTGTCTTTTCTTCTTTTAGCATTGCATCAATTAGTGTCAATGGCTAGTTTGAAATTCCATTCCAAAGAGGACTTTTTTTTTAAGGATTCTTTTGTAGATCCTTGTGGACCTATTTACACATAATTCTATGGCCTTGTTTAGTAAATTAGAGCATTGAAATTCTAACTTCAATGATGGTGAAAGCACTATTAAGTTTGTCTTCTTTGAAAAATGTGTCAATCAGAACATTAAAGGAAGTCCATGGTAGAGAGAAGTTTTGAAATTAAAAACTAAATTTAATGGAATGTTGGGAAAACAACCATGGTTGAATCTTTGAATGAAGATATCATCAAACTCTATCACAAGAACTCTTTGACATTGGCAATAGATCCATGGAAACTATCCTCAAGATCTGCCATGCATAACATTGACAAACAATTGGTAGCTGCCATGAAATCATGGGATTTCATGCTTGGATATGCCTTACACAAAACCTCAAGCAATTGCATCATTTTTAAAAATATAGATTTTTGTGTCAACCAAACCCTAGCTGAAACACTCCATAAAAAATATGATATTTATGTTGAAAACACCCTTTGTTCCTCACTGTTCTGATTGTGAGTCTATGACCACTACTAATTTACACTTGAAAATTGAAGCATGCTAAAGTGCATAAATTTCCCTCATTTCACCGGGGAAGCTGCTGATATATGTGATTGTAATATTGTCATTATTAAGAACTGAAATGTTGTTGTTGAAACATGCCAAAATCTATCCTGGGCACACAGATTGGTTGTTGTTGTTGATTGCTACTTGTCAAGTGCCAATTTCAGTTGTGTTTATCACTAAAAACTCAATCATTTGAACCTAGGAACCTCCTCCTTGCACATTTTTCACTTAAACAACTCATAACCCTATCTAGGCACCTATCCTAGTCACACATGTTACTTTAAAGATTTGCCCACATGCTTAGGTGATTCTAATTAGTGTGATTACCACTCAAAAGACCGATTTAAACTTATGCATGATGCTATGAAAAATGTGCTTAAGAAGGAGGAATTTGTAAATTCCAAATTCATAAAGGATTTAAAGTTCAATATAACCATAATAAATATAATGACAACAAAAAATTCAATCTTGCTCATTGAGAAATGATGAAGAAAAACCATGATATTATATTGTAAGGAAATAAATGTATGATTACATAGTGTTCTATAAATATTGGATGCTTTACATCACATGTATAGATCAATTCATTTACATTGGAATGTTGATTAGTGAACGCTTTGACTTGATAAGGCTAAAACTATGAAATACTCAAATCCTAGAAATAAATTTAAAAAGTCTAATAGTGAATCTTTCATGAAATTATTCTTAATTTTCTTTGATTTCTAATGTTGTAGGAAGAAGACAATCCTTGCAAAGAATAATATTTTCTCGACACTTTCCAACCTAAAAATTTAGAAGAAAATAACGATTTTAGTTCCTTGTGCTTCAACTTTAACAAAATTTATATTCATATACATCACAATGAAGACATAAAATAATGAGAAAACCAGATATATAATGATAAAAAACAATCTACCTTATTTCCATTATGCAAAAATATGAAATCGCCAAGCTCTTCATCCATTTCCAAATATTTTCTTATTTCAAACAATGTCCAATTTTCTTCCATTGATAAAGATCTAAAAGGAATTTTATTCATCAAAATATCAAATGATACTTTTGGAGAATAGGTTTCGTCATTTTCATCTTGGTCATTTGGAATCCATGTCCATTGTCCCAATTGGTGAACATGTCTCCACCTTCAAAATTGGAATGTCATGTATAAAATTTGTCTTGAAATCCAATACCTGAGTAATATATTAAACTATGTAAATATTTTTATACAAAAACTATAAAACATCATAAGTAATAGAATTACTAAAAAATAAACACAAAAAATTACCTAAAGGAAATTGTGTCATGAGACAATCTACATTCTATTTCCTCTCCATTTTCATAGTGTACTCTTTTGTCCCACTCAAAACAAAATAAAGACTTGAGCAATCTATCTGAAGGTGATTGAATACTATATGTTTTTTTAGTTCTCTGAATAGATGATTCAGTTTTGAACATATGATAGAAAATGTTGATTGGCAAAAAAACACTAATGTGGACATGATTCCTCCTTTTAACTTCATACCTACTTGCACCTCTTCAAAATTCTTGTAGCAATAAGAAGCTATGGTTGAAGGATCTATATTTGGCCATCCAAGTGAATTAAGCATTGGTAATGGAATCTCTTCAAGTTTTCCATATGTTGCACCAGCTCTTGGAAGGATATATGTATATTTATAAAACCATATCCCTTGTTTGATCAACCATGTGGAGTCCTTTCCAACATCAATAATTTCTCCAAATTTAAAATGAATAGATTGGAAGGTACTTGTAATTGATTCAGTAGGTTCCCACTCCTCCCAATTTGAAATATACAAGCCTATAAGAATGAAATGCTCATTAGTAGTTAAAAATTTGTTTAATATAAAAAATGACATTGCACTAAAATAAACAATTTATAAAGCATTCTCACTTCAGTACAAAAATATTTCTTACTCACAATTAGATCGAAATCAAAAGAAGTCTATTTTTTCTGCAATTGATTCTTTCAACATCTCTTTCTTGACATAAACATGTGCAATTTTAACCTCTGATACCCTTTTACCACCTGGACTTGTTTTGAACTCTTTGATCATTCCTTTCCATTGGTATTTGACATAAAAAAAATGTTTTTTTTAACCTTATTTTTTCCAATATGTAAAGGCCTCATCGTAACCATGGAGTTGATAGATAAGGTCATTGGAATCCAATTGACATCATCATCTTTTGTGTTGTGAACCACAACGGATTTCAACTCACTTGAAGGTCTTCTAAGCGTTGTTTATTCTTAAACATTTGAATTAAGAAAACACAATTAAATAAAAATTCTTAAAGTAAGAGAAGAGAAGTTGAAGTCTAAAATATATATAAAGTTTACTCTAGTTACAAATTCTTAAATTTCAATATTTTATCAATCTCGTCAATACTACACAATTTCATGTTCTTGTAAAAATCCTCCACAACAACAGTAATACATTTCCATTGAACACCAACTGTCTAGTAAGTAAAGAGCTTGGGCATATTGTCTCCATACAACTCTGGGCTTGCCTTTGATGATCAATCTTCGACTATAGTGATTGCATGATATGCACAAAATGGATTTGTTGAAAAGGTTATTCCATAATATTTGTCAGCATCATAGACAAGGCAGGGAAGTATTTGAAAAAATGCCTAAAAGAAATGTAGCAATTTCCAAACTTTCAAACAAATAAAATTAGTAGGTATATAGCAAATTTAAAACCTATTACAACATCCTGCTCTCTCTGTCAAAATAAAAACTTTGGAACAAGGTATGGACGTATGGCCAAAAATGGTAGCACAATCATTGGTTACCACACTTATCCTCGCGACATGTCACCTGCAGTCTGCAATAGGCTTGCAAGGTTAAGCAACCTGGGATATGATTCCTA
Organism: Sequoiadendron giganteum; assembly: GCA_007115665.2. NCBI lineage: Eukaryota > Viridiplantae > Streptophyta > Pinopsida > Cupressales > Cupressaceae > Sequoiadendron > Sequoiadendron giganteum. The sequence continues at coordinate 430,971,575 of CM021107.1, read as the reverse complement.
TAAACAATCTAACATTCACAATACTTCAAACATTCATACATTAATTTTCAACCAACGAAAGATACAATATTCATTACATTATTCGAAAGCCAAATTACAGAATAACAAGACCAACTTGGAAACACGCTTGGATGCTAGAGAAAATGTGCAACACGAGCTCTTTTGCAGTCCTCTGATCCATTAACCAGAAGAACCCAATTTTCTAAAATCTGTATTTTCTTTTTTAAAATGGCTAAGGGAGAAAAATATTTTGTAGAGAAAGCTTCTTGTTGAATAATTCACAATTCACTTTCTTTTTTTTTTCATTTCAATTAAAGAAATTATCTTTAGTTTTCGAAAAATAAAAATCAAACAATAAATCACTAAAACCACAAAAGTCAGCAAGTTGCACTCTCATTTTCAGTTCGAAACTATGCATGCACTTGCATGCAAATTATTTCCCGATTTAAATTTATTTTTAATTACTTTAATAATTTAGCATTATCTCTTAAATTTCATATAATATTCCAATACAATAATTTATTTAAACACATTATCCATCATAATTGAAATTAAAATAAACATTATTAATAATTACAATAATATTCTATTATATTTCATTAAAATAGTCCTCATTAATAAAATTATATATATATATATATATTATCAAATCATTATAACTTGTTGAATTAATTTAATAATTAATTAATCAACAACATTCACTTAATAATTTAATACTTTAATTAAATCGATATAACACTTACAAATGTCGTAAACTAAAACAACGGTAACATCTACATCCTGTTTCCCAATGATCCCCAATAATTTTTTTTTTGTCTAGTATATATTTCATTAGGGTTTCAAACCATTCACTCTAAAGAAAAAAACCCATTTATCTAAAGACTGTGTAAAAAAAATCGAAGGAAAGAGGCAATGTAAATATGTTGCATTGAAATAGATTTTGGCATATTTTATAAAAGACAATAATGGGGTTTTGGTTTGTTTTGCTTAATGAAATTGCAGCAAACATATTCTGATTTTTTTTTAATGAAATTACAACAAACATATTTTTAAGTTTTTGTGTTGGAAAAACAAAGAACTAATCACCTCACTTTGATATGCTTCCTTTAAGACAATTTTTATGATGCTTGAACCTGCAAAAACAAATGAAAAATGAAAAATGGACTGAATTTGTTTCATAAAAATAATTTTATAAAATAAGAAAGCACAAATGAATTTTATTCCAAATTTTTAAAATATTTTAAAGAAAAGTTTTGTTAAAATATTTTTGAAATGTTTTTTATATAATAATTTCTATAATAGAACTTAAGAATATAAATCTAAAAAACAAAAAGAATATTTTATATTTAGAAAGATGAATGAGATAGAATAGGATATGTAGAGTTAAATTAATCATCATGAGTTAATTCATAGGATTTTAGAAAGTTTTATTGTATAAAATAAATATTTTTATTTTTATTTTGGATGACGTCATCGTAACGGTTGATATCATCTTTTAATTAATTTTTGATAACTCAAAAAGCTAATGATGTCATCCTTAGGAGGCCCATTTTTTATGTAAATTGTCTTCAAAGGGTTTTCCTTCACACATCTTTCAGAGTTAGCTGAAATAGATTCATCTTTTAAAGCTATGAACAAGCATTCATCATCATCATCAGAAATACTTGCATCTTCTCTAACATAACAACTTTTGTTAATCATTTTACCTCTATTCTCCTTGTTTTTGTCATTCACAACTTTGTTTGGACATCTTGAAGCATAGTGACCTATCTTGAACCATAACTGAAATTTTTGAAAGGCAACTTACCTTTGTACTTACCAGTACCCTTTTCCATCCTTCTCACAAAGTTAGCTTCCACATCACCAAGATCCTCCTGATTTGATTCTTCAATCTTCTCTGATTTTCCATCCTTAAAAGCAGTCTCAACTTTTGCACCATTATTTGTACCAAATTCTCTCATTTCAAATGTAGTTAGAGAACCATACAATTGATCTCTTGTATACTAATCTAGATTCAAAATTTCCTAAATAGTAGAAACTTTATGACTGTAAGCTTTAGGTAGGGTTCTAAGAATTTTCTTTACCACTTTTGATTCTTTGAATTTTCCACCAAGACCTCTAATGGAGCTAACCACTTCATCTACTCTTTGCATGTAGCTTGTAATGTTATCATCATCAGACATTTGCAAGTTCTCAAATGTGATCTTTAGATTATGTATCTTAGCTTTTTTAACTTTATCATCTCCTTCATAAATGCTTTCCAACTTTGTCCAGATTTCTTCTATAGTTTTCAAATTCATAACCTTCACTAATTTAGAATTTGTGAGACTACTTAAGAGAGCATACCTTACTTTAATTTTTCTTTCATAGGCCTTGATTTCAACTTCAGTGCTTGGACCATTTGTAGGTATAGTATATCCATTATGAACTGATTTCTAGACATCATATCCCAGATAACTTAGAAAGCCTTCCATCCTTGTTTTCCAAAATGCATAGTTTGTTCTATCAAACATAAGTATCTCCTTCTTGTGCACCATCCCCTATCTACCTTAAGTAGTCAAGCTTTCTTCCAAGGAACATTGCTTTAATACCAATTGTTGAATGCATAAGACAACTGAGATGGGGGGTTGAATTAGTTGTACTTTAAAACTTTAAATCCCTTATACACATTCAGATCCACATTCATTCATTAAACCCTTAAATCTATTATGATGATTTATCATGAAAATTAAATAACAAAAACTAAAACACAACAACACCATACACAAGAGAACACTAGGTTTACATGGAAAAATCAAGAAGGGAAAAACCACGATGAGGATTAGCTCACAATATAAGTAATATCAACACCAAATACAATAGGGATCACTACCCAAAGAAAGAAAGGCTCACTACCATAATATAAAAGAAGATACAAAAGAAATGTTACACAGAGAAATCCATCTCAATGCAAAAGGGCAATCCACCACAACATCACCAAGACCATCACAACTTCATTGAAGAATTGTAGACACCTTTTTCTCACTACATCCAGTAATCTAAGACATGAAAGCTCGCATTGCACTTCTCAAATTCACCCTCTAACCCTTTGCACTTTGAATCATTCACATCTTTCTTTCCCATCTCAACATTCCACAACAACTCAACTCTTATTTATACCATCCTCAACCTTGAAAACCTTCTCCAAGGTCAGCTATGCACATCAACCGTGCAAATTCAAATTAGGCTAGTGCCAAAACACTTCTATGGTGGATAGAAGTGAAAGAGGACTATATAATTCCTTTTTTGGGACCCAAATCTATAACATCACTTAATCACACGCTTTTATAAACAATAATTATCCACTGCAAATTGTGTAAACACCAGGTCGGTCATTACCCGTGTAAACATCATTAAAATTTGAAGTACACGCTTCCCTAAATACAAGGATGACTTGCAAACCACACACCATGCTTGAACATGATCTAGAATATTCCTCAAATACCCTGAAATCTAGCAACTCCTTCACAACAACTTCTACTTGAAGAATGTACACATCCAATACATCCAAACAACTATGCCATACATTGTTACTTAAGAAACTAACTTTCAAAGCACCAAACCTCAAACCATATTGACTAAGAAAAGATACCAACACAATCAACACACCCTCAAATATGTAAGACCTAAAACCATTCTATGGATAAATATAGAGAAAGGACATTTCTCCTAGACAACTCTGCAGTGCATAGTTCACACACTGGTTAACACAAATTCTTTTGCACAATGATCCAACACATCAAATCTTGGATATAACACCTTTAAACAACTATCACCAACATATCTGAAATGCATAGGCCGATATTCAACCTAGAATAAATGTGAAGCAATACAAGAACACACCTTTGTAACCCAAAGCATGACTGCAACACACTGCTTCCTCTTTTATCAAATTTTCTCAAAAGCACTTGGAAACCAATCACCAGAGACACATCCTCATCGTCTTCAACACTTCCTCAACACAACTAAACCAATAACAAATCAACCACGTATCCATAGATAAAATCTTATCAAAGAAACACTAGAGGTTGACACCAATAGCTTTACTAATGACAACATAATGCAACTAATCAAAGCATGAATACTATTCTTGCAACAATCTCACCCAAAAATAGACATCAATGACAACACAGGCTTGTTGACATCAATGACAACACTAACATCTCATACTTGCAATATATTGTGCTTTGTGATGTTGTAGATTCCTCATCTACATGTGAAACTCTTGCCATGCCTTTAGTTAATTTTCTAATAATTCCTTGAATTAGTGAATAATCGAAATTATTTTTTCTTTTGATTCACACCTAAAACAAGTTCTTCAAAAAGGTCTTTCACTTCATCTTCTATATCTTCCTCTATGTCTTCCTACATTACAATGTGGAATGATACTCTTTTCTTTAGCATCTTGATTATATTTCCTTATATAATCACATTCATATTTACCTCTTAGGAATCTTCATCCTCTTCCTTTTGCTAATTTTGTCTAATCTCAAATATTTTTATAGGTTATCCTATACTATTTATATGGTTTACATGCTCAATACTTCCTAAATAGTTACTCTTAACCTATTATATATCTTGCTACAATTTTTTGATAGTATTCACTACTTTTGGCCCTAATGATAGGGTAAAATTATTTAGTATATTATTCACAATATTCTTATTTTGACTCAAAAAATTAATCTTTAAAAAAATTCCAACTAGCAAGCAACATGTATAAATTTATTTTTAAATTTGTAATCATCCTTTCTCATAATTCTATCTTTTCCTTACCTCTCCTATTTCTTCCTAGTTGTACTTGTTTCCACCAAGTCCTTTCAAATTTGTCTTAAAAAATCTAACCCTCTTAGGATATACACTTCTTTCATACTCAATAGATTATTCTAGATTTTTTATCCAATTAATAATTCCTTCTACATTCAAATTATCAAAATAACTAGCAATATCAATTCTAGGTCTTTTTACCAATTTTAGAAATATATTTCACCATTTTTATTTGTTTATATGTGTTCCTCTTCTTGATCTTCCATAAATTGTTCAAAGGTTTGTGTATTTAATCTTCTCTTTTAAATTTATTTCTCATTACTTTCATCATATCTAAGGTGATGATCTCTCCTTCAATATTCTTCTACAACATTTAATTAGACCCGTGTTTTTCTTATTATTTAAAAAATATTTTATCCTTCTAGAAAAATGAGTGGTTCTTGTACCTCTTTTCACTCTTTTTGGAGGAATATTGACTTTGGATTTGATGTAAAATACCTCAAGGTTTTGAATGGTTTTTTCACAATCTCCATTGTAATTGCCTCAAAGTTAACACTCTATGTATATGCTTCTTGTAGGTTATCTCAAATTTGGCCATTTTTTCACAAGTAGAATTTTCTTACACTCTCTTTAGGGATCACAAAATTTGTCTAATACCATTTGACATAGTCATGGTTGGAGGGTCCAGTTAACAATTGTTCAAAAATCTAATCAATATAAAAACACACAATAGATCCTAGTTTATATACCGAATAAATAAAATAGATCTTATTAATTCTCAATCATGAATATATTACAATCTATTGCAATGGGCTTACAATATGATTCTTTAGAATTTGAAGATATATGGGAACAATTAGGGTGTGAATTACAACATTAATTGATGTAAATTATAATTCTCTTTTATGTGCTATAAAATGGTGAACCCAAACTATAAATAACATATTTAATCTAATATATGCTATAACTAAATGCTTTCTCCCCTCCAAAAAAGATGGTTTCTATCTATATTGTGAATTCTAGCCTTTGGAATGATTAGTGCTAGTTACAAGGTGGTACAAAACACAAGGCGTGATGAAGTGTATAGCCTAGAAAATTGTATAGGGAACCTTCTATTGGCACCCCAAAATTTTTTGTTTCACTTTGTGTTGTTTTGACCTTTTGGTCTGCTTTCTAATTTCCATAACCCATTATTGATAACCAATTTGAGATGTCTAATATAGGCAGTCCTTTACCAAATTTATAGGCATATATGGGTAGAGCATAAAAAATTAGGCCTAGTTTCTTTTTGTATTATTGTGAAATTCACTCAAGGGTGAAAGTTTGACTTTACAGGGTTTCTCCTTCCAATTGGCCCAAGTGCAGTTCAAATGCTTTTCTTGCAAAGTGTCAGTTCAATTGAAAATCCTCACAAAAGGTAGTAAAAATATAAAAAATTGGCTAAGTATAGTCTTGCGGGATCTCAATGCCTAACTGAACTACACTTTTTTAATGTTTATCCAATTCGCTTGGATTTTTCCACTTTGCAGAAAAAATGTGCTCATCCAATTTTGGATAAAAATGTGCCCACCCAATTTTATGAGAATTCCCATGTAAACCCTCTTAGTTCTAATTGTAAAATATTTTTTTGTAATTCCACTTGTCAATAATTTTTTCATAGTTACAGTTGATTCAAAAATTAGATAAGTCATGATTTTGCAAGTTGGCAGAGGCCAACTTACCACATGTTAGGTTGTTGACTGATTGTCCCATGGTGTAGTTTGGTTGCTTCTTCTAGTTAGCCCTTTTTTCTTTATGGAGATCCATTTTCTATTTGAACTCCATTATTCAAATGATTTGATCCAGTTCAATTGGATTCTCCTACATATCTACTTTTCACTCCACTTCCCTACATCTACCCCTAGTGACATTATCTTCCTTTTGTAGACCTTTCCCATTCATTTGAAATTCTACTTTAAAAGTTCTTTATTTGGTTTAGGTGCCTTTTCCCACAAACCTATTCCATTCATTTTCCTTCATCTATACCTTGATGTCATGTTGATATCTCCCACTTTACTGACACCATCATGATTTCACCTCATCTAAAATCCCATAGTCCATTAATAACATCATGCTGACATAATCGACATGACTTTCCATCCAGACTAGATTATTTTTGTGTATTATGAAGTTGGAAGTTCAGTTGCATTTCCTTGCCAAACTGTTTGGAGTCCAACTTCTTAGAAGGATCAAGAGAAAGACATAATGTTGTGTGGCCCGATGGAAGCCAATATCCCCTATATGGTGTTTTTTGGGGGTCCAAAGGTCTACAAGACCTTGTAGGGGTGGTAAGGGCATTTGGATATATCCGCTAAGGGCCCAAAATTCCACCCAAGCCATATTAGACTAATTTTCCTGCTTGATACTATATGATCTCCTGCATGGGCCTAATTCTCATGCTACATCCTAATCTCGATCAGAGCACCTACATATTGTAGGAGGCCAAATTTTATCAAAATCTAAAATAAAATTATTGTCTCTTAGCTAACACCATCAATGATACAACTATTGTTGCAAGTACTTGTTCTTGATCCACAATGCCCTGTAAGAGATTTTAAATGTTGTTCAGTGATAATTCAAGGAACAAAAGTGATGCCCACATCTCATTTAAATTATTTGCAAAAAAAATTTGTCACACAACACCTCCAAGGTGTAGCTTTAGTGGATTTTGTGGGTGATTTATCCTATTTAGTATACTCAAACCCATGGATCATCAATGAAAATGTATGGAAAATGTTAGAATAATGTTCTTCAATGTCTCCAATTAATCAGATCAAATATGTAGTGGACACTTGGTTGTTGTGCATTGGTGGAGATTATGGCTAGAATTTCCCATATGACACAATCTTCTGACATTATGCAAACCTTATTACTATGGGTGTATCTTCCTTGGTTTCAATTGTAAATAAGAGAGGATAATATTTTTGAAAGAGGAGCATAGTAGAGAGGAAAAATTATACAACAAAACCCAAGGGTTCATAGTTTCTAGTTTAAGGTTTAGCTATTTTTTCTTTGTAATAATTTGGGTTTATCTCAAAAAAATTAATAACACTTGTAACTATTGCACATCAAGTGATTAAATAAAAATCAACCTTTATTGAGTATCTCCATGTGCATGGTGTCCATTTATTGATGTGTTTCTAATTAGTTAGCTAACCAAGTGATTGTAAATTTTTTGTAAATATTTTGCACAATATCTTCTTAGAATAATAAAGGAAGTGTATGGTTATGTTCTTGGATTACTAAGTAGAATTATTTAATATTCTACAACTCTATAAGATTTTATAAATGTGTGTGTAGATCCTATTAGCACATGCACTAATCATCATTACTTTAGCCCAAAATGTCAAGTTTTAGATTTTAAAAATTTGGTTGTGTGTGATGTTTTGATTTATCCATCTAATAGAAGGCCCAAATGGGTGTTCAAAATTAAAATTTTGATGAAGAATGGACAATAATTAGTCAAGTTATGACCAATCGATAATTTTAGTTATTTTTAGAATCATTGTAAGCTTTGATATAGGTTTCTAGCACTTCTGAAAGTTTCAGTTCACTTACAAGTTACTCGTAGAGGACTAATCATTGACAAGAAGCAAGGGAGGATCTACATGGAAAGTTAAAATATCAGCTAAGTATTTTGTCAGAGTTTCTAGTGGTTTGTAGAACCATTGTTAGCTTTGATGGAGGTTCGCTAAACCTTTTGTTTCTCTTACCAAGTCCTAAAGTTCATTGTGGGGACCAAAAAAGAAAGATGGAAGAAAGAGTACAACCCAATATTAAAAAGAGTTAAGTTTCAAAAACTTTAAGAAGTTTTGAAATCTCTTTTGGTCATTGACGTGTCTCTCAAAATCTTAACATGTGTTGACAAGGTTCTCAAAATTGGTGCATATGCCATTTTTTTTTTTTTGATGTTTCCAAGTCTTGTTTTTGACTGGGGAATAAGTCTTCAATAGAAGGAAGCAAAGAGGAATGAAGACTCGGAATTTTAGGTAGTTTCAAGAACCACTGTCGGTTTCAATGAAGGTTCTTAGAATTTGTCTTCTCATCAACAAAGGAGTAGTCAGGGCCAAAAAACAAAGAGGGAGGGAAGGTGGATTTTTTGTGTTTTCATTAGTTCTAAGAACCATTGTCAACTTCAACGAGAGTTCACCAAACCACCATATTCTCTAACGATAATTTTCTAAAGGTTTTTTTTCAACATAGGAGTCACCTAATATGCCTCCAATGGATCCAACTACCATTCCTAAAGTATGATACCTTAATAATAGTCCATAAATTATCAAATACTTGCCATAAGCCCTTTTTGTTAGGTTTCCATTCTTGTGGGTTGGTTGGCATGAAAACTATGTTTGTTTAATGTTGCACGGAGCACCTCTTTTATCACTTAAGGAGCTTTGGATCATACTCTGCTACAAATTTGGCTGCCTTTTCTTCATGTCAAGGTATGATTGACCTGTCAGAGGACATGCCCCACACATTTACATATATTTTTGATTAAGGAAAAAATAGGTTTTCAAGGGGCCCCAAAACCCTTTAACAAAAAAGTCAAGATAAACATAACATGACCAAGTACAGATCAAAAAATAGAAAGCTACCAAAAAAGAAGACCCATAAAAACCAACATAGAGGCAGTGCCACAAAAAACCAGCAACAAGCCAACCACTAGGTCATATTCTTCAGAATGTCCACCACCTCTTGTTCCAGTTGGTTCATGTTGAGTGTCGCTTTCTTTAGCTCCTGAATGTTGACAGGGGCCTTGTCTTCCTTTCTCTTCAAATTCTCTCTAGTTCTTTTGCTTGGACCGACATACTCCTCCTGGCCTTTCTCTTTTTCAGCATCCAGTTCCTCAATAGTCTCTTCTTGATAAACATTCTCCAGATTGCCAACCATGATGTTCATTGTATCCGCAATAGATTTTAATATCTTGTGGCTCATGTTCACCACCATTTGGAGTGACCCTTTTATATTCTTAAGCTTTTCTTCAACAAAACAAAGCTTGTCATCATGGTTTTTCTTAAATTTATGAAGGTCTTCAATTGTTATCTTGAGGCAGTCCACCATGTATTTATTTTCTTCCTCAGTTCATAAATCAGTATCCCTATCTTTGTCTTTGATTGTGTGGTCATTCAAATCAGGCCCTTCCAGCTTGCTGCTCATAGCCCTTTGTTTCAGCTTAATTTCCTTAATCTTAGAAAACACCCATCTCATCAATCTAAAAGAGTCCACAGCCCCGTTGCGAGCAATGGCAAGGATGTCAGCAGGGAACTCACATTCGGCTTTGAAATAATGGTCATCAACATTGAGGTTGCTGGGAAAATGAGGCCTATCCTCTCTATCAATGGTAGGGTAGCTAGAATACTCCGACAAAGGGGATGACTGAGATTTTTCATGGTAAGAATCACCGGAAGGGTCCACTAAATCCTTTCTTTTAACCTTCTCCTAGGGGGAGGCAATAGATTTTCCTTTCGCCTTAGATTTAGCATCTTCAGGGCCCTTAACTCTACCTTTAGGGGTCAAAGAACCAGGTGTAGAGGGGGTGCTAGCTTTTGTCTTTCCTTTTCTTCTTCCCTTCCCCAAATCCTTCAAGGACAGACCAACCTCATCCTCCAAATCCGTTTCCCATTCCTCCTTTTCCATATAACTTGTGCCGAGTTCATCCTCAGTAGAGACAAATAGATGAGGAGAAGGGGTCACATGGGACAGAGTTGACATGGCTTTAAAATGCTCAAAAATTAATACAAGAAAGCCTTCATGAAGGATAGGGTATCTAACAGGGTTCATGCTATGGTCATTAAGGCTGGCATTCAAAGAGGTAAACAGATGGAAAGGAAAATAAAACCTTACCTTATGCTAGAAATGGTTGAGGAACATGAAATGGTAGCCAAAGACCCTAGTGTGTCTCGCATCTAGAGTGATGTATTCCATAATCACCTTTAAAAGCTCCTGCCAGAGCAACTTAATGTTCTTGGAATCATATCTGATTTTAGAGACCCTTCAGAGGTCCTCTTTTTCCTTCTCTGTCTTTGGAAACTTTTTCACCGCTAGGTCTGAGAGTTTCCTATCCCTGTAAAATTTGAGACCCTCCATAGAAAGCCCTGTCACCTCGGCAATAAGTTGCTCGTTGATGGCAACCTTTCTCCCAAACAAATTAATTTTACCATTCTTCCATTCCCTATCAAAGTACTTTGTTACCTCTGAGTTCCATCCATGAAGTGTTTCAATATAAGGGGTGAGCCCCCCCTTCTCCAATAGTGGCCACACCTTAGCATTCTTCCTCAAATCTTCACAGTCCATCGGTTCCACACAGCGGAGGTCACCACCCATTTTAGCAGAGTAACCAAACCACTCAGAACGCTCCTGAAAGCCACACATTTACATATGTTATTATACATATTATATTTTCATCCACACTTGCACCTAGGGTTATATTTGGTAACTTATGTGTCATCTCAATTATGCTTGATCTATAAAGGAAAAAATTATTTTCATGGCCCTAATCTACTTTTGGGAGAAAAGGGGTCCTATAAAAATAGATTGGTTTTAGTCTGTAACAGGTAAAGGTCCTTATCTATCAACCATTACATTTTTATGTTTTTGTAACATGTTTAGTACTGTTTATGAATACATATTGTTGTGTAGCTATCTCCAGTTTTGAGATGTGACAATTTTTGAATTAAGTAATCAAGGATTATGTAGGTTCTTCAAGCACATTTTCTATTTGAACTGTTTATCTATTTTATTCCATTCAAGGAGTGGTGTAAATGCTTGCATGAGGATAGTAGGAGTGTTATTATTTCAGATGGATTCTTAAGTATGGTTGAATAGTAGGCTCATAGTGATCTAGTTTGCATAAGGTGATATCCACTTAGTATATAATCAAGCTATGTTTTAGAATGATGATATAAAATGTATCATATATGTTTTTGTAGCTGAATGATGGGCATCAATTAATCCTTTACAATTCTCACTCATTGGATAGTTCACAATCTTTAAATTATAATATTTTTATTTTCTATTTTACTTTTTATCTGTACCATCTCTCACACATAATCCTAATGCCATTAGAGTTGCATGAATGCATTTTCCAAATCATGAACAACTCTAGTCATAAGGTGTGAGAATATAATCTACTAGGTGTTGTGGTATAACCTTTGCTTAACAATCATGCTCAACACCATATAGGGAAACCCACCTAGGTGTTGTAGAGCCTAAAGTGTAGAGAGTAACTATCTTGAGGGTGGTTCTCTATCAGTTGGTCAACAACCTAAATTATTCGAATAGAAGACTTGGAAAACCTTTAGAATATTTCATGCCATCAGTTGGAAACAACAAAAGAGCCCAACTTACTTGTACATTTTGGAAAACCTAGTCTTTTGTAGTGTTTTGATTAATACATAACCTTTATTTAGTTATTACATGTTTTATACAAGGTTACCCCAAGTTTTCGAGACAGGGATGGCGGGACAAGTCCCCAAGTTTCCAATTTTTGAGGCCAAATTTGGGGACGGCAGGGGACAACTATATAAAAATATAGGGAAATTTTAAATATTCATATGATAACATGGATAAGGCATGCATAATATACATTATAGAACCTTAACATATAACATTTGTGTTCAACATTATGCCAATACTCAATACGCATTCAAAATTAACATATATGAATCATGAAACAACCTCCAAGTTATAATCTATAAACTTATATCAAAATGCCCAAAGGCTACATTGCTGCCATACAGTTTTAAAGTTTGCTATGAAAATCAAAATACAATATCGTATGTCAATAATGAATAAATAAAGAGCACTTCTGCCCCTAATCATCTCTCATAATCGCATCAAAATTAGAGTCATCCTCTGAGTCACTGCCACTGTGATGGACCTCCTCAGCCAATGAAACCCCAACCAAACCCTCGATTGTCTCCTCCTCATCTACTTGGGCCACATCCTCAAGATCAATATCCCATCGTAGAGCTGGAGTCTATCGATACTCTAGAGTTTTTCGATCTTGAAGCCAAAGAGCACTATGAACGACCACTAGCTTCTTCTCTCGCCTAGAGGTAAGTCTATTCCTCTTGAGGGAGTGGATAAATCTATATGTGAACCAATTCCTCTCTACAACAGAGGAATTAGTAACCTATGCAAGAAGGCAAGTAGCAAGTGTCTTCAACTACGGTGTATCCCTCCCATGATAGGTCCACCATCCAATAGGGTTCGATTGAGCTAATATAGCTCTATCCAACCTCACCTGTGGTTTACTCAAGTTTGGGCCAATAAGATTTACAAATTCTAGGAATTGTGTCTAAAGTAGTGAATCCTACTCTGCTAGATAAATCTTTTCAATGGCCTATGTGAACCCGTCTAAAACCTCAGGGTCATCGCATGGAGGCACCCTACCAGCCCTTGGTGCATACCACTTTGGATTTAGAGCAAAGGCAACCATATGAAGCAGGGTGTTCATTGTATTCCACCTCCGCATCACAATGGGCTTAATGTGTTGCTCATATAAATCCAAAGTGGGATCCTTTGCCGAAATAACTTGCTTGATCTTCCTAAGCATATTGTCAAATGTCTCATATATCTCTCCAAGACTAGGAGAGTCTGTATTAGCATATCAGATGACATCTACAATAGGTGAGATGAAGGAGCAAATATATCTGCAAAATACAAACAAAAAGTTCAAAATAATTAGTTGAAAAGTTAATTGACATGTTAGAAACTTTAAAAGTTGGAACATTGGAGAATAAAATTAAAATATTAAAATCAGAAATTTAATATGACAATCAGCGATCTAATATGTCTTGCCTCACATTGGCCCACCAATCGTCATTGAGGATCTTTTGTTTGATGGTTTTTCCTTGCACAAAGCTTGCATTAGGCCATCTAGTCCACTCTGCATTGACCATCATTGCTTGTAGAGACTCATGCACCTCTTCCATCCTCTCCAACAAGATGAAGTATGTGGCATATCTACATTCATTGATTCAATGATTCATTAAAAAATATAAATTTAAAACAAAATCAAATTATGAATACAAATTCAAAGTGAAACAAAATGAAGTAAGTGGCATACCTTGTATCAACAGGTTTGAGAAACTCCTTGAAAATGTTCTGAAGAGAGCAAGTGAGGTGTGGTGATTGCAAATGAACATCTTAATATCTCTAGCTTTTGTCACTGTTTACTTCACCCAATCCAACTTCCCTATGTCTTTCAATGCATTGTTCAATGCATGAACACAACATGGGGTCCAAAATATGTGCCTATAAGAACCCTCCACCATCAACCCAGCCGATTTGCACACACATGTTGAATCGGTGATCACCCGCACCACATTTGCAGCCCCAACCTCCTCTATGGCATCTCTCAAAATGGAAAATTGGAAGTTTGCATCCTTACGTCTTCCCAAATAATCTACGACTCTAAGAAAATAAGAACCAGCAGGGCATGTGACTATGACATTGATGAGTGGACGACACCTAACATTAGTCCACCCATCCATCACTATAGAGCACCTTGTTCTCATCCACGTTTGCTTCATCTCCTCCATTAACACATTAAATTTGGAGTACTCTTTGTCTAGGAGGGTAGTGCGTAGCTTATGATCTCCAGGGGGTATGAATGAAGGACCAACAATGGCTATGCCTTTCAACATTTATTTGAAATAAGAGGAATGGGCCACATGAAATGGGATGGCATGGGCAAAAAAGAATTTGGCAATGAAAGATTCAGTGGCTTCTCGTGCTTGGTTATTAAACATGGACTCAATTGAAGATGCCTTCCCACTACCACTCACTTTCCTCTTTCCTCTTGAGGCAACTCCACTACTATCAACCGTGGAAGGAATAGGGGTAGGCATAGATGATTGTGAACTTGGGAAAGAAGGTGACCCACTTTGAACCCCACCATCCAACTCCATTTGAATTTTTTAGCACTCTAAAATTAGTTCATCTGTCAATGCAGGACACACTCTAACTCCATGACCCACCTCACCCAAAAAATGAGACCTAACTCTTGTGTAGCTGCCCCTAAATTCCTTTTCACAAACATGACAAAACCACACCCTACTCCCCCTTGAATTTTTGTGTTTGTCACCCACAAGTGTAACATATTGAAGGAATTATTATTTTTATTTAATGGGTGTCTTGCATAGTCTTTCATGGTTGTTGAAGGGCATTGGATTGGGTTTCTTTGCTCTCCACTACCACCCCCACCACTTTCCCTTCTAGTTTGCACTTCAACTTCACTATCACTCCCATCCTCACTGATGCTCATGTTTTTTATATTTAGAATGCAAGTTTCAACTAAAAATGCAAAAAAATAAAAACAATCAGACAATGTATGCTTGAGATTTTGCAAAAAAAAATGGAAAAAAAGAGGGAAAGGAAATGAATACCTCTCTGGTGGATTTGCACTCCCAACAACACTAATTTCAACCTCCTCTCCTCCTTCAAGCTGCTGCTCCTTCTCCTTCAATGGCTACAACTTATTTTGCTCTCAAACCCTTGGCTGCTCAAACAAACAAATGCATAAAATGAAGGTTAGAGAGGCCTTTTTTCCCTCATAAAAGAGTCAAAACAATGGGGCCCACAGATGCCATGTAGGCAGGGGTGACATTTTTTTATTTTGAGGATTTTTTTTAAAACTTTTTTTGCTATTTAAACATGGGGGATGGTTGAGGGACGGCTCAGCTTTCCTGTCCTCGGGACCAGTCAGCTGTCCCCATTTGGGAAAATTTGTCCCCCCATTTAAGGGACGTTTCCTATTTTTTTGCAAAAAAAGGGGACAGTCCCCTGCTGTCCCCCTATACTCGGGATGTCCTAGGGACAGGGACGGGCATTTTGGGGGGGGGGGACACATCCCCGAGTTTCCCTGGTTTTATATGAACATAGAGACTATGTTTCCCAACTAGATAAAGGTACCAATATGTTATTGGCTTTCTCTCTCCCCATCATCCTCAATACGCTCAAAATACAATAACTTAAATATCTTTTAGTTTCCTAGTTTGTGTGGTTTTCTACCATGTTTGGATGTGTATAATTGTTGTCACGAGGATAACACCCTTAGCCAAGTGTGAAACTCAACTATTCTATGAAACATGGGATCATCTTCAAACTATGGGTTGCCTATGGTGAAGATGAACCTCCAAAGCGGGTTGGTTCCCTTAATACCTCCTAAAAACTACTATCTAGATTAGGAAAAGGGATAAAAGAACTAAAATGGAAAGATTTACTAACCCTAGGAGGTGATGTACCAATGATTAAAACTTATACTATAGCCTCAACACATAAAATTTCTCAAAAACTCAGCAAGTCTTCACACAACTCAATGTTCTACATGATCACGCATCAATATTCATAAGAAGGTCAACTTCTTATTTAGAAGGAAAACCAAGAATATTTTCACAACCAAAATACTAGCATTCATGACACAATTTATGACTTGCATATAACATATATCTTCTACTCAAAGGTATTGGAATGAGACAACATATTTGAGGACTAATCATTAATCATAGAAATATGCACCGATCACCCATATATACATAATATAACAAATATTGAGAAGGTAAAATCAATGAATTTTATTGATCACAAGGTGATTCAAAAAGCTACATATAAATCTGAAAATTCTACTGAAACTACTACTGTAAATTGAGAAAAATCTCTCAATAATGAGTTACAAATCAATATTCTTTTGCATAAGGAAAAATAAGAAAGGAAGAACTAACTAAAAAAGAGTTGGAAACCTTGTCTTATAGTAGAACTCTTCAACTAAAAGAGGTTGAACCTCATGGAAGATGTTGAGTGTGCATGGAGAGTTGAACTAGAAGAAAAACATGCAAACTTTGGTGAAGAAAAGCTAACTTGAACTACTGCCCTCTTTGACTTTTGCATACATCTTGAAACTCCACCTCCAACTGAAATTGAATTGCACTCTAAAATTGCATGATTCTTATTGAAAATTTGAGTTCAAATCCCTTGCATGAGGTCTTCAAGCTGTTGGACGTACAAGGCAAAAAAAATCCTTTATTTTAGGAACCTAAATTGTCTCAAAATGCATGCAAATAGCTCCAAACTTCACCTAACTTTAGTTGTAACCATATGGGCTTCTAAAATAGGCCTAAACTACTTGTAAGTGCCACTAAACTGAGCAGGAATAGGTATTAAACTTGTGAAAGCTCCCTTCATGATAATAGGTGTGTGATCCACATGTAGATGACTAGGCCTTCAAAGGTTTGTATTCTTGCATTGACCGTCATTTTAGCCCTTAGACTGTTCCTTTGTTGGACTATTGACTATTATCTAAATATGAGTTTGTTGTCCTTTTCTTCAATCCGTTGTTTGTGACTCTTCATCATAATCATGTTAAATCTTGGTGTCCTTCCTTTCATCTGTGACTATCTTCAAAACTTGCTCTGTCATATCACCTTTATTCATTAAAGATTTTTGCCCTTCATGACTTTTGCATGACAACACTAAACTTTCTCTGACTATCTTCTTTATGCAAATGTTCTTGGACTTTGTAATATCATTGTCCACTTAATCCCTTCATGACTTTTGTATTTCATCTTTATGATAGTTGTCCTCATCCTTATGAACTCTTCCTTCTAGGGTTAAAATCGTTCATCATGCCACTTTGACTAAAATGACTAATCTTATATGATAAGGACCACCCTCTCTTCATGAATTCATCCTCAATTTACTTGCAATGTTTATCCTTGCTTATAAAAAAGCATTAAGATTGTCATAATAACATTGACCTATCTTATCTTCTTTGAACTGCCATTAGTCACCTTGCTGCCCTTATTAAACCTCTTGATTATGATTGTTACAACTTCTCATCAGACCCTTTCATGACTGCCTTTACCATTATTGAACTAGGTATATTACCCTAGCACTGGTCATTGTCCTAGTTATCATCAATCACTTTGATATGTTCATTGCAAAAAAGTTCCTTAACTCTGTGATTCCTCGCTAAGACTGTCCATGGATTATACCTTAATTGACAGTCCTCCTTTCATCGTCTTTTGTTGATTGACTGCCGCTGCATCTTTATGACTGTCACCTTAGCTCAATATCGCTGTCCTTTTGATGATAATGGCTGCCCTTGGAGCGTGACTGCCACCCTTTCTCTGTCATGTCTTTGCCCTTAGATTTCCCTTGAGACTTTGTAAAGTCTTTACCATAGATTTTTTATTGTTCAATCTGTAACCTTCAGTTCGATACGTCTTGCTAGTGGAATAGGAAAATCAGGATGGCAAAGGACTCCATCAGGTAGTAATATAGAAGAATCAATTCCTTGAAGACGAATATCTACATTGTCCCCTGCCTTTGCAATATTCAACACTTTAGAATCTTGTTCAGTAGTTTTCACTACTGCTAATTCTCCTAAAGGCATAACTAGAAGCTTTGTGCCAATTCTAATAGCTCCAGCTTCCAACTTTCCATTGACAACAACTTGAACTAGTGTACGTGACTGTATAACCTCTGATATTTGAAGAGGCTGGTAAGTATCTCTGGCTGGAAGCTTGAGAAGATCTATAGCCTCTAACAAATGCGGTCCCTTGTACCAAGACTTCAAATACTTATCGGTCGGGCAACTCACTAAGTTCTAATTTTCAATGACACTCATGGGAATCCATGTTAAAGAGGATTCTTTGAATCCATAATTCTGAAGAAATGTCCCAAGCTGTGATTTTATGACATCAAATCTTTGGAATATGCAATTACATCCATTTTATTGATAGCAAAAATCAATTGTTCCACCCCAAAGCTTCTAATTAATTGTGGATGTTCTTTTGTCTGTCCTCCTATTCCTTTCCCATCCATTCTTGCTTCAAATGCACCTATGGATGCATCCACAACTAAGACTGCAACATCTGCTTGTGAGGCACCCACAATCATATTTGGAACAAAATCCTTGTAGCCAGGAGAATCTATCAGTACAACATAAAAAATGTGTTCTTCAAAATGTGTTGTAGTAACTATCATGGTTACACCTCTCTGTCCTCCTTTTGGGCTCCCATCTAGAACCCATACATATGAAAATGATCCCTTCCCATTATATTGACTTGCCTGCATCAACATGGCAAATAACAGCAAGATGTAATAAGTTCTCGCCCATATCACTTTGTTCATGGAGGATCTAGGGCTCAGGCTTTACTCTTCCGTGGCAAGACTTTTCTTCATGTTTATATTACTTTTCTGGACAGTGGGCCCACAACTGAAATTTAGTTTCTGCAGTTCCTCCAATATCTTTTTTCTCTCTTTCAAGGATTTCATCTAAGTAATTTTTCAATCTTTTGGCTTGCTCCTTCCGATACTCTTATGGAATCATGTTCGACATCTCTTTTCCATTCACATTTGATATTCAGACACGGATCCAATATTGGAAATAGATGGTAGTCACTGGTGCCTCATAATCTTGTCGCTTCTTCTTGACATTCATCTGTATATACAGCGTACTTATCTCTTCTTTTCTACAGTAAAATGACTATCAAACAATAGCCATAATTCGATCTCTTCCCAGAGCACATGCGGATCTAATGCAACTCGTATTATTTGGACATGCGTTGAAGCTTTGCAATCATATCTTGATGCTTCCGTATCCAATCCTCAGGTTGACAACCATACAAACAAGTCTCTTTTCCACCTACATTTGTGAGATTGTCATTCCCAGTCAAAACTTCACGCAACTGTGACGTACAGAGAAAAGAACGATACAAACATATAAAAATGGAACTCTTATTTTCATTATTAGATGACTACTATTTGAATTTTTGAACATTTCGTATACATTTGTTTTCAATCTCCATCTCATTTGTGCCTTTCCCCCTGCTAAATCACTGGCAATGTCTCCATCAAATAAATCCTTGATTGGAGGAAGAATTGGAGGAAACTGTGTCTATAAATGGAAAATAACGAGCAAGGTAAGGGAAAATGAATTCAATGTCCCATTCTTTGGATCATTTATGCTGTGTGCCTTTGCCCAGTATTTTATCAGGCAAACCAGTACTCTGCATCTTGTGTCTATTTGGCTTATCTAGTAAAGGAGTTTAGACTTAAATAGGCCAGATCCATTGTTGATGGAGATATCAGATTTCTAAATGATACAATAACCCTCCGTATATATCATAAGACACTACATAGTCTTCATGGTAGCTTATAACCCTTAAAATGAGCGATAAACTGAGGTTGCTAACTTGACTTCTTCAGCAACGGTTGTAATGCATACATCATCCCACCAAATAATGTCAAAAGAAAATCAACTATTGTCTGAAGAAATAAGACAAGTCTGCTTGCTGTAGTGATGCTTCAGGTAGATGTATCTGTTGCTTGAAGTTGCTTTCCTTCTTAAATGTAGCACTGATTGTCTTTTGCAAACATTTCCATGGTTGTCCATTGATTTGCAATTGTCACAATCAACTCATGGTGACTGTCATGGAAATTATGGTCGATAGCCTTATAAATCCTCTTATCTATTTGCATGGTGAATGATGTCCCTTGAGATTGAAACTATCCCTGTTGAACTGAGGGCAGCTCCTGTACTGGAATACTTTTATTGGAAGAGAAATAGAACTGTTGTTGCATTTCAAGTGGAGAAGAAATTTGTTGTAGTGCTAAGATACCTTCAGGACCTGATATTGAATCCAATGGATTTCTAGTAGCTTGCTGAGTCAAAACCTACATTTGGAGACAACTCTCCTTCCAATATGAGCCTCAATATTACCTGTGTCTATTTCCAATGCAGTTTCACATAGAGATAGTCCATCCAAAAAACCTGCTCCTCGATCAAAGAACATTGACATATAAAAGACTAAACTGTATCCATTCCTTAAAAATTTCTAAGAGAAGAATCATAAGAGATAGAAGAGGCAAGATTTAGAACTAGAACTAATAGCATCCGTTGAAGTGTTCACTACTATGTAAATAGTTTGTAACTTCTGATAACATTTTGTTTTCTTGCATACGTGTGCATGGCCATAGGAAGGTGGTTTATGAGAACCAAAAACCCTTCCAACATGCATCTAGCCCATGATGAATAAATCAATACATGAAATTGACCTGAAAACAATTTGCAAGCACGGGCCTTTGAGAATCTAATGAACATGAAATACTAAGGAAAAAATTCATTGCTGGAACTGATAAGAGGGTTCTAAAAAACCTCCATCGATGCTCTTTATTCTTTATCATAATCTTCAATAACTTGTTGCTTTTTGGGAAACTTGAAAGCTCGAGCTCATACAAAGAAGCTCACAGCTATGAAACCCTAAAAGGACTCCACCAAAACTTTACCCTCCTTTGCATGCCCGTGAATCTTTCTTTTTGCTCTTCATGCACTTGGACATAGCAAAGGAGATTTGACATAAATTTTTATTAGAACTTTCCTTGTTTTTTTTATGGTAACGCTAAACTTTTCTAACCCTTTCACTTTTCAATTTTTTTAAATTTTTTACCATTAAAATGGAAAAATTTAATAAAAATAGACAAAAATGGACTACGTTCTTGGTCACCTCTACGGGTGTTTTGCTTGCTAAGATCAATAAAACAAGTAACCTTGCATATCTATTGGGCATAAGAGTCAAAATAGTGTGAGACAAATTGAAAACTAGGCCTCGACAATAATTGCCAACTCTTCAAGAACAACATTTAACTATGCATCAACACTTATTGAAAATGACAAACTCAGAGCAAATGTGCATCAACACTTATTAACTTGAAATAAAACCTACCCTAATCTACACTAACGAACTTTGGTAGTGTTCAAACAAATCCATTAACTAGTTCTTTGAAATATCTTCTATTTCTCATTATCTTGCAATATTTTACACACTTGTGAACAACCAAAAAATAATGGAGAAATGATAAAAAAAATTGATCAATTACTACAACTAATTTTGGAGAATGAAAACAAGTCCACCTACCTCATCACATTGACCATACATGTTGTTTTGTGGTACATAGGCAAGTTGGATTTGTTGCTTTACATTAGCAACTTCATACTTAGGTGCAAGAGTCAGTATTTTGTTGGACTCCATCTTGGATAGATGTCTAATAGGACATCTTGTTGAAATGATAAAATTTGAACTCTTCTTGCCAGTTTCTTGCTTGTGAACTATTGTCTCATCATTTTGTTGATTGGGTTGCTCCATTTCTAGTGGCTCATTTGGAAACATGGTTACTTCCATATTTTTCTCTTGTTGTTTATGACTCTCCTCTTCCAAATGTGTTGGCTTATCATCCAAGTGTGAAACAAAAACTTCAAGATCATCCCAAAATAGGCCCTCTTCAAACTCTTCTTTTCTTTTTTGTGTGAGAGGACTAGTTTTGACTTTGTTGCAACTCTCTTGAAGAATCAAAATATTAAGGTCTTTCTCATGCTTTTCCTCTTCTTTCAGTTGCGCCAAAACTTGTGATGATTTAGAAGTTTGTATACTTTCTTCACCCTGCTTAATAAAATATGGAAGTTCATCAAATGAGACTATAAAATCATGTCTTTCATTATCTTTTCAAGTTCTTCAACCTAATCCCCTGATTGATCATGTTCATCCACCTCTTCTAACAAGTCTGATTTGTCATCTTGTTCATTATATGCAAACATATCAAAAGTGAAAATTTATGTCTACTTCTCCACAAATACCTCTTGTTTTTGTTCACTAAACTAGTTGCTTTGATAAATAATGGGTCCATCTTTGCAAAGGTGAATTATGATAGAACAAGAAATATGATCATACAAGTCTTATTTATTCTCTTGAGATGGTATAATATTTGGATATGGTCTTTCTTGAGGTATTGTAGGCTCAAGATCTTGCAAAAGATGAAGGCTTCTAAAATTTAGAATTTCAAACTCATGAGACTGATTTGAAGACTTAGGATATTTACCTTGCCTGAAACTTGGAATTTCATACTTGGGAAGCTATTTTTTGTAAGAATTGAGTCAAGCAATAACCTCATTTTCTCTTCTTTGATAAAAAAACTCTCTTGCAGGATACTCCTCATATTTCTTTCTCTATATCTCCTCCTCTTGCTAGTAATGGTAATTTGAGCTAGCCAACTCTTCCTGCCACAAGTCATACTCTTGATCTCCTTCATACCCTTAATTTTCTTCAATCTCACTCATTTGCATTTGAAATTCCAACATTATATCCTCGAAGCTCATGTTTTCAATGCAGTTTGAGTCTGATTGGGAGAATTGCTATGTCAATTGGTAACAAAATGAGCTTCTTGGGGTTGATTTTGAGCATATGTAGGCTACCAAGAAGATTGAGCAAGGGTGGGTGGGTGGTAAACATATTG
This sequence comes from Sequoiadendron giganteum, assembly GCA_007115665.2. Classification (NCBI taxonomy): domain Eukaryota; kingdom Viridiplantae; phylum Streptophyta; class Pinopsida; order Cupressales; family Cupressaceae; genus Sequoiadendron; species Sequoiadendron giganteum. Next base: position 430,948,439 of record CM021107.1, on the reverse strand, counting down.
AACATGTTGGTTTATTTGTGAAGAAAAACAATTGGGGTAAAAACAACTGCATGCTCAATTTGATATGGTTGATAAGATGGTATATAAGCAAGATTTTCATGAAATTAAGGTGGAAAGATATTTTTTCTATGAAATTTTGACATGTTAAAGCATTCAAAACTTGGAAATCGCTTTGAAATAAAATAAAATCATCATCTTTTCTTCATAATTTAAACATACCAACACTTAGTCTACTTAAAACAAGTAGATTGAATCTTTGAGTTGCTAGGTGTATGAATATTGCTAATGTACACACCAAAAACCAACGATGAAAGGACAAGATTTGAACTGTGAAAGTTCAAAGAGTCTCACTGGACGTACTAAAAAATATTGTCACGAGGATAGCACCCTTATCCAAGTGTGAAACTCAACTATCCTATGAAACATGAGTTCATCTTCACCATAGGCAATCCATAGTTTGAAGATGATCACATGTTTCATAAGATAGCTAATTTTCACACTTGGATAAGGGTGCTATCCTCCTGACAATAATAACATCATAAGGGGTTATCATAAAACACATTCTCAAATTACTTATATGGTATATTTTTTGTTTAACAAGGTTTTCATCCTTACATATCCAAACTAGCATATATGTCTATTGTGACACCTATATTGGGATACATTATATGCACTACGTATAGTTTGATGTAAGGGAATATTTAATTTTTTAATCACCATCTAGCATCTCAAGGAAACCACCCTTGTTCTTGTAGAGTCATGAGTGAAGGAGGTCTTACCCACTTCAACCATTGGCCCTTAGCTACCCAACCTAAACATGGGTTTATGGTAATCTTCCCATGTTTAACATCCTTTTCACTTGGGATATTATCAAACCTAAGGGATTTGGGGTCTACAATTCAAATCACCAACAATATTTAAAATGAATACAATGAATATATGCAATGGATCTTAATTTAGTTCATACCATGATCCTACCTAGGACTAGTGAACTTGGAAAAGTAACCAAGTATCACCACAAATATTTAAAGATCATTGTGAAATAGAAACAACAAGTTTGGGCTAAACATTGGTGCATTTGTGAATGAGTTTAGAACTTTGATATGCCTTTGTGAAAATAATCTCAAATTATGGTGAACATATGATGAATGAAACATTATTATAAAATTTAAAATAAATACACAAGTGAAATATTATATTATTCCATGTAATATTACTTTTACACTTTGGATGCTCTTATATTATTGATACAATTTTGTTTAGAACATTGATAGAGCATCATACGCATGGCATGTGCCCATTTTATATTTCATGTTCAATCTACAAGGTCGATTTCCATATCAAATTAAGTAGTTAAATGATATGTGGACCAATATTTTAGTTCCTTACACCAAAGGATAATGATTTGGTAGGCCTTATTAGTTCCATGGTGAGCCATATTTAGAATCATATTGAGTTTGGACTCATAATTATTATTTTTGTCTAAATTAGAACCTTCTACATCACATATTAACTATAAATGAAGGTATAATTCATTTGAGGGTAGAAAAAGGAAGTAAGGGATCCAAGAACCACATGGTGTTAAAAAAAAGAAGTGTAAAAATAAAATAGTGAGATCAAATTGAGGAGGCTATTGTTTGAGGTTGTACTCATGTGGAGTGCTTGAATTATATTATAACCAAAGACTCGTGTCTATTTTTATTTTAATCACTAATGGTATAAACTAAGTTGGATGAGGTCTAATTCATTTAAAGAAGAGTATAAGATAACATAATGGATCCAAGGAATACATAATGTCTAACAAAGTAGAGTAAAGATAAGGTAGTGAGATCACCTTAAGGAAGATTTTTTTAGGCCACACTCGTGCAAAGTGCTTGAATTATATTGTAATAAAACATTTTTCCATATTATGATTGTAGAAACCTAAATCTGGACACTTCATTTGTCCAAATTTACCCCTTTTTTGTCTAAATATCCCCGTATCCGCATTAATTAAGTAATATCACTATTATTTAATACCTCTAAATTTCTTCTAATCCCTAAGGTATCTAGTTAAATAATTAAATACCTTACCCCTTTAATTCCCCTCTCATCAAATGAATTAAATAAATATTACATTTATTTAATTCTTCACATGTCACATCACTTTCACTTAATCTTAATCAACCTCTTAATCTCTTCATTAGGGATGTGCACATTCCTAATCCTTGATTAGGATTTGTCACATCCTCCAACTTTTGCAAGTTGGCTTCTAATCCTTATTAACCACTAATTATCTTCTAATTACTGATCAGTTAAGCCTAATTAGTACCTTGGTCAACTCTCCCCATCCCCCAAGGAATTTTTAATTCCTTTTAATTCATCCAAGGCTCCTCTCTTCCCTATGTGAATTTTTAATTCACTTTTATTCCTCCAAGGAATCTTCTATTCCTCATGCAAATTCTAGAACCTTTGACTTGTCACATCACATGTGCTAAAGTCTTCTAGAATCTTTGACTTGTCACATCAAGTCACATGTGGGTAAGTACTTACCTTTTTAAGGACTTTGTTTTATCCAAGGTACTTTCCACCTCTCCTTTTGTAACCCTGTCTTATCCACAAGATTCCCCAATCATGTGAATTTTTAATTCACTTTTATTCACCCAACATTCTCCTCTTCCCTTTGTGATCATTGATAGGTCACATCATCCCTTTTTCAAGGTACTTGTCCTTCCTCCACATCATGTACCTTCCTTCCATCTCACTTCCACATCATCACATCCTAGGCCATCTCACATTCCACATATCAAGATGTGAGGTCTTGTGAGTCCTCAACTTACCATAGCCCTCAATCTTAGCCTTGTTGGTTTAATCTCAACCATTGAATTCTCTAGAAAATTTAAATCCCTCTATAAACACCCCCTATTTTCTCTCATTTGCAACACTTAGTCATTTTGCACCCACATGCTACCAAATTTCTCACTCAATTTGCAAGCATCACCTTAGCCATTTAGCCATTAGAATTTGCATTTATCACATTGCTCATTTTGCATACACCATTTTCATAGCCATTCAAGGAGCATACAAGCATATAACATCAAGGGCCAACCAAGGGATTCAACAACACAAAGGTATAATCATTTGCAATCTTTATTCATCTTATTTCTTTGTGTTATCATTCCTTAAGCTAATCCTGAGGTGTACCTTTGTGTTCTTCCATTAGTGCATAATAGTTGTTTTTCATCTTTAGAATAGGATAGACATTTGAAGGGATCATAATGACTGTAAGCCCTAGTGGTAGAAACTAACTTGGATTGGAATATAATCATAATCATAATTCTAATTATTGAACATACATATAGTGATTACAATTTATTATCACATGATTACACTAATAATTGGGCTCAATTTTCATTAGTTGTGAGTGATTGTATTAAGGATACATGTTTGGATAGCCTTCCATTAGACCCTACATTCATGACTACATCATCAATTTTTTTGAAGACTTGCATGTTGACTCATTTACTTTATATAGTTTATATCCAAGGTTCCTAGAGTTATCATTTGTATTGCATTATCAACAGTTGTAAGTGATTTATTTTGGGAACCAATAGTACTAATTATTAGAGTAAATATATGGTCGCTTGAATAAGCACTTGGAGGCTTTTCTTTCAAGATTCCAAAAGTTGTAAACATCGGTGATTTGTTTTAGAGAGAGTATGCTTTGAAATGGATTTGGGGTGGAAAAATGGAAAACATAAAAGTATATAGTGAGGATGTGGACATGGATGACAATAAAACTATAGATAGATGTGTGTCCAATATAGTTACAACAAATTCTTGACTAGATAAATAGAGAGTAAATGCATATATATTGCAATAGAATTTTAAGAGGTCTATAATCCACTATAAAAATGAAAAGTTAGATAATGAAGGTGGTGAAATAATAAACAATGACACTTTTGAGGAAATATTTATAAAAAAATGAAGCAATATTAGGACACCTTAGATAGGAAAAGCTTAATAAATTATAGATAAATATCGTACTATAAGAGACAACATTAATATAATTGACCTTACATAAATGAGGGAATTGGGAAAAATTACTTATAGAAGTGACCACATAAATGATATGGTAGTTGGCATACTAGTAATAGAGGACATGGTGATTAAAATTCAAATTCCTAATGAAATAACTAGTAAATCTATAATTGTAGGCTTGATATATGAATTCTCCACTTTCATGACAATGGATTGAGTTGAGTCCTCTAAAATTTCTATACTCTTTTCTTCTGATTAAAAAATTTATAGGTGGTATTCTTCAATAATCCTTATCTAAGAGCTTTCATAGAACTACCTAACCAAGATTACCTTATAATCTATCCATTCCTACCATAATCTCTTTTTATTTTTAGGGGCAACTTAATGCCAATTTCTCATAGAAACTTCATTATGTCAATGGTTGTACTTAAATATAGCTCAATCTCATCATATAGAAATGCATTAGCTCTTAAATTATGACATATTCATCATATGTATTCCATGTAAATGATATTTATCTAAATCTATCATGCCATAATGTCTATAAATTATATTATTCACTATTTTTAGAGGTAAGATTTGTCTAATTTTATGTTTTGGAACATAGTATCTATGTGACAATTGGTTGAATAAAAAATAATAATTAGTTCACCAATATTGAGTATGCCTAGAAAGTTATAGAATCATCCCAATAAAATGGAGTAGAAGATATAGTATCCATCCTCTTCTTACTCAAAATTGAGGTTGCTAAATTTATAAATTGGTGAAAATATTCACATTTCAAAACTTTAGGGAAAGCATGCCTTGGTATTTTATGCAAACCAACAAAATTCTATTTATTTGCAATGCTCATATATATGAGATAGATCCATAATGTTAAAATTATATTTTCTTTTAGTTCCTTTTCCAAAATTAGATTCATCTTGGTCATGGGCTTACTATGAATCTTCTCATGTATAACTAGGTAAAAATAATTTATAATTGCAATAATTTAATACTCATATCTATTTGCATGTAGCTCTTTGAATATCTTTTGTATATGGATCTTTGAACTTGGTCCCTATTTAGTGAATGGATGATAAAAATTCATGGTCTCACATATAACACCTATTAGGTAATAAGCCATATAAAAATCCTCTCTAGTATATGATCTTTTGAAAGCATTTCCTTAAAGTTGTTGTAATCAATTATAATTAATTTATAATCATCAAATTATCCAATATCATGTGTAAAAAAAAGTACCTAGATAGAATTTAAGTGCATTAAATGCTTGTGGATGAATAATTCACACATTAAAATCATGGTTAGTTTGATATCCTTTAGAAAATTAAAGATGGTATAATCTAAATTATTCTTTAACCTTGGAAAATATATCTTATGAAAACCCAATCTTCTAAAACCATAAATGTCATTTCTTGGGACCATTTTATTTCTATAGGTACATCATACTTAAGCATAGGCTCCAACAAATTCAACATTTATTATTAGAAATCAACTCCATTCACCACTATGATGGGCTAGTTGTGAACATTTTTTATAAAATCCTTGTCCATGATAAAAAAAAATCTAAGTGCATCCACTAAAAAGTCTCTACATTTAGGATAACAATAAAAAATTTAATTTATTTGTCATAAAAGGAAGCTCAAAATATTCTTGCATGTTCAACACATCACATCTATCCATGTTGATAAACAAGGTGAAGAAATATTAAAATGAAAACTTCCACAAGTGTATGGAAATATAAAATTAATCTATTAATAGTAGATTACCCATTAAATATTAAATATGAAAGCTTAAATCAACAATATAAAAACTAGAAAATTGTAATAAGGAAACCTATAATACAAGATTTATGTTAAAAATAATAATCAAAGAGAGACTCAAGAATGTATTAATCTTCAATAGTAAATGCATATGCAACACTCTAACTCCCTTTAATATGGAAGCATTCTATCAACACTTGTGTACCTATAAAATAAAATCATATGAAACTACAATATCATGCCTCTATTTTATAGAGAAATGGGAAAGGAAAGACAAAAATGGTTTCCAAAAATAATGAACCATCAAACCATGGTAAAGTGTAAAAAAATCCATAAAAAATGAAGATGATATTATGAGATAATAAAAATAACCCTTTGATCCATGAATAGGAAAAGTAACCTCTGTGATAATGATATATATCATATTTGACTTGTAACTCCTCTATAATGGCACATATCACAAGGTAGTAATTGAAATTAATCCCATGAATGCATGTGGATCCCACTAATAACATAAGATGCTCCACTACTCAATTATAGTGCCCAAATGAGGAATCTACTAAAAATAGCATTATAACTACCACTACCAACTCTTTCTCCGTAATGAATGCAATTACAACTAATTATCCAAGTCAACAAGGAGATATTACAAAATAATAATCTCTCCCAACAACATGGATGTCTAAGTACCCATTCTAATATCATTGGAGATTCCTAAAATATTACATTAGGATTATAATTAAATATCTCACTATCATAACATTATCCCACTTGATATTATATATTGCAATGAAATCTAAAAGAACAATTAAATAAATCAAGTATAATACCCAAGGTCCATGACCTTCCTACACTAAGAGAACTTATTTGAGCTTGTGGGCTTCATGTGAGAATCTAAAAATTGTTTTGAGTGTTATCCTTCTCAAGAAATACCTTATCATTTTATACCATCTCATGAACAAAGTGATAATAAACATCTATATGCTTAGTATGAGAGTGGTAAATGAGATTCCTATCCAACCAAGTAGCACATTGACTATCACAACAAATTTTAATCATCATGCAATCAAAACCAGTACCTACACAAAGTATATATAACCAAACCACCTCCTTAGAGGAATGAGTAACAACAATATACTTAAATTTTTTTTAGAAAAAAAAAATCATGGGCTACTTCTTAATCATTGAACTCATTGCACTACCAAACAAAGAAAAGACATAACCACCAGGGACGTCTGACTATTCAATTCACCCACCTAACATATATACACAAAGCCTTGTATGTCCAATGACTTGGCTACATCATCAATATCATGATAATAATAATAATAATAAGAGTAAGCCCCTTGAAAATATCTAAAAACCCTCTTAACATAAGTCGAATGCTCCTTACCAAGGTTATACATAAACTTGATTAAGACTCCCAGTACTTGAGAAATATACATTTTAGTGCAAACCATTACATACATTATGATACCAACATCAAAATCATAAGAAAACTTAGAAATATCCTCAAAATCACCATCTAATTTAGAACACATATCTAAATAAATATTAGAGCCAACAAGAAATGAAATAATCACATGTTTATAATCAAACTAAACCACTACAAAATAGTAGCAACATATGATATTGCTATTAGGATTCAACTGTGTAGTTTTTGAGTCAAACTCATTGACCCAAGATTCATGAGTAGTGGTTCACAAGAACCCATCTCTCATGATAATGAATGGTCCATTTAGCACTCATTGCATCTAGGTGATGCTCATAGAGGTGAAGCATTGGTTTGTCCCAGGAGGTCACCCATCCCAGTACTGCTCCAGCTCAAGCGCGCTTAACCACAAAGTTTCCTCCAAGGTTAAGCCCACTTAGCTTGTTACCCCATTTGCAAAACCTTTAGCAAGTGTTATGCCTTATGAACCATTCATTATATATCCCCTTTAGCTCATCAATTGATAAGTAGGAGGTTTCTTCCACAGCATGTCAAATTATGATATTGCTATCAGGATTCAGCCGTGTAGTTTTCGAGTCAAACTCATTGACCCAAGATTCATGAGTAGTGGTTCACAAGAACCCATCTCTCATGATAATGAATGGTCCATTTATCACTCATTGCATCTAGGTGATGCTCACAAAGGTGAAGCATTGGTCCGTCTCGGGAGGTCACCCATCCCAGCAATCTAAATTAACCAAAACCTAATCCATATTGATGTCCATACTAAGAATGTATTTTTAGATCTGAAATCATTCATACCAAATGTGTGATAAAGATGAATTTTGAGCTCCCTAATTCTCGCCTTCATGTTACCAATAAATAAAATATCATATATGCACAAGAAAATGTTTAGACTTTAATCATTAATAATTTTAATGGAAAAAAAATTCCTTTCACTCATAAAAAGCAAAAAATCAATGTAAAAGAATAAAAATTATGGTACCACAAGGTGATTTTATTAGACCATACAATGATCATTTCAACCTAAACACTAAATGTTCCTTACCCTTCATAACAAAACCATTAGGCTATTGTCCATAACTATCCTCCTCAAGATCCTCATGCAAGAAATTAGTCTGAACATCCATTTTCTCAATCTTAAAATCATAATCTACAATAATAGATAATATTAATATAATAGAAGCTAACTTAGTAAAAGAAGAGAAAATTTTACCAAAATTGACTCCAACTCTTTGGAATTAGCCCTTGGGCTAGCTTATACTTCTCAAGTGATCCACCTATGTTAATTTTTTCTTATACACCCACTTGAAATCTATGGGATTTCCCCTTGAGTAAATTAACATGATATAGGCATCACAATAATCTAGGGCCATATCTCTGCTTGCATGGCTTGCATATAAGACTCACTATCCTATCAATTGGATTATGTTGCCTCATTTACCTCCTCATGGTAGGAGTAAGTGGTTGTACCTATTATTTTGTATTCTTGTCCTTTGCATCATCCTCTAAACTCTCATATGAACTCTATTCTTCCTATCCATCCTTTGATCCATCAATCCATTCTTCCACATGTGCATATTCTTGATTGTTGACCTTATTCTTAAAATGCACTATTTTATTCCCATCTTTTTTATTTTTTTGTTCAAGACTTGAAACTTATCTAAATTATTTGAAAATCACATCTCTAGAATACATCATTTTTTGGGTTAGCATATTTCAAAACTTATAACCTCTTACATTCTCATTGTATCTTACAAAGATGCATTTTTTAGATTTTGGAAGTGATTGAGATTGATTTTCCCAAGGGAAATGAAAATAACCCTCATAATAAATGAACCTTAGATATAAAATAAAAGGATTCTTACCTATCCACACTTTATAAGGTGTTTTGTCAATATGAGCCAAACACGAAGATCTATTAATCAAGTAATGGTAAGTACTTACAACCTTTGCTCATTGTTTGGTCTAATTACATTCCCCTTAACATATTTCTAGATATTTTCATCAAAGTTTGGTTTAGTATCTTTGCAAACCTATTTTGTTGAAGTGTGCATGGTGTAGTCCTCTGCTGAACAATACCTACATGCTTATAGAACCCATCAAATTCTTTGGAGAACTATTCATTGCCATTGTTAGATTCCAACAAATTGATTTTATTTTTTTTCTTTTAAACTAAGGCTTTAAATTCCTAAAACTTAGTGAAAAATTAGATATAACAGGCATAAAATAAACCTATGTATCTAGAAGCATCTTTAATGAATAAAAAATAATAATAATATTTTCCCATAGAACCCACATGCATTGGACCAAACACATCCAAGTGAAATATTTCAAACAATCTCTTTGCTTGGTAGCTTCCAACCAAAAATGAAGATATATTTTGTTTATCGAACACATATACACATATAGATTATTTTTACCAATACAATAATCAAAAAAATTATCAACCATTTTTTATTAATAATGGTCCTAAGACTTTTTTCACTTATGTGACACAAACATTGGTACCACATGTGTAGATACAGTTTTAGTCATACTAGCTACATTAGTAGAGTTAAAAAATGTGGAGGAATTGGTCTCAATTTGAGATCCTTTAGATATCACCAACCTATAATTAGACTTGCCAAATGTCACATACGCACCCAAATCATTTATCTTGGATATAAAAAGTAAGTTTCTTGCAAGTCCTATAATATGCAAATAATTGCTAAGGGTTTTAAAAGCTCCCATCATTGAAACACAATTGTGAATTCCTCTAAATGATAATCCACTTAGTATTGTTTTCACCAAGGAAAACCTCTCATCCATCATAAGTTGTGTAAGTTAAAATCCACACATTGTGAGGAGTCATATGATAGGAGCAACCTAAATTAATGAACCAAGTATCATCACTAATAATATTAAAAAAATAAATAAAACATCATTGTCACCATCATTAGAAGATTTCTCTATGGAGGAAAATAAATATTTTATTTTTTTTGCATTCCTTCTTTGCATGCCCTCTCTTCCCAAAATTATAACACTTAACTCCAATCATCACTGAGGTTCTTGAAAATCATTTTTATTTGGATATATATTTTGTATCCCCTTTTGACACACCTTTATCCTTGGTCCTCCACAAAACAAGTGAGGCATCCTTTGAGCCATAATTGATGGATTTTCTTCTCATCTCCTCTAAAATTAAAGTAGAAATAAGACTATCCATCTTGATCTCTATTGCCACCACTAATTGAAACAATTATATTTTACCAAGATTGGGATAAAGAAGAAAGTAATAATATGCATATATCTTCTTTCAACTTAGCATTTATAAAAAGTAGGAAACTCATAATTAAATTAAATACATGTAAATTATCTACAACTAAATCATCATATTTCATTTTCAAATAATATAACCTTCTTTTGAGATACAAATTTTTGGTTAGAATTTTAGTTTGATAAATTTCACCTATCCTCTTCCATAGCATGCATGCAATAGTCTACTTAAATACATTCAAGAGGAAAAAATCTATAAGAAACAACTAAATGGTTCCATGTACCTTTCTTCCCAACTTTAACCAATATTAATTAGAATTTCTAGATGTATTTATACCTTTTACAACAAATCTCCATTGATACCTATCTTCAAGAAGATCTTCTTATCTTTATAGTCCACATATCATACCTAGTTCCATTGAATTTATCGATATCCAAATGAGAGGTAGAGGTCATGGTTTTCAATCCTTCACAAATATGTAAAACCACTTAAAATATAAAAGCTCCCACTACAACAAAACACCTTCAACACTTCCATAAAGACACCCCCTTTGTAAAAACCAAGCTTTAATACTAAATGTTGACAAATAAAGTGAAGAAAGATTACAATGAAAATTTTCAAAAGTGCATGCAAATCTAAAAGTAATCTCTTATTAGTGGATTACCCATTAAATAATAAATGTAGAATATTAAATCAACAATATGAAAATTAGCAAACAATAATAAGGAAACAAATTACATTGAATTTATGTGGAGAAACCCTTTTGAGAAATAAATACACCATTAAAGAGAGGCTTAAAATGTATTAATCTTCAAGAATAGAATACATATGCAACACTCTAACTCCATTTAAATTGGAAACACTTGTGTACCTATAAAATAATCTTGTATGAACTACTATCGCATGCATCCAATTTCTAGAGAAATCGGAGAGGAAAATCGTAAATGGTTTCCAAAATAATGTACCGTCAAACCATGATAAATTTCAAAAAAATCCATGCCCTAAATAAAGAGGATCTTCTAAGGACTGTAAAATTAAGTCCCAATGAGCCATGGATAGAAAAAATAAATTCCACACTAATAATAGGCAACATATTTGAAGTCCTCTACAATGGAGAAAATCACAAGCTAGGAATCTAAATTTTCTCCCATGGATGTGTGTGGAACCCATTAATAATGCATGATGCTTCACTACTCATTTTTGGAACCTAAGTTGAGGACTCTACTAAAAATAACATTATAATCATCAATAAAACTTCCAAATTTTTCATGAATGCAATTGCAACTAATATTCCAAATTAGAAAAGAGAATAATAATTAATAAAATAATAGTATATCTCAATAACACAGGTGTCCAAGTATCCATTATAATATTTTTGAAAATGATAAAATAATTACATTAAGATTGCAATTAAATATCACACATCCTAATAGTCCTCTAGCCAATTATTAAAGAAATGGTAAATACCATTGAATCCTATATACTTATATGAATGTTCTTAGGTATCTATGCCTTTTGGCATTTTGGGATTATTTCTCCTTCTCTATTGATTTTTCATAGTTAAATAAACTCTCCTAGCTCTAGTTCATTGTCTACTTCTTGCTTCTTCATCCTTGCAACCTCCTCAAACAAAATAATTCATGTAGCTATGTTTCAAGTACAATGTGAGAATATATTTGATTTGATAACCTTATTTAATAAATATTTTAACTCAAAAAGATTTGAATATTTTATCATAGATTTAATTCATGAATTCAAATCAAGTTGATGATGTAATACCCCTCCGTTTTGCTCTATTGTGTGAAATATGTTGTTTCTCCTTTTATGCTTTTGTATTCTATTGTAATTTGACTTTGTACTTGGTTACAGTTGATCACTATGTTATCGTGATGTACCTTGTTTTGATGATACTATATTTTGATGTGATTACTATGGCATGTTTGGAATTAGCATAAGTGGATATTTAAATTTATGATGTTTCATGCTTTTGATTATGCTGCTATGTTAGATGCATCAGTTAGTACTACTGTATTGGTGAAGAGGATGGTATCGCATCACTCGCTTGCGAGTGCCCTGCAATTTCATGATTTCCTCTTCACGATGTGCCTTATTTATGACATATTATTGCATGTGGATATATTCTTTGTTCGCAGGTTGACAGGTACAGGACATCGACTCCACCTGGTTTCATAGGTTCGAGCGTGTCCATTGCCCAATGACATTTTATTGGGAGATAGTAGCTAGGATTTCCGTGTCGAGTTGTCGCCCTGGTCATAGTGTGTCGTCGGTCACAGTGTGGTCCAGTTGTTCTATTTTGTTCCATTTGCCTTGTTTCAGTTTATTTAGGAAGTTAGAATTATATTGGAAATGTGATTTAAATTATTGAGTAATTTAATTTAATTAATAAATACTTTAATCTTATGGTAGATTTATTTTATTAATTGATTAAGTTATTTATGTTGAAATGATTTACATTATCCATTATGGAAAGGCATGCATATTTGAGTTAGAATTGGAAATTAAGAAAATGAATTAAAAGTCAATTTAGAAATTTGAAATTTTGAAAATTCAAAAAAAATGAGATATTTCCTATTTTTGTTTTCTGGAATTTATGAGGGTGGTTGTAGGATTTTTTGGGAAAAAATTGCATATCTTTGAATTTCTTCACAAGTTTTAAAAATGGAGTTTTTGAGAAAAATTAAAAAGAGAAGAGGAAGGATTGCTCAATTTTGTGGGTTTGGATAGAAAGCTCAAAGAATTTGTGGAGCTTAAAAGGGTTTCATAGCACCATCACGATCTTCAGCATACTTCAAAAGAATCAGGTTTTCATCTTGTTTTAACTGAATTTTTTTTTAATTCAATGGCTTTTGTGTGGATGGAAAACTATTTGCAATCTTTAGTTTGTGTGCAAAACAAATCTGTTTGTTATTGTGCTTTCAAAATTTGAATAAGTTTGTTCAAGTTGGAAACAAAAAATTCTTGTTTGCAATTGTTATTTTCATTATGTTTTGTTTTTGATTTGTTCTTCAAATTATAGAGTTTCAATCTTGTTTGAATGAAAATTATGTGTATGCATATATATATTTCTTTAAAAATATATGTTCATATACTTGGTTATATGTATATATTTTTTTTATATATTCCCCTTATAAAGTTATGTCGACAAAATTTTATAAAAATAAAATTTTGCCAAAATTTTATCCTTTTATTAAAAGCCTATATTTTCTTTTTAAGGTTCTGGGTTTTTCTTTCAAAAAAAAAGCAAAAAAATGACAGTCATGTTTTTTTTTAATGAAATATTTTTATTTTAAAAAATAAATTTAGAGGGGTTGGGGCTCACCCCATTGTCGCTCCCTTAGGAAGCGGAGTAGGGGAGCATGCCCAGCGCGACCCCCTATCTGCGGTTTGCGCGGACCGCACAACGTGCGACCACCAACGATGGTGGCCGGCTCTGCCGCTCGCACTAGCGCTTGCCCCCGCCTTCCGCCATGCCTCCCTCCTCCCGACGGCGCCGCCTCCTACGGCCGCCACAGTCAAAACCGTCGCCACCTGGTAAGAGAACCTGTAGTCGGTGCCGACGACCTCCTCCCAGCATCCTTAGCACGGGTTCCGAGGTTCACGTGGCTCAACCCTAAGGTTTGGTGCGCAAATCGAGGCTCTTGCTTTTGGCCTTTTCAAAACAAAAAAATAAAAATAAAAATTGTGAATATATTTTAATATTTTATTATTATAATATTAAAATATTAATGTATATTGATATTTAATATTATATTTTATAAGATTAACATATTAAAATATATTTATAGATATATATTTTGTTGGTTAAAATATTATTTTAATATATGTATATATTTATTGTTTTTAAATATTTATATATTAAAATAATGATTTGTTCGAGAAAATGTAATAGGGAAATATTGGTTAAATCATTGTTTTGATTTTAAAATATTATATTTGGTGGGGAAGTAGTTTTGATTTTTAAATGATATGTTTTTTTTGACAAGTTAATTATTATTTTTTAAATGGTTATATTGAATAAAGAGACAATAATTATTTTACTTCATTAAATTTTGTCAAGTATATAAGTATTGGGTTAATTTATCATTAATTAAATGCTAGTAGGGAAATTAAGTTATTTAGTATTAATTTCTCTCTTAATTGGAAGGATGAATTTAATTCAATTTATTTAAATGCAATAAATTGTTAAATGATAATGTGGAAAATGAATTTAGTGAATCCAAAGTAGATTTGATTCTTTCCTTGTTTTTGAACTGTTCGTATGGCCATTCGGTAAATGTGGGTCTTAGCATTTGACAAGTCTTCCAGTTGGGATTTCAAGTTTGTGGGTTGTTGTACAGTGTAGTCAGCCTTTAGATGGCCTTGGGTAGTGCGTAACCAGTTTATTTCTCGATTATCACGAACAGGAGTGTTTGGACTGTATGTCATGGTTAGGGATGTGGTACCCTTATGTCGCACTTGTGTACCCTTGGGTTGTGGAGTTGTTCCACATGTCGTCTTAGAGGAGTGGCTTGTAACGAGGGTCGACACACGAAGTGGTGCCAGGATAACTCTTTGTAAGTTAGTTAATCTAGTGATAATTTAATTAACTGATTAGAGTATCATGTAGTATCAAACACTTAATAAGATAATTATGCCTCGCTCATGAACACAAGGGCTTGTAAAGACTTGGGTTGAGACGAGAAGGCCTGGAATGGCAAGATCGTTATCTTGTCTCTACAAAAGATAATTGATTCTGCATTGGTTTACGTGAGGGGTCGAAAGTCGTTAGAGGTTACCAGGATAACCTGAGATGGGGATCGGGGCCTAGGAAGACTCACCAGGATAACCCATGTAACATTGTGATGACACTTCTCCTAGGTTGACAGGATGTTCGCATCAGTGATGCAGTTGATTATGTAATTTTTGGAAGCATTGTAACGTTGTGTTAGTGATGTCACTGTATTTATTTCAGTATGGTTATGTTAGCCTATGTCTAGAGGTAGACGTCCTTGGATAGAAATTCTTGTTATCTTGTTAGTATCTCCTAGCACAGGGGGGTGGACCTTTGGGTTCCACTTGGTTGGGTGGAGTGTGCACCTTTCTCCGTTGGGTTTTTCTCCTTGTACGTGTGGACGAGACTTCTAGTTGGACAGCTCGTGGTTTCTGTTGCAGTTCTTGCTTGTTTTCATTTCAGTTATTCTTGTAATTATTACCCCTCTTTGTTATCAAGGTGGAATTTGTAATTGTAATCCTATTTATTGGACTTGCCTCATTCAGGGAATGAGTGTTGTAACCTTATTGTTTAATGAATGGATTAATGCATTTGAAAGTTATTTAGTATGCTTGTTGTAAAATTATCTTACTTGGAATGAATGTGTTATTTCATTAATTAAATAATGGACATGGGTTTTATTTATGTTTGTGTTGAGGTTCTATATAACCTTTGTCTTGTAACCTTAGAGGTTGTTGGAATTAGTTAGTGGACTTACTTATTAATTATACTTAAACAAAAAAAAAATAGCCTGTTTAAGTAGTTGTTGCAACTTCCTCTAGGGTTGTGTGGCGGGGCATTACACATGGTATTAGAGCCTAGGTTTAAACACTGGGTACTCTGGGATTATGATGGAACCACTAAGATTTTAGTTGTTTAGTTTTTGAGTTGTATATCTTGCCTAATACCTTGATGTGTCTGTGCAGAATTATGTTACCCAGACACAGAAGAGGTAAAGGGCGTGTTCGTGGCCTTATAGGCGGTCGCGGTGAGAGTCAACATGACTCTCCTCCTTTAGTTCCTCTTATCCCAGATCAAGAGGAACAACAGGCATCTCAGAATGCACGTGGGGTTGGTAATCGTCAGCAGGATCTAGCAGGGATTGAGGCAGCACGTAGAGCGCTAGAGGAGGCTTTGGCACTCCTTGGACTGAGGCAGGTAGAGGTTCAGGTTAACCTTGCGGTGAGAGAATCTCCACCCCAGTCTGAGTCTCACATGAGGGACTTGCTCAGGAGGCATCCTCCATTATACGATGGATCAGGTACGGGGTTAGAGGCCGAGACTTGGCTCATAGACCTAGATAGGTGTTTTGCCATGCATCCGTATGGTAGTAACACCAAAGTTCGTTATACCATCATGCAGCTAAGAGGATTTGCATCCACTTGGTGGAGACTATAGGAGCAGAAGCTCCATATTGATATTCACACTACATCTTGAGAGATATTCTTAGAGAGATTCAGAGCTTGGTTCTTATCTAAGTATTGGCGTCAACGTCGAGGCGACGAGTTCCATGCTTTGCGTGAGATGGCATTATTTGTTGAGCAAGATGGCATTATTTGTTGAGCAATACGAGCGACATTTTTATGAGCTCAAATAGTATGCAGGGATTGGTGACGATGAGAGTATGTTGCTACACCATTTTGTCAGGGGCTTAAATGCCCGTCTCAGCAGTGGTGTGAGGGTTTTCAAACCTAAGACCATGGATGTGGCAGTAGAGAAAGAACGCCTTATTGAGGAGAATCTGAGTATGGCACTTGGAGGACACATGAGTGTTCCAGTTGGCAGTAGTGCAGTGGCAAGATCTAGTGTTAGAGGAGGGCAGTCTTAGGGAGGTTTACCTCCTAGGTCTCAACAGGGGCCATCTTAGGGTGGTCAGCAGTAGCAGCAGGTATCGCAGGGGAAACGTAAAGGTTTCCAACTGAGACAAGGAGACAGGAATTGGAGGCGTGTGAAATGCTCTAGCTTTGAGCAGCCAACACAGAGTTCACATTCTACTTTCAGGGGTAGTGCACAGTAGTCTAGCACACCATCTAGGGGTAGAGGCTATGGAAGAGGTATAGAGTATTTTGCATGTGGTCAACAGGGTCACATGGCTAGAGGTTGTCCCAATAGGGGCGCATCTGGAATTTCACAGGGACCAGCGACATCTAATCCAACATTTGGTGATGCAGGTAGAGGGCATCGAGTTTTTGCAGCGGTTGATAACCACCAAGCAAAGCATAAGGGCACTGTCATCGAGACATATGGTACGTTGTTGGGTAACCCAGTTACCATTTTATTTAATTCAGGAGCAACAGACTCCTTCATTTCTTCATCAGTCATGTCACGACGTAGACTGGGTGCGGTAAGGCAAGTCGATAGGTGGCAGGTAGAGCTAGCTTTTGGTGCGAAAGTTGCATCGCATTCCCTTGTGCTAGAGTGTAGATTGGAGGTTGGACCTCTCCAGACTACGATGGACCTCTGGGTTATTCCTTTGGGTTCCTATGACATCGTCATAGGGATGGATTGGTTGGAGGCACATAGTGCAGTCTTGGATTGTCGACGCAAGTCGATTAGATGTAGTGAGGCATCTGGTAGAGAGGTAGAGATAGTGGGAGTCCTAAGGCCAATTTCTTTGAGGGTCATCTTAGCTATGCAGTTGAGAAGGTGTGTACGTCAGGGTTGCTAGTTGTTTGTTGTCACAATGGATGACATGGATCTAGGTAATGGAGAAGAGAAAGGCTCTCTTGATAGTCACCTCGTCCTTCAGGAGTATTTCGATGTCTTCCCAGATGAGATTCCAGGGATGCCACCTCAAAGGGATATTCACTTACCCAGGAGCTGAAAGAGCTTCGTTTACAGCTGGAGGAGTTGTTAGAGAAGGGTTTCATTTGCCCTAGTGTTCACCATGGGGAGCACCAGTCATCTTCGTGAAGAAGAAGGATGGTTCACTTCGGTTATGTATTGATTACCGACAGTTGAACAAAGTGACCATTAGGAACCGATATCCACTTCCTAGGATCGATGATCTTTTTGATCAAGTCAAGGGTGCCACCATCTTTTCAAAGATTGATCTTAAGTCAGGATATCATCAGCTTCGGATCTTTGACTCTGATATTCATAAGACAACGTTTTGAACATGGTATGGTCACTACAAGTTCACAGTAGTACCATTCGGGTTGACGAATGCACCTTATGTGTTCATGAGGCTGATGAACGGTGTATTTCATACATACCTAGGTAGGTTTTTCCTTGTGTTCCTTGATGACATTCTGATATATTCCAGGACTATGGTAGAGGATGAGGAACACTTGTGGCAGGTATTGCAGTGCTTATAGGATAATTAGTTGTTTGCTAACTTGTCGAAGTGTGATTTCTTCAAGTCTGAGGTACAGTACCTTAGGCATGTCATCTTAGGGAGGGGTATTTCAGTGGATCCTGCAAAGATCTAAGTGATCTCAGATTGGCCTGCGCCCATGAATGTGGCAGAGATACGTAGCTTTATGGGGCTAGCGGGTTATTACAGACGGTTTGTGCAGGGTTTTTCGAGGATAGGTTATCCTATCACTACCCTTCAAAGGAAAGGGAAGAGGTTTGAGTTGTCCGAGAAGTGTGAGGTAGCGTTTCAGAACCTTAAGGAGATGTTGACTACTGCACCGATACTTGTTATACCAGAGTCGACTGGGGACTTTGTAGTTTGTACAGATGCGTCCTTGGAGGGTCTTGGTGCGGTGTTAATGCAAGAGGGTCGAGTCATTGCATATGAGTCACAAAAACTCAAGGATCATGAGTTGAACTATCCCACCATGATCTTGAGTTAGTGGCAGTTGTACATGCATTAACGAGATGGAGACATTTTCTTCTTGGCCATAGGTTTGAGCTGCATAGTGATCACAGGAGCCTTCACTATATCTTCACGCAGCCCAGCCTTAATGCTAGGCAGAGGCGTTGGATGGAGTTCCTCTGTGAGTACGACTTTGAGGTGAAGTACATCCAGGGGAAGGAGAATGTTGTAGAAGATGCACTCAGTAGACGGAGGCATGAGATATCTGAGTTGACTCTAGTTGTGGATTTACGGAGTCGAATTCTTTTTGCCCTTCCAACAAATAGTTGGTATCAAGAGGTCAGGACAGTGATAGAGGCAGGTAGACCTCTTGAGGGCAGACATCCAAGATATTCTCTTGAGCTAGATGAGTTATTGAGACACACGAGACACATATATGTTCCTCCTTCAGATGGTCTTCACACCTTGGTCATGACTGAGGCACATCGTGCACCTTATTCAGCCCACCCTGGGGTGAAGAAGATGCATGCAGATTTGTGTCAGTTATACTTTAGGCCAGGGATAAAGTGAGATATCACGGATTTTGTGTCACGATGTCTAGAGTGTCAGCGAGTGAAGGTTGAGCATCAGCATCCAGCAGGGCTCCTGCAATCACATTTAGTACCAGAGTGAAAGTGGGATATAATCTCATTGGATTTCATTGTTGGTTTACCCAACTCTTCGAGATGACATGATGCGATAATGGTGAAAGTTGATAGGTTGACGAAGGTGGCACACTTCTCACCTATGCGCTCATCCTATACCGCATCGTCCGTAGCTAGAGTGTTCATGGAGGATATTGTGAGGTTACATGGCATTCCGCGTTGGATTATTTCTGACAGGGATCCAGTGTTTACCTCAGCTCTTTGGACATCATTGCAGCATGCAATGGGGACATAGTTGAACTTCAGTTCAGCTTATCACCCTGAGACAGATGGACAGACCGAGAGGGTTAATCAGATCCTTGAGGATATGTTACGTATGTATGTGATGGACCAACAAACACGATGGGAGGATTATCTCTATTTGGTAGAGTTCGCCTATAATAATGGGTTTTAGAGTTCCATTGGTATGCCTCCATTCCAGGCATTGTATGGAAGACCATGTTGTACCCCTTTGAGTTGGGATCGACTGGAGGATAGGATAGTGTTGGGTCCTGAGATGATGTAGGATATGGAGCAGCAGGTGGATAGGATTAGAGAGCACTTGGTGGCAGCACAGGATAGGTAGAAGAAGTATGTGGATGTGCATAAAGTGGATCGTCAGTTTGTCATAGGTGATAGAGTCTTCTTGCGGGTGCATCCGCGAAAGAGTCCCATCTATTATTGAAAGGGCTCTAAGTTGGCGCCTCGCTTTGTCTGACCTTTCGAGATACTCGAGAAGATTGGTCTCGTTGCTTACCGTCTTGCTTTACCGCCCATTCTCTCGCGCATTCACGATGTGTTTCATGTTTCAGTTCTTCGATCATACCATCCAGACATTTCTCATGTCCTTGATTGGAATGCATTGCAGGTAAAGGACGGGCAGCTGGCTTTGGAGCCCGTGGCCATCGTGGAGCGCAGAACGCTCGCCCTTCGAGGGCGAGATATTGATCAGGTTAGGATTTAGTGGGATCCCAGGGATGACACATCATCCACATGGGAAGATGCAGCTAGAATGAGGGAACTTTATCCCTATTTGTTCGTAGGCTTCCAGAAGTAAGCCTGACCCTAGGGGGGGAGGATGTAATACGCCTCTGTTTTGCTCTATTGTGCGAACTATGTTGTTTCCTCTTTTATGTTTTTGTAATCTGTTGTAATTTGACTTTGTACTTGGTTACAGTTGATCACTATGTTATCGTGATGTACCTTGTTTTGATGATACTATATTTTGATGTGATTACTATGGCATGTTTGGAATTAGCATAAGTGGATATTTAAATTTATGATGTTTCATGCTTTTGATTATGCTGCTATGTTAGATGCGTCAGTTAGTACTACTGTATTGGTGAAGAGGACGATATCGCATCACTCGCTTGCGAGTGCCTTGCGATTTTGTGATTTCCTCTTCATGGTGTGCCTTATTTATGACATATTATTGCATGTGGATATATTCTTTGTTCGTAGGTTGACAGGTACAGGACATCGACTCCACCTGGTTTCACAGGTTCGAGTGTGCCCATTGCCCAATGACATTTTATTGGGAGATAGTAGCTAGGATTTTTGTGCCGAGTCATCACCCTGATCATAGTGTGTCGTCGGTCATAGTGTGGTCCAGTTGTTCTATTTTGTTCCATTTGTCTTGTTTCAGTTTATTTAGGAAGTTAGAATAATGTTGGAAATGTGATTTAAATTATTGAGTAATTTAATTTAATTAATAAATACTTTAATCTTATGGTAGATTTATTTTATTAATTGATTAAGTTATTTATGTTGAAATGATTTACATTATCCATTATGGAAAGGCATGCATATTTGAGTTAGAATTAGAAATTAAGAAAATGAATTAAAAGTCAATTTAGAAATTTGAAAATTTGAAAATTCAAAAAAATGAGATATTTCCTATTTTTGTTTTCTAGAATTTATGAGGGTGGTTGTAGGATTTTTTGGGAAAAATTTGCATATCTTTGAATTTCTTCACAAGTTTTAAAAATGGAGTTTTTGGAGAAAAATTAAAAAGAGAAGAGGAAGGATTGCTCAATTTTGTGGGTTTGGATAGAAAGCTCAAAGAATCTGTGGAGCTTAAAAGGGTTTCATAGCACCATCAGGATCTTCAGCATACTTCAAAAGAATCAGGTTCTCATCTTGTTTTAATTGATTTTTTTTTGAATTCAATGGCTTTTGTGTGGATGAAAAACTATTTGCAATCTTTAGTTTGTGTGCAAAACAAATCTGTTTGTTATTGTGCTTTCAAAATTTGAATAAGTTTGTTCAAGTTGGAAACAAAAAATTCTTGTTTGCAATTGTTATTTTCATTATGTTTTGTTCTCAATTTGTTCTTCAAATTATCGAGTTTCAATCTTGTTTGAATGAAGATTATGTGTATGCATATATATATTTCTTTAAAAATATATGTTCATATACTTGGTTATATGTATATATTTTTTTTTATATATTCCTCTTATAAAGTTATGCTGGCAAAATTTTATAAAAATAAAATTTTGCCAGAATTTTATCCCTTTATTAAAAGCCTGTATTTTCTTTTTAAGGTTCTGGTTTTTTCTTTCAAAAAAAAAATATAAACTAAAAACTGACAGTCATATTTTTTTTTAGTGAAAATTTTTTATTTTAAAAACAAAATTTAGAGGGGTTGGGGCTCACCCCACCGTCGCTCCCTTGGGAAGTGGAGTGGGGGAGAGTGCCCAACGCGGCCCCTTGTCTGCGGCCTGCGCAGACCGTGCAACGTGCGACCACCAACGGTGGTGGCCGGTTGCACTCTGCGCAGCCCGCGCCACAACAATTGGTGGTCGGCTCCGCCACCTGCGCCAACACCCACCCCTGCCTTCCGCCGTGCCTCCCTCTTCCCGGCGGCGCCGCCTCCTGCGGCCGCCACAACCAAAACCGTTGCCGCTTGGTAAGAGAACCCACGACCGGTGCCGAAAACCTCCTCCCAACATCCTTAGCACAGGTTCTGAAATTCGCGTGGATCAACCCTAAGGTTTGGCACGTGAACCGAGGCTCTTGCTTTTGGCCTTTTCAAAATACAAAAATTAACCTGTTTAAGTAGTTGTTGCGACTTCCTCTAGGGTTGCGTGGCGGAGCGTTATAGATGAGATATTTAAAAATTCTAATAAAGATAAAAAAATTTCCTTAATTATTTTAAAAAATCTCTCACAAATACCTTCCTATACCATGGCATCAGTGTCACTCATTGTTTCAACTAAGATTTTTTTTTTGAAAAAAAAAAAATTCAAATTAATATATGTACATATCTTTCCCTAGAGTTACTTTAGACTTCTTTGGTTTTTTGGACTCAAATTTTAAATTGTAACATATCTGGTAGAACCAAGATTATAGTTAATTCCTTTCATAAAGCACTTGGGATTTGTTGATTTTACAATGAACTAATTTCTACATTTTACTTAGTTTGGATATCTTTATTAGTTAGACTTCATAATTTTTTTACATTTGATATATTTTATGGGTGTTCTAAAATTTTAAAATTGGATTGAGCTTTCATTTAGCTCATATTTGGTTGATACTTATAGAGTTTATAAGCCCTTCAAGTTAAAAATAGTCATATTTCAAATGCAAATCCTTTATTGAATACTTTTTTTTGGTTTTGTAGGAATATTTAGTTTCTTTGGGCTCTTAGGTTTCATTTCTTATATAGTTTTCTTAAATCTAACATAAAATTAGAGATTGTCTTAAGATCATAAAACATGAATTAAATAGACATCTTAAATTTTTTATATTCAAATATAAATTTTAGGTTTGTTAGACTCTTTTGTTCACTTGTATTTAATTTTTTGGTTTGCACGATATGATATTTGAAGTCGCAACAACGTTGAATTAACTTATCATCTCAAACTTGGATATAAAAATATGAAAAATAAGATAGTGGGAAATGTTGGCTCTAAAAGTTGTGAAACTCCAATTCCCTAAAGAAAAAACTATACTTAAGTGCTAGGGATGCCAACTTAATTATATAAATTATAGCTTATGATTGGGTAGAGAGAACAATTATTCAAGTAACAAGGATGAGTAACTTTTTTTTCTTTAGGATGCACTAGGCCAAGGGGGTGTTCCCTATAGTCTTTAAGATAAGACAATTAAATAGAAATGAAAGGAAAAAAATCAAGGTCCTAACAATCATAATTGATGCACTATAAACTCATATGTTACTAAGTTCATGTTAGTGCTAGCTACAACTAGACCACTAAGACCTCCAAATGAGTAATTTTTTTCTCACATTCACCCAAATATAATAATAATACTATTCCCTAGTAAGTGACTCCACTTAGCTACCCATGTACACATGTGCAAGAAAGAAAAAAAATTGTATAGTCCATAGAGGAATTATCAATTTTAGGACAACACATGGTCTATTAGGATTTGCATTACTAGATCATACAAGAATGGTGGGACCTAAGTATATTACTAAGCTAATGAGAGTAAGAGAGTTTAATGGGAATATATTTGTTCTTTAACCTCATAGATTGGTGCCTACTCCAATGAGAAACAAAGTCACAACCTACAAGGAAGAAGAGATCACGACTATAAACCATAAATGGAACTAGACTTCCACACAAATATAAATTAGAGATCTTTTTCTTTTGTAAGTAAAATGCTTAATAATTCATTTAAAGCTGCAATGACCCATATGAAACAAGATAAGACTATTACAAAAGGCTTGCAATGTGTACAAAATTGTCACACATTCATCCAACTCTTATTACAACAAACCATATGAAACAAGAGAAGACCATTATAAAAGGTTTGAAATATTTAGAAAATTGTATCACATTCATCTAGCTCTAATTACAATCATACCACTAAGTGTTGCAAGAGAGGACCGACAACTAAGTTAAGAGATCCCCATGAGTTATTACAATTTACATGGAAACATTTTGTTATAAACAACTTCAATTGAATATCCCTCCTATGATGTACAAAGCAAATTGTTTTCCCTTGTAGACCCAACTTGCATGAATTTATACCTAAAATAACTTGAGATACATACATCATAAACATTAGCTCAAAGATAAATATTTTGAGTATATTACATCCTTGTATATATATCATTTTATTTTGTATTACATTCAACTCCTTGGGAAATATTTCTGCAAAACCAGAACCCCCACTACAACAAAGAAAACCTTCACACTTCCACCCAATAAACAAAGTTGGCTAAGCTCTAATACCAAATGTTAGAAATGAGGGAAACTACTACAATATGAAAATATAAAATAAACTTACAAATATACAAATTATATTGTAGAAAATCAATGAAGATTTAAACTAAATGAACCGGCAATAAAGAAAATCAACAATAATCATAATCCATACACATAACACAAATATTTACATGGAGAAAACCCTTTTGGGTAAACAAATTTACCAGAAAAGAGGACAAGTCTGTAGTATCTACAAAGAGATTACAATACATTCAACTTCCTTCAATCTTGCATTCAATCTGACAACTTCTATATGTATATATAAACTTTGCATATAAACTCCTATCCCACAACCCTAATAGATAAGAAAATACAAAAACAAGATACCACAAATGGTATTATTAATCAAGTGCTAAAATCATGGGCCAAAATTGTCAAGGATAAGGATTCGGTCTGTCATCAAGATAGGCATCTAAGACAGTAGTGCCTTAGTGATTTCAATTCAAAATCACAACAAAGACACAACCAACTATGCTATAAAGTGGAAACAAGCACAGTTGATCCCCCATTGATCCTCTGAGAGAAATGAATGCAACAAGAAACAGATTCAACATAAACAGATACCACGAAAGACATAAAGAATACACAAAGATATACGTGGGGAAAACCCTTTCAGGTAAAAACCCCACACTCCAAAATTTCAAGCCATTGTATTATTCAGCAACACAAAACCAGTTACAATACAATATCAGGCTCAAAGCCAATATAGGAGTTACATCTTGTTCTACTGGAGAAGTAACAAGTACTCGCAAGATTCCTCTCAGCTCCTTAGATGACTGTCATAGCCAGCCTCATGGCCAGCCCAGTCATGCGGCCTCCAATGATTCCCATGCCCAGATCCAAGAGATAGAGTGTTCATAGTTACATTGCCTAAGCAAATTGCTCGAACACCCTCTCCATCTCTCTACAAATCTCTTCACACCTTCGGCTCTCCAACCTGCAAGTCCAACTTCTGCAATCTTGCATCATGCCATCATGCATTATGCTTGCAGCCCCATGCTCACGCATTCACATGCCCGCGCATCCTGCTCGCAGTCTCATGGTCGCGCATTCAACTCGCACATCTCGCACTTGCTCTGCAACCCATGACTCTTGTAGACACATCAAACTTCCTAAGAAATAACACATCTCTCATCCATTATGTAACCAACTTAACAAGAGCAAAGAAGACCATCCGCAAATCACGCATCTGGTTGGATCTGACAGATCTCCCTGCAACGAGCCACCCAGGCATTCAATGCCATTCCAAAAACAGGTTCAGCTCCGCCAACCTTCATTGACTAAACATGCAGCACAACAAGTTAGGCAACCATCCAATCACTATTCAACTAGGTGCCATGCGTCCAAGACCCATCAACAATCGCAGCTGACAGAGCAACCAAAACGGTCAAACAGACATCAGGCCTGTCCAAGACTTCAAGCCAAAACTAACACTGTTGGAGCTGGAGTCGGAACAGGAGTCAAAACAGGACTCCACCGAAAAAGCACACTGTCGGAGTCGGAGTCGGAGATGGAGACGAAATTGGAGTCAAAACATGACTCCACCGAAATTACAAGTTCAAGAACCAAATTGGTTCCGCGTCCACCCACGACAAAGAGGAACACATCAGAAACAAAACTGACCAAGTAAAGTCAACCCGGGGTCAAACCAAGACGGGAACACCGGAGTTGAAGTCGGGGACGGAACAGGAACAGAAACAAGACTTTACCAAAAGTCCAAGATCAGGAACCAAACCAATTCCGGTTCCGCCTCCGCCAACTGCAAGAAACAACAATCTAGAACCAGGACAAGGCTGAGGAAAACTCCCCGAGGAGAATCCAAACATCCAGAGGAACTGGATCACAAAAGCAGGAGTCGGACCCGGAGTCGGAACAGGAACAGAAACAAGAACATGGCAAACAGACATTGCCAACTTCCAAAACTGGTTCTACCTCCGCCAGAACCAAGCGGAGAGCAATAGACTGTCGAAGCCGGAGCCAGATCCAGAGCCAAAACCGGAACATGACAAAAGGAACAATGCCAGGTTCCAATCCGGATTCCCCCTCCGCTAGAACAAAACTCGAAGAACCAAGAAAGCGGGGAGCGGAGCTAGAGACGGAACAGGAACAAGACCCGGAAAAAGGCAAACGGAACAATGCCAAGTTCCATCCCGGTTCTGCCTCCGCCAGAACAAAAGACTTTGCCAAGGAAATAAGAGAATTCGCCTAAGTCTTCAAAGGGGGTCACCAGAAAGTTGAGGCATAATTCCCAACAAAAATTAGGTACTAAAAATGGTCATACAGACCCAAAAATAACTCCAAATAATAGAGGTACATATTCTCACACCCCTCACACACGTGGAATCTCCAATAATAGTATGAAACTCCCATCTTGTCATAATTTTTCATAAATAATCTATCTAACATGGTTCTCATGTCCAAAACAATCTCCCCTATTTTCAACCTTACAAGTGTTATATAATCCATCATAACATCCTTAAAAATAAGCTTTCCATATTATCACTAAATGGACATCTTTTGACAACTAATAACTAATTTTTTAAATCACAAACATGTGGCAAAAGTGCCAACTTAAAATCTCGTGCCCCTTTTTATTGAGAAAAATATTTAATAAATTAAATGTGAAATATCTAGAAAAAATGTAAAATAATAATAAATAAATTGTAGGAATTTTAACAGTGTAAAATAAGTAGAGATAACAATAAGCACAAATTTAACATAGTATTTACGTGGAAAACTTGGTAAAATTATACTAGGAAAAAAACCATGGGCTAAGACCTTTCATATTTTATTTATTAGGAAATTCACAATTACAACAACCTTCAAAAGTTATAGAAAACATGATTTTAACAAAGTATTTAAGAAATCCAAGTTGTGGAATCCTTATCGAACACAAATTTCCAAAATAGAAAGCGTGACTCATGCAAACCACATGTTGAACATTTATCAAAACTGCCAAAAATAGAGTCCCAAAAAAATATTCGGCTTTGTCGAAAATGCCTTTGGCATCTAGGGGGCTACACTAGCCCCCTAGGACCCCTCATCACTTCAACCTTCAGTTGAATAGTAAGCCTTCGATCATGTTGGGCACACACCTAAAGCACTAGCTAGATATCCATGTCGACTATTCGTCATTGTTGGAATAGCAATAAAATTGACTTCATATTCTAACATAAATTATCTTGGGAATTGCCAAGGTTGAGACGCCTAAATTCCAATATTCACTAATGATCTTTTAGTGATGAATCAAATTGGAATTTTGTTTTAAAATACAAGGGAAGATCATCAAAATTTGTATGAAAATGTGATGGAGTTGAGATTGATAGTATGATACCTTATTGACATTGGTAAATGTTTTGCATACTTCTTATGAATTTGTCTATATCCAATATTTTTTCATAAGGATTTTTATTTTGGTGAGTGCTCTTAGATACCTAGAGTCACCTAACATGGAAATTTGAATATTAGAAATTCAATGTCAAATTGATCTAGTTATTGTAATTCATTTTAAATGGTTTGGTAGATAGGTATTTAATATGCCATATAATTTAGGGGACCCAAGGGTACTACTATATTCTTAGATATGTATACTAGAGGTTCAATGTCAATTTAATTTATTTATGTCAATTATTTCTTATTGGCAAGCATATAAACTAAACACTTAAATATGCAATATTTATAATGACAATATTATTGTTTTAAATTTAAAGAAAAATAAGCGATTCAAGTATGACACCAAGTGTTGACAACTCATGAACTATAAGTTTATACACCAAATGTCACTTGACAAGCGATCTTTATACACATCGCCTATTTAGTGGAAACTTTTAACAAGTATTTATTTCCAATTTTACATCGGGGATTAACTAACTAATGCTATCAATTGATTTTTTAAAATAATTTACAACACATTCAAAAAGGTTATTTGGCATGAAATCACAACCAAAGTCTAAGAAAACATTAGATTAAACACAAAACTATGCATAGACAGAAACAAGTACTATTGGATGCAACTACACATACAATATCATATGAAAACTATGCAACTAAAGCAATAAACCTTGTAGCGAGAGGGAGATTGTTATCAAGCTTAGATCCCCAACCATCATCTAGAATATCTTGGTAGTTTGGAAGTGGCTTCAAACCAATGTAATCCTATGTCAATTGTTATTCATTATTTTAGAGAGGAAAATTGTGTGGTTGATTGGGTAGAGAATCTTGGGGTGACTTCTGCAAGGTTTTTGGGAGGCGAATGATGTCCTGTCATTTGAGTTAAGTAATCTGCTCCATAATGACAAATCGTAGCACGTTAGCGTTCGTCATCTCCTTGGATATTAGATTGCATGGGCATTATGGTCCTTTTTGGTTGATTAGACACTCCACACAGGTGATGCTTATTGGAAGTTGTGGGCATTCAAATATGAGTTGCATGAGTATCCTTACCATTATTGTTCTTGGTACCACTCTTGGAAGACTCATACTTTCTGGGTGTTCATTTCCCTCTTGCCTTATTATTTTTTTGTTGTTGTGTGTGGTTTCTCTTTGTATTTGCAAAGCTCTCGATGATGGGTGGGGATAGGTGTAGAACAAAACCGCTTTCTTGTGATGACCTCAATTCCAATGCCGAAGTTTGGGCTATCCTACAGAAGGGTGTGGTGACCACGTTTATGAAAAGGTTGCATGGCTTTAAGTCCAACGTCTCCAAAGACTTCATTGATTCCTAGCATGGTCGTGTCCTCAATTTGTTTGGAAGGGATACCATAATTAATGAAGACTTTGTTGCGGAGGTGACTGGGATGTCTTCAAAAGGAAGGAAGTTTTACAGAGATAAGAATCTCTCGCAGTTGGCTAGGTAGAATTTTCTCTAGG
Source organism: Sequoiadendron giganteum (assembly GCA_007115665.2). Taxonomy (NCBI): domain Eukaryota; kingdom Viridiplantae; phylum Streptophyta; class Pinopsida; order Cupressales; family Cupressaceae; genus Sequoiadendron; species Sequoiadendron giganteum. The sequence goes on along the minus strand of CM021107.1, from coordinate 430,918,627 downwards.
ATAGAGAGAGTGCTAAGATGGTTAGACTAGATTGTGGCGGGTATGATAGGACAAAAATTAAACCTATCTGGCAAGATGTGGTGATGGTGTTAATGTGGTACTTCACCTTGGATGGTAGATACACTGCATTGTATGGCCACCACTTTGTTCTATTGAATCATTTCCAACATGGTAAGCTCATTTCCTTCCCATTTTACCTATTGCTTTCTTTGGAGGAAGGAATTTTTAATTTCAAGAAGAACCCTAGAAACCCTTTCCTACATGAGGGCTTGATGTTGCTTACAGTTGATTTTATTAAAGCCAACTGTATTGTTGATGCTCTCCGCTCCCTTTTTTTGAACAAGAAGAGGAAAGGGAGTGGGAAATGTCGAGCAGAAGAGGTTCTTGAAAGTGAAGGTATTGAAATTGAAGAGAATTTGGAGGGGTGGTTTGATGGGTACAATACTGACCTTGACTATACGCCCTCGCCTGGTGGGAAGAAACCTCTTCTTCTAAGGCCAAACCTTCCCTACCATGTGTTAAGTGCAAACTGAAAGAGGTATTTGAGGAGGGGCTTTGCAGTGGTAAGAAGGCCAAGATCCGAGGTATGGGTTCTAAGGATCTAGGGGATAAGCTTTTGGAAGCGGTTGAGGATTTTTTGGATGGGGTGGCGACAAATTTGGGAAATTTGAACCCGGTTCATGATGGTGATGGTGGGACCCCTCGTGCTGGTAAGGTGAATATTGTTGTTAATGTGGATGAGTATGATCATGAGTCAACTTCCTTGGATAGGGATAAGTCCAATTTTATCCCTAATGTTTGTCACGATGAGGATCCACCTCTTAGTTCACACCAGGGCATAAGTTTGTTTTGGGGGGCCATGGACTTTGCGCAAGCGTTGGGCATGGTAAAAGAAGGGGCAAACATTTCCTTTAATTTACTGATGTGGTTGGTTAATGAGGTGGAGTATCTCCACAACAAGAACAACACTATAGCCAAGTGCAACATTTGCACGCTTCATAGTCTCAAGGAAAAAGACTCCATCTGTGTTTGGGTTAAGTTGATGAATTCTAGTATCGACAGTGTGGTGGATGAGTTGGCTAACTTGAAAAAAATGCTATGGCCTGAGGGTGATGTTGTTGGAAAATAATTACAGGAAGATGCTTAAGGACTTGAATACGCTCATTAATCTTAGCAAGAAAAAGTTGGAAGCCTCGGCTGAAGGTTTGGTTTTCCTCAACGAGAAGGCAAAAGAATGGATGGGAAGAGGTCTTTTTTATGATCAGATGACTAAGGAGAGGGGGGAAAGTGTTGACAAGGAAATGAAGACCATGTATTTGGGTGTTGGTCCAAGTGTGCATACTCGGAGTAAAACTAAGAAATGCAATATAGGTCGTACGCAAGATGTGGAAGACATCATGGAAATGCATGATAGGCTGGCGTCGAAGGACCTGGAAGCGGCGAGGATGCTCAAAGAACTTATCTAATGGTCGTTTACTATACTGTTTTGTCTTAGTTTTTTGTTGTTGGTTTTTGTTGATGGGTCGTTGATGTCTTGGTAATTAGCTTGTTTTTTGGTTTTTTGGATGGGTAGTCCACTATTTTATCTTTGTTGCCACTGTTCCTTTTTGTTCAGGGTTTCAAGAACCCTTCAAAACCTATTTATCATTCATCAAAAAAATAGTTTGTGAATCCACATTCTATTAAGGATAAAAATTTGTAAGTTCTAGCCATAGAAATTTATTATCAATCTTGAGAGGAGGCCTCCACTTGCATTGCTAAGAGCACACTAAGGAGGGACAACCCTCAAAGTAGGTGGAAACTAACTAGTACATCTAGTACATGGTGGAGATCCCCTAACATTTCCTCAAGAGTGTTGTCTATGCTACTACTATTCCCTCTTCTACTCATCATGACAAAGAGCATGTGCAAGCACTCAAAAGTGAAGTGGGAAAAACCCTTGCTATAATGTAGGGAACATTATTTGATGTCTTTAGTATTTTTTTGTTTGAAAGAATTTTTTGAATTATGTTTAGTATTCCACCCATCAATAAAAAGGTTGTTTTTATTTCACTAGTTTCTCTATATATGACATCTAATACTTGCAGTGTCTTAAACTTGAGAAATTAAGTTGTCACTAGAATGCCCTTAAGAGTAATCAACTTAAAGGTATAATATGATAACAAAAGGGGTCAAATTAGAGCCTAAAAAATTAGATGGAGTGACAAGAATGCATATCTAAAACCTAATAGAGGGTTCACTTTACAATTAAACTAAGGTTTTCCCTTATCTATAAGTAAAAGAAGCAACTTGGTACAACTCTAACGATATCCAAATATTCTCATTCATATTTAATATTTATAATTTATAAATAAAGAACTTCAAAAATGTGGTGTTAACAAGGAAATATATGTTAATGTACATTTAGCTTTTAGAGTCCATAAAATGATAACACAAGCTTTTGGAAAAGTTTGTGTTAAGTTTTGTTTACGTCAATGTTTTGGATGACACTCTATAATCCATATTACAATGAAATCAAATGATGATAATGATGTCAAAACATTGATGCAAACAAAAAATTATATTGTTTTTTCTTTCTTTTCAAAATCTCTTATTATCATACAAATATGCATATGAATACATTAATTTTAAAAACACTGTAATTTTTGTTTACATCAACATTTCAACATCATCATAAAAAAATATCATTGATTGTAAATGAAACAATGTCCCTAATAAAGTCTAATTTTAAGCATAACTTTGACATATTTTCTTCCCCCTATGCTAGCCAAGTGAGACAAAGTGTCAAGAGGAATTTGTAGGTGATGTTTCAGTTATGTAGGAATTCTTAGCAACAAGGAAGATGCATAATCTCAATTGTATTGTAAGTAGTCCTATCTTGCAAATATGCCATGATGCAATAGAATAGCTTGATATGACTTTTGAAGGTTTGATTGTGAAAGTGCTAGATCACAAGAAGTAATGTATGAATGAGTTGTTGAGCACTAGGTTATTTAATATGGATAGATCAATTTTTATTGAATAGTAGTTTCCTACTTATGCCCTTTTGTTTGCCTAAAAAGGTACATCATCAATGTTTTCAACTACAACCAAACTTGTTGGTATGTCTAAGGTGAACTAAAATGTAATATAACATTCTAGGTCAAGTGGTGAAGGTTAGAAAAGACCATATATGAAAATGTTATAAGGAGGTTGCATGGAGGGTCATGTTTAATAGAGAAATAAATGGAACCTATAAGGTTATTGATGGCACCCAAAGCACAAGGGTAAGGGTCATTAGATGATGATCTTGTCCAAGCCATGACTCACTCCAAACTACAATATGTGATGGAAGGTAGTGCACCAAAACAGTAACTTCAAGCCACTAACCATTTTGATACATACAAACATGCATTCAAACAAAACTATAATAATGTATTTCATGATTTGCATAATTGCAATAAAGATAAAGAGAGGACACTAGATTGTCAAATTTGTATATGTATCATAGTCATCTATTTGTCTTGTGAATGTGTATACTTTCCAAAGGATATATGATGAAGATTCCAGCCACAAGAAGTTTATAAGAGAAGAGATATATACAAATAGATGTATACAACATTTAAGCATATACACTAAACATTTAATAAAGAAAAAATTATCCATGTGTTTGTCGTGCTTTCCATAGCTCTTCTTATTATGCAAAAAGTCAATACTGAGAGAAAGAAACTTATGAACTAATATATTTAATTAATAATTACCAACAAAAATAAACTTCTAAATAAATATATCTATACTCAATTATTTAACGCTTTCACAATCCACAAAGATGGTCAAAATACTTTCTCCACACAATAATCATACATTTTTTTATCATTTTAGATGAGCCATCATGAATCTATGAAATTGTTATTTTATATATTACTAAGTTCTCCAATATATATGTTGTACACTTGTACCAAGTTCAAACTAGGTTATGATCACTAGAAGGACTTCCCTGAAAATGTTGTCTAGTTTAGTCAAAATATTGTACAAGTTCATTAATGATGAATTCAAGGCATGCCTAGATAAAGTACTTAAAACTGAAGATAAATTCAATCAAATACCCATTGAAATGTCTTTGCAAAATAAAAACAAAAGATAAAATTAGAACAATACTATCAACCATTTTGATTTATCATTTGACATTTAACATTAAATTATCAATTATCATAGAATTTAATGATTAATTTTATTCATTTAAATATATTTTTTATATATTTGTTTGTATACAACCATACCAAACTTAGGGCTAATATATAATCCTTATCCACTATATCCAAAGCTTACCAATACTCAATAGCTTATCTATAATCAATCATCATAATGATAATATAACAATGATCTAGATAATCAATCATATATCATCATCATGAATCATGTGACAATGATCCAAAATGTTAGTGTCCTTAAATATTAGATACGCTTCTATTCAAAAGAATTTTTCATCCAATCTATTTGCTTTGATACATATTACCCAGTAATCAAGCATAACTGCAAGTTGTGAATTATCTTCTCATCTCCATAAATAATAGTTTTCAATTAGAAGTAAAAATATTTTGATCTTTTTAAATTCCTAGAATTTTATGCAGGGGTGTACTAATGGAATTTGTGGGTGTCTCCCAACACATGTTGGAGACATGTTCCACTACCCCTGTCTCACCTGTCCTGGAAAAGAGTAACCTATGATTTACCAAATGGCTGGAAAACCTTTTTCCTGCATTCTAGAATGGTCTCTTGGTTAAACAAAAATAATATTCAATGGCATGAATCAAGATCTTCTTTCATGTGGCACTAATGGTCAGCCTCATTGGCCAAAGCTGCTAATTTCTTATGAGTATCACAGGATTGAACTCAATTTAGTTTAAGGAATAGTCAAGCCAGAGGCAGTGATCACAGCTTTTGTCATTTAACTCACAGTGACACAAATGTGACAAAACAAAATCAGAAGATAAACTTTTAACTGTTCAAATATATAAAAGCAAGATAAATATTCATTTCACGTTGCCCCCTTAAAGAAACATTATACCATTACGAGAAATAAAAAAATTCTTGTCCTAAACTATTTTAGGACACTTGCACAATCAAAAGATACAGACTGTTGCATATGCATCGTATTAATCTACAAATACTTATTTGAGAGCAGAGTAGTTCAGAGCCTTGACAAGGATCGAACAATGTCAGCATCAGTTTGAATGTAATTGCGATTAATTTCCTTTACTGAACAACATCCTGATAAAGCCATTGTAAGTTCAAACTCATCTCGTAGCATTTGCAATACTTTCCTCACTCCTGCTTCTCCCTCTGCAGCCAAAGCAAAAACTACTGGCCTGCCAATCTGCAAACCCAATATAGAATATGATGTTAAATTTATAAGTTAAATAATTTAAGACAAATTCATCTTAGCACAAGACAAAATCATACTAATGTAGAAAATGTCAGTGTTCTAGAGTGATAAAATTAGATCAATTCGGTTCAAGAGATTGTGGTGTAATGGTAACGGGCACACTCATAAGAGCGTTATCCAGGTTGAAATCTACCTTGCCATAAACTATAGGCCATTAGTTCAGCATACATGTGGTGTAGCTATGGCATAACAAACATGGGCTATTATTTCAGCATAAACTAATTTTATAAAGATACATTCCAGTGTGAGCAAGATTAATTGTACACATTTCAGAATCTGGTTTAAGATCTAGATGTCATGGGAATAGGAAAGTGAGAGGTTAAGACTAATAGATTACTGACATAATCTAAGAGTAAAGGTCAAATGGAAACAGTAATCAAAAGATAAAAAGGTATGGCAGAGGTAACAAGAACCAAGCCCTCATCCAAGTAGTAACCAAAAGATACTTACAAAAATACCAGAGGCTCCAAGGGCCAATGCCTTGAAGACATCTGTTCCTCGTCGAACTCCTCCATCTAGAAACACAGGGACTCGACCTTGTGCAGCTTTTACAACCTGTATTCAGCCACAAAATCAAATCATAAACTTGGCTACTCAAAGACATTGGAATTGCTTCTATATCCAGTTAAAATGTTTCTCTAATTGTAATAAAAATTAGTTAAAAAGGTACTGAGCCACACACCTCTTCCAAACAGCTTATTGTTGCTGAAACATAATCAAGCTGTCGAGCTCCATGGTTTGACACAATTATACCTGCTGCACCTGCTTGGACGGCTAGCCTAGCTGCATGATACATAATAACACACAACCACAATTATCAACTTGATTGAATATGAAAGAATATAAAAAAAAATCATAGTTGATCTTTCAAAGGGGTCCAAGCACTTACTATCCTCCGCAGTCAATACCCCCTTTACAAGTATTGGCAACTTGGTAATTGTCTGCAACCACTTAACATCCTGCTCACAAACCCAAACTAAATATTTAGAACCCTGTCTCTTGCCCTCGTGTTAGGACTCTGAAGTTCAACTTTGCATTTGCAATCAGAAGTTCAAGATATCTTTGTGAAATTATGATGGGACAAGCAAGTTTTCTTAGATTCACAAAGCTAGATGCTTGGGGTAGCAACAGAATGACAAAATTTTCTCCAGGTGTACATCTGTTCCTTTCAATCATTCAAATTAAAACCTATTTTTCTTTCAAATATCTAAATTCTACCAATACCAACCTTCCAACTCAATGATCTATCAATTTGGCCAGCAACATATGAGGCTAATCCAGAGTCAGTGGTCTGCAGGAAAATAACAGTTATGGCATTATAAAAAAACTGAATAAATTTGTTGTTCAAACTTCAAATGAAGGAATAGCTATGGAAAACTGTGTAACTCTATTGTAAAATGCCATACCTTATCCATCTTCCCAAGATCCAAGCCTTCAAAGTTCTTAAGGGTAAGATGTGGTGGCAAAGTAAACCTACATTTTTGATATACACAAGTTCAGTGGAAATCAATAAAGAATATGAAAACAGATATTAAGCATAATTACATATGGGACTCAAGGTTTGATCAAAATCAATAGGTGATTTAGAAAGCATCTCCGAACCTACACGTTTTTTCACTCTTTCTTGGTCATAAAACTATGTTCTTGAGGATGGAGAATTATATACCAAATGTTATGCTAAAATTGTATCTTAAAAGAAGACCGTTGTGAACAAAAATTAGTCTACTATGGATATGGAGTATAATGTTAAATTTTAAAGGAATTCCTTACCTGTTTTTAATATCAGCCTCCCTGCGCCCCAGCCTGGGTGTGTCAACTGTGAGTGCAATTGCCTTGAAACCAGCTTTTTCTGCTCTTCTAACCAGTTGTGCCACTACATGTCTGTCCTTGTAAACCTGTTATCAAGATCAAAATTCTTACTCTTAACACCTTCCCAATTTAGTAGACTCTGCCCAAGAGGGTTAAACATACTCTGTTTCTAAGAACCTTAATAAAAATCCTGTATGGAAACCAACTCTAAATTCAAAAGGATATCGAAATCAACATAAGAGACCTACATAAAGTTGGAAGAAGCGGATGCCTGGCCCAGTTGAGGCAACCTCTTCAACACTAGATGTCGCCCATGACGAAAGTGTCTACAACAGATAAGATGTTCAAGTCAAAAGCATGAAAACAATGAAACCCTACACTGAAGCTATTAGCTTTCCATGCAGCAACTTTGGCTTCATTCTTGAAGTTAGGATTCGTCCACAATGTCACAGTTGGTGACTTCAAGTCTTTTGTATACTAGACAGCTTCATGATAATACTAGACAGCTTCTGGATGTAATCGTGTCAAGATTTTTAAACAAAGTTACGTCGAGAAACATTTTAAGCATCACTATGGACTGTGGAAATATCATGGCTATTAACAAGGCTAAAGTTCAAACCATTATGGTTCCTGCAGCTGATACCGCTCTTGCTGTTGCCAGCTCTCCTACAAGGCAGAATGCAAGACCATTTCAACACCGATCCAAAATAGATCCTACTCTCCTCATGGAGGCAGTATGCTACCAGCAGAAAATGAAGCCTTAAAATTTTATATATTATAACATATGCTGACAGAGCTAAGATAAGATAGACTTTCTATAGTTGCTTAATAACCATATTGAGCTCATCTCTCATTTAAAAGTGATAACAGAATCCTTACCTTCAGGATGGGCCATTCTCTGCATGGCTGTGGGAGCAACCATAATAGGCATGGAAATTTTGAACCCTAACACAGTGGTAGTCATGTCCACATGTGTTACATCAACTAATATCCGTGGACGGAACCTGATACATATTAAATTGAAATTTTCAACATGGTTTCCTTAAAAAGTTGCCAGTGGTCAAAAAGCCTTCATAGCCATAGAAATTTCACATGACAAACCTTGATTCATTATATTCACTATTATATTTTCCTAAACTTTCTCCCCTAAAATAGCAGTGGAAACCACATATTATATTGCCTAATCCTCCCTCCAAAACAAGTGCAGTAGTATTTTTCTGAATAAGGATTATATATGCTATTTAAAAAAAAAACGAAAACCCTGTCTGATATCTATCCCATGGAAGTTAGGTTATACTTGTTATTTCTCAAACCTGAGAGCGAATTCACACCCAAATATAGAAATTAAGCAAAAAGACCAAATTTGTATTGTTTACTGCAAAATGATCATCAAACTACTGGAAAACAGAGCATGCTCAAGGAAAAATAGATTTAAAAAAAAACTAAAAAATACATAAAATTGAAATATGAACCTTTTGTAAAATAAATTTAAAAATCCTCAAATCCAAGAGCAATTTAAACAGTTGATTCAAGTAGATAAACTAGAGAGATTATTAGCATAAAACCAAAGAAGAATCAAAAGGGAATAACTATAAAGTAGGTGTTCAGAAGACTTCAAATAAGAATCAAAAGGGAATAACCAAAAGGGATTTAGAGTACCTGATCCTTTCAAAGGCATTACGATTCTCTTTCAAAGTCCACTGATCCTCGGCCCCAGAGGCATAATAGTCAAAAACCATTTTGGGCAACTTCTGCTTTGCCACAGCCTCATACTCGCATACATTAACGATTTCCATCTTTATTCAAATTCTGATACAATTTCTTTCAAAATCAACTCTGAAAAAAAGACAAAGCCCTCACATTAGAAATGAAATACAATCAGGAGCCATATCTCAAAACACAACTGCTTATTATTTATGGAATTGATTGAATCATATGTACAAGCTAAATCAATATGAATTGCAACAAAACTACCAGAAAATTTACAGCAACAGAAAATTTTAGAAAGTTTTGAGGCATTTTTGCAAGCTAAACAAAATATTATTGTAGTAAGAGCTTTGGAAAAACCTTCGACTGCTGTGGGAGCAATGGCCAGGTAACGCAGAGATTAAGTAGTCGAAACTAAACTAAAAATAGCACCAGAATGACCACCTCATTCACCCATAAAGAAACAAAACAATACCAAAAAATAAACAGATAAAGTAAATATGAAATAATAATTAGATTCCTGTGGTTTTCCTCAGCATCTGATAGCTTTGTCTATGTATTATGAATTTGTTTACCTTATCTTGGTGATGATTGACCCCCTTTCAACATTGTGGCATGCCTTGCTGTGGCTGCCAAGTGGCAAAATACAATCTTTACATTATCAGATCTCAATAACCAAATTTGTATGGACAGAGATTTATATATCGGTTCTCTTTGAACAATAGGATAAGGTATTTATATAATAAGGGGGATTATACTTATCTATGGCTATGAAAATTTCTCAAAAGGGTATGACCATCATCAAACCATCATTATATGTGCTACTTAATATGCTCATGGATTATAGGCTTCCTATTTTTAAAGGATAAATAGATATATATACATTTAGGACTATTTTTTATATTAAATTATTATTTTTATAATAAAATGTAGGCAAAGTAATATTATTGGAAAGATGATTTTTTTTCTTAAGTTTTGGATTCATTTTTAATTTGTTTGTTTTATATGTAATAACTAGTGTGTGAGTGGTGTGTTTCTATGTAAAAATTGGAAATTAATTAGTCTTCACTAAACCTAATTCTACACATCTCAAGAATTCAAATTCAATTTAGAAATTTGTTTGGATTACGTCAAGAATTCAAATTCAATCTAGAAATTTGTTTGGATTAAGTCAAGAATTCAAATTCAATCTATAAATTTGTTTGGATTAATTCAAGAATTCAAATTCAATCTGGAAATTTATTTGGATTAAGTCAAGAATTCATATTCAATCTAAAAATTTGTTTGGACTATGTATTATTAACTTTGCAATCATGTGTATTTTGTATGTCTCCAACACTCTTGGAATGGACACTTGCATGTCCATGAAGTGTTGTGGTTAATGTTTTACCATTATTCTCTCAAGAATCTTGAATATTATTATAATGACATTTACAAGGGGAGTTAGAGTTGATAGGGGTCACACAATCATCATTATTAATAAATTTGACCATCTCTCTAGTGGCACTTGGGAGTTACATAGAGAGGAGTGGAGCACCTTGTTATGTGAGATAGGTCCACATTACTTGGTCATTCATTTATGCGGTGCTAAACAAGTGGGAATGTGTGCCCACCTTCATGGGTCAAAGATGTATTTTATGAATTCCATCTTGAGTGTGTTGATGAATTTGATCATCGAGGGGATTGGAATTTTGTCAAGACCATATTTTTGTTAGTTGCTGGTTTTGAGAAACTATTTGTGGTTTTCTCTCACTATTTTTATATAAATTGAATGTATTAAATGGAGGTTTTATCATATCTTACAAGTGAAGTAATGTTATATTGCTAGAATATTGTTTGACCAAGGAGGTGGGTGGATTGTATTATGTAATAGTGTTAATATAATCAATACAAGCTCAATGATCTCTTTGTTAGTGGATTTATTTCCCAAAAAGGCTTCTGAACTATGTAAATTTTGATGTTATGTGTTTCATATGAGTTGGTTGTTTCTAATTTGTTGATATATGTTTCTCCTCTATAATTTAGCAGTTAATCACATGCTTATTTAATTGATATATAAGATTCGTTGACTGTTTGCATATGCTTTAAATATAGTAGTTTACCTTATTTCTCAAAATTTATTATCAAAGTTTCAATTTTGATTAGATATGGACATTTTTCTTGGAAGTGTTGTGTGTTTCTTGGTTCCAAGAGAGCTCCCGATGTCATGAAATAACTTGCACAATAGAAGAATCCATTTGGTTTATCCATGTTAGAGGATCCTTTTCATCAAACTTGCGCATATCCACCTTTGGAATCAAATTCCTAGATCCCATAGAAGTATTAACATTTGGGTCAAGATTAGCTAACCTGGAGTTTCACCTTGGTTGATTGAGAACTCTCTTCTTGGTTCATTCATATAGGTGCTTAACATGCTTTGTATGTCTGATATATCTCCTCTTAGGTCACACATATCCATATTCATTGAGGAAATGTCTTCCTTGACCTTACTAATTTCCTATTTGGGATTAATATCCTCTATTGTTACCCCATCCTTATCAGGAGTTTTCCCTGGTGTGACAACATTCTTTTTGCCCCTTGTTGTAGGCCCCGTCATGATGGAACCAATAATTCTAAAATAAATCACACAAATGAAACTTAAACTCTCTAAAACTTTAATGTAACTTAATAGGACCAAAATACAACTTACCTAGAAAAAACTCTAAGAAAGTAGCAGATTTGTAGCCTTGAGAGTGAATTTTTTGGAAACCCTAATTTTGTAATAACTCACTTATTTCTGCTTCAATTTCTCCAAATTTTGGACTCTGGGCTCCTCTGCTATTTCTTCAAGAACCCACTAAAAATCAAGCTCTAATTCACCAAGAATTGAGAGATATGAACCTTCCAAAAAAATTGTCCAAAAACCCTAATTCTATAATAATTCGCTCAATTCTGCTCCAATTCCTCTAAAATTTGGAATGTATCTTCTTTAATATGGTCTTCAAAATCCCTTTAAAAAATTAGAAAAAAAAATCGTCAAAATCTACAAGATATGCCCTTCCCAAAATCGCCTTCAATATTGAGAAGATGCCTTGCCTCTACAATGTCAAATGCTCTGATACCACTTGTAATAAAATAACTTGCACAATAGAAGAAGATGATATAAAACATACTAAAAATACTTGATAATAACTGAGAATAACATGCCACTTTGAGGGGGAAAATCTCCAAATATCTCCAATGAGAACACAATTCACCATATGATGATGATATAAGACTCACAACTGTAACAATGGGTATTTTCCTAGGGTTAGCAATATCATATGCAAAACATAAAAACCCAAAGTGGGTAATGAAGTGCAAAGGAATAGATGAACAATCTCATAGATTGTCTTCATCCTCCATGAATAACCTCCATTACACCTTCTTAATTTGCTGAAAATAAATTGTTTTCCCTCAGATTATGATGAGCAAGCCAATAAAAATGACAAGCCCTAAGCAAATATCGGAGGATTTGAACAACTGTATGCAATACTATGCCCTAATGCAACTAGTAAGCATCTAAAATGTCTAAGTTATGTCAAATGAAATCTAAATATGCTACGACAAATGAAAGTAACAATGCTAAAATTATGAAAAATGCAAGAGATGAACAATGAAAATGTAAGATTATCTAAAATGCAAGAGATAAGAGATGCAAGATGTGACCAAAATTGCTCTTTTATAGAAGATGCAATTTTGTGTGAATGGCCAAGATTGAAAGTTAGCAAGTGCCCTAGAATCAATGGGTGAGATTCCATATAGCAACCCACAATTAGGGTTAGGGCAACATTAGGTCAAATTCAAAATAAAGGGTCAAGATTGATTTTTAGAAAATCAAATCAATGGTTGACAATGCATGTGACAAAAGATTATGGGCACAGAAAATGGAGTTGTTGGGGGAATCAAATAATTATTTAAAATTATTTAATTCAAGAGGGGATGTTGACTTTTTGAATTAAAAATTATTTTAATTCAAAAGGGGTGGGGTCATGTGATAGTAAATAATTTAATTTAAATTATTTACTAAAAGAGGGAATTTAAATGGGGACTTATTTTAAATAAATAATATTTATTTAAAATGAGCACAATAAAAGAGGAGAAATTAAATAATAAAATTATTTAATTTAGGTGCTAGGACTTATTTTAAATAAATAAGATTTAGAAGAAATTAAATAATAAAAGTTATTTAATTTAGGCGGAATATTAAATAATAAAGATATTATTTAATTATTAGAGGAATGTGACAAATGAAACCTTTTAAATTAAATATAAAGATTTAATTCAAAGTTTAGGAGAGTGGACCAAATTAAATAAATAAAATTTATTTAATTTATGAGAGAAGAGGCTAATGAATAATTAGATAATTAAATATTATTATTTAATTATAGTGGAAGGTGGATTAAATAAATAAGAATTTATTTAATTTTAGGAAGAAGAGGACTTAATTAGTGACATAATTAAATAAATAAATAAAATTATTTATTTAATAATTAGGAAGACATAAAGTGGGAAATAAATTAAGAAATTTATTTAATTATAGGAGGATATTTAGACAATTAGTGATGCATTAAATAAATAATTACAATATTATTTATTTAATAATCATGAGGAACAAACCGATCTGAATTAATTAAATAATTATAAATTATCTAATTAATACTTGAGAGTGAGTCAGGGACATAATTAAAATGTCCTAATTAGGGTTAGAAGAAGAGCTTGCGGGCCTAGGTCATTTTTATGTGTCTACAACAACCTCCTATATATACCTATTTATGTCAGGATATCACCTAGGCCGACTTAGACAACCCTATATAAGCCCTAGGCCAACCTAACTAACTAAATAATATTATAATAAGTGATAACATGACTTAATTAGGAGTTAAGATAGCCACAAGTCGACTATTCATAACCCGATGTACACAAATATTAAGGGTGTAGCACTCGACTTAGTGGTTTTGTAATATGTGTGTACTTGGAGTCATGACTAACAATTCTTGTTTAGAGATCAATGGAGATTTCTTGCAAAAAATAAAATCATAGAAATTTTTGATTAAGAATTTAGGAAGTTGGAAAAGAAGGCATAGGGAATCATTCAATTGTGTGTTGCAAATTCTATGCTCTTGAATGTATCAAAAGAGATTCCAATTTAGTATATGGAAGAGAATGGGTGATATTTACCAAAAAAAAGTCATGTTAATAAAGTGTACCTTAAAAGAAAACTTTACTCGTTAAAAATGGAGGGGGAGACTTAGTTGTAGAGCATCCAAATGATTCTAATTTTATTTTATGACAACTAGGTTCTATTGATGTTAAGGTAGACAAGGAGAGTTAATATATATTGTTGCTTTAAATTTTTAACTTTAATCTTGGGAAAATATAATCATTTCTCTAAGTGTTTCTATTATAAATCCAAAGATAAAACTACTTTGTTTAGTAAAGAGATGAAGAGAATGTACATGGATGAAGGCTCAAAGGATGCACTATATGTCTAGGGAAGGCCTAAGGATAAAGAAAGTTCAAAAGGGAAATGAAAGATTTATAAGGATGGATCCAAACCTAAAGGATGATTGAAAACCACTAAAAAGAGAAAAGTATTGGAACTATAGAAAGAGGGGGGTGCATGTGAAGAAGGAAAGAAAAATAGGAAGAAATATGATGAATCCTCTACAAAGAAATCATTTAATGATGATGCTATTGATATATTATTTATTTTTACTAACTTGACTGTTAATGACTCTTGGCTTATTGAGTCAAGTGCCTTGAAACAAATGAATCCTCACAAGTCTAGTAGTTCTCATCTTAGAGAGCCTATGATAGTTGTGAGGTGTCCCTTGGTGATAATAATTTGTATTAGATTGTTGGTAAAGGGGCAAAAAAAAAATATGTCACTGATGAGAGAATGACAACTCTCATTGATATTTTGCATATTATAGGTCTTGCAAGAAATATAGTTTCCAAGTCTAAGTTGAATGATTCTAGACTGTGTGTAACATATGATAAGAATAGATGCAAGATGATGAGAGATAATTCAATGTTGATGAAGGGATCTTGGTGTGGGAGTGTTTAATCATGAAGCTAGTACCTTTTGTAACTTTGCCAATATAACTAGTGATTCTAAAAAATTAAGATTGGGCCACATTGATGAAAAATATATTTGGACCATTATTAATAAAATATGTTTGATGTTTTTTTCTAATTATTTTGTTGAGTTTGATTTCTATGAGCATTATGTGTTTGACAAACCAAATAAAGTTAGTTTTCCTTCTAGAAGTGGTAGAGCAAATAGATGTTAAGAGTATATAAATTTGAATGTATTGGTCTAGTGGACATTCATTATATTAGGAAATTCCATTGTTATGTTACATTAATAAATGATTACTCAAGATTTACTTTTACTTTTTTTAGAGATAAATTTGAAGTTTCTCTAAGTTTAAGGAATTTAAAATTTTGGCCAAGAAATAGTCAAATAAAAAGATAAAGATATTGATATCTAATAATGGAGGTGAATCACTCCAAATAATTTGATGATTTAGGTAGAAATGTAAGCGTTATGTTGTTGGAAGCTTGATGATTCCACCCTTAGGTAAGCATTGACCACACGATTTGTGACATGGTTTAATAGCCTCCTGTGGATCCTTGATCTGGGATAGTGGCGGTTTCTTGATAGTTGTGGCTTTTGGGAAATACGGCTAGCTCAACACCCATAAAATTGGTATTATAGCCTAGGTTGTGTGTTCAAATATTGTGCTTGCGTTGGGGGGATTGTTGGAAGCTCGATGCTTCCACCCTCCAGTCAGCATTGACCATGCAATTCGCAACATGGTTTAACAACCTCCCGTGGATCCTTGATTTGGGATAGTGGCAGTTTCCTGATAGTTACGGATTTTGGGAAATACGACTAGCTCAACTCCCATAAAACACATCTCCATCAGTTTTATGGGAGTTGAGCTAGCCATATTTCCCAAAAATCGCAACTATTAGGAAACCGACACTATCCCAAATCAAGGATCCACAGGAGGTTGTTAAACCATGTTGCAAATCGTGTGGTCAGCATTGACCGAAGGGTGGAAGTGTCGAGCTTTCAATAATCCCCCTAGTGTGAGCACAGGATTCAAACATGCAACCCAAGCTCTAATACCAATTTTATGGGAGTTGAGCTAGTCGTATTTCCCAAAAGCCTTAGCTATCAGGAAACCGCCACTATCCCAGATCAAGGATCCATAGGAGGTTGTTAAACCATGTCGTGAATCATGTGGTCAGCACTGACTGGAGGGTGGAAGTGTTAAGCTTCCGACATATGCATCACAAGACTACCTCATTTTTGTCACAACAAGACAAAGTTACAAAATAAATGAATCAAACATTAACATATAGAGCCAAAAGTATGTTGAGTGGTGCATAGTTGGACTAGAATAATTTGGGCTAAGGTTATGACAACTACCTATAAATTAATCCTATGTCCTTTCGATGTCTATTCAAAGGTTAATCCTCTTGGAGCAGAGAAATTATTCTATGATTCATGATTAATATGTCTTTCATTTTTAGGTACAGGTGGCATTCCTTGATGGATCAAAGGTTGGTTCATTCTTTAGTAATTTTGTGTGTTAGATCCACATGGATGGCCATGGGGGTTTTGTTCATATTATTTTTCCTTGGTGGGGCCCTTAACCTTTATGGGCCACCTTATCAATGGTACAACACATCCTCTCAAATCCTTGTGAGATCATGTGAAAGGATGATCTCCGCCACTTTGATTAACTATTACAAATTAAGGCTCATGTTGATTCACATTAGATTTTATCATATGTACTTGAACATTTCAAATCTCCCCCCCCCCAAATTCATTTGGCATGGGGAAATGTGTAACTTAATCAAGTTGATGTTCTCTTGGGATTTAAATCCAGATCTCATCACTATTATTAATTATTTAATCCCAAGGTTTCTCGTTGTTGATCACGGGCCAGTGTGGCGGTTGTCATGGGGATTGACTATCGGCGCGTGTAAATGTCACCTTGCCTTAATTATGCCTTTTCCATGTTGGCATTGTAAAATTTTTTGCAACAATTTTCTCTTTGACAAGCTATTTGTTTTCAGGCAATGTTTTGTTGGCTACTATGTGTTGTGGGTCAAGATGGGTGGTGATAGAGTTTGAACCAAGCCTGACAATTGTGAGGAGTTTTTCTAAGACCCTCTGGCTTGGCATATATGTTCAGAAGGTGGGCTTGTGCTGCTTATGGAAAATATTGTGGGCCATGACAAGATGTTGTCAGCCCAGTTTGCTAGCTCATGGAAGGATCGTCGGGTCACCATAGGTGGCATTTATTTCGACGTTGATGAAGAGGTGATAGGGAAGGCTACTGGCCTTTCCTGTGATGGAATGAAGTACAAAAAACACACTAAAATGTAGGACTTGGTGATTCTTAATGCATTCTTTAAGGGTAATGAGAAACCGGTGAAGAAGCAATTGAGTTTTGACTGTGAAGCTCTACTTAAGCCTTGGGACAAAGTATGTCTTTCCATCATGGAATATGTTACTCTTGAAGGGAGATTCAAGGTTTTTTATTTCTACCACTTACCTTTGCTAAATCATCTCAGGCATAAAATTTTGCTTAGCTCCATCAAAGTTTCCTAGGAAATTTCCATGAATGACCCTGATTCCCCACCTCCTTTACCTCTCACCAAGGCCTTATATAGGCTTTACCAATTTCATTCGGCTTTGGTCCCTCCCAAACCTATCTCGACTATGCGCATTGAAGAAGTGGAACACCAAGAAAATACCTCTGCTAACCCTTCCCCTGCTATTTCGGAGGGCTCGAAGAAGAATTTCCCCATCCCTGTGGATGATCCTGGTACTAAAACCTTAGCCACTCCTCCCCCGAAGAAAATAAAAATGGAGGTTGGGCTGGCCCAGTCGAGTGTTGTGGCTAGGCTCTGTGAGCTAAAACATAAGAAGGTCAGCAAACTTGTTGCTAAAAAGAAAGGGAAATATGTGCCTCAGCTTCTGAGGGTTCTTTCGGTTTCTGAGGAAGGTAAATGTACTGAAGAAAAATATTCTAAAGGGGATATGGTGATGGCTGCTAGCTTTGAGATGGGGACGGAGCAGACAAATGTGAGAAGGTCCCACAGGTTGGTGAAGCATAAGAAGGAGACCCTTGTTGATGACATATCCAACGACTCAGATCATAATGGCGACAGTATTGAAGGCACTAAACCTCCTGAAAAGTGGAAAGATAAAGGACCCATTGAAGATCCTAGTCACTTCTCTAATATGAATGAGATGATTCGTAATGACTCTACTAGGTCTTTGAATTCTAGGGTTGGTGCTGAAGCGGAGATCTAGAGCAAGGATGACAAGGTGGACAAGCTCGGTGTGTTGCAGGAGCAGGTTGCCAAGTTGAATTGGAAGGTCAACTACCTGGCTTGGTTCACTATCAAGATGATTCATAGGTCGACTCTCATGCTCTCAGATGTGGTCAAAGAGGAAATGGACAAGAACACCACAAATGAAGACCCCAACTGGATCAAGGAAGATGTGTTAAACCTCTTGGTCAAAAAATGGGAGGGTTTAGACAATTAGTGGTTGGGTCTTGGTTGTGTTGCCACTCTGCTATTTTTTGGTTGTGTTTATGTCTCTTGTATGTTGTTACTATAAAAAAAAAAAAATTTAATGGTCTTGCTCCTTTTTGGCCCTTTGGGCTCATCGTGTAAAGGGTACAACACCTTGTAAATGTTGCTTATTTTACTAAAAACTACCTATAATTTGATTAAAAAGATTCCTTGTTCATATTTAGTTGATAATACACTAATAATAAGCTTAGATAGATAAGAAATCCTCTATTTCACATCAAAAAAAAATTAGTTAAGATTTGTGTTCATGCCTCAAAAGAGAAATGACCTCAATTAGATTTCAAGGCTCAAAAGTGTATATTCATTGGATATGGTGAAAATGTTAATGATTATAATATTTGGAATCCTCTAACCTTGAAAATAATTTATTTTAAAGATGTGATCTTTTAGGGAACTTAAACATACTTTTTGATGTAGTACAACTAAAGGTAAAAGAAAAGACGATAATACACTTCAAGACAAAGATTGGAAGTAGGAAGATGCACATATTGAAGAACAAAATGTTAGATTTGAGTATGGAGAGAAACAAGAAGACTCAAGTGAGATTTTTCATGTGGATGAACAAAGGAACACATCTAATCTATCATTCCACCCTTAAGGAGATCCATAAGACAACAAAACCTAGTAGACAAGTATAGATCACAACATTTTTGTTGTGTATTTTCTTTATTTTTTCTGATGATAAATTTATATTTGTCAAGGAATATATTTCATTAGAAGAGAATGAATCTATAATGGATTCTATGCAAGATAAGATGATGACCTTAAAAAATGTGACACTTGGGATCTTTTGATTTTTCCCAAGGAAAGGAAGCCCATTTGGATGTTTGAAAATAAATTTAGAGTAGATTGTAAGTTGGAATTAAATAAAGCTAGACTAATGCTAAAAGGGTTCTTACAAAAAGATGGATTTGATTTTGGTGAGATATTATCTCATGTGGCTAAGATACCCTCCGTTATATTCTTACTTTCCATTGTTGTCGTTGTTTGTGATTTTGAAGTAGATAATATAGATGTTAAGACTACAAATTTGTATGACGATCTTGATGAGGAAATTTATATGCAATAGCCTAATGGTTTCATGGTGAAGGAAAATAAAATTTTGGTTTACAACTTAAAATGATCACTGTATGGTTTGAAATAGTCTCTACATATGTAGTATCAAAAGTTTGATTCTTTTGAATTCAAGTTAGGTTTTGTTACAAGTGAGGAAGATCACTATATGGATTTTAAAATTATTAATAATCAATTTTTAATTATTGTCTTGTATGTTGATTGTATGCAATGAATTTAAAATAAAAGCACAACTTAAAAACAAAAATAAAATTTAAATGTTTGAAACACATGCAAACCTCAAATGACACAGTAATTTGGATTTACTCATGTTGTGATGGAGTGTGGATGCTAAACGACCATGCAATTTTTTTGTATCAATGATTTCCTATAAAATTTCTCCATATGATTGATTGAAAAAGGAGATTTGGATTTTAAATTTTTGAATGAGGAGATGAATATTTGAGATTAATTCAATCAATTTAGCAACTTGAATTACATTTCTTGATTTTAATTTTAAAAAGATTTGCATGACCTTAATTTTATTTTATTTATTCCATTTTAGGAATGTCCATGCATAAATTAGGGAATTAAAAATTTGCAAGAGTAGAAGAGGTTGAATTTTAAAAAATAATTACTAAGATGATAATTAATTATGTGTGTATGGATTTATTTAGAAATTGATTAATTGTTAATAATAAATTGTTAATTAATTGTGATATGATGTTAATGGATAAAGATGGAAATTAATTAATTGATGGATTTATTAATTAAGAAGGAATTAATGATGATTAATTAGCTAATGTAATGTGATGATATGATGCAATTAGTTAATTAATATAGTGATGTTCTAGAATGAATTAGTGTTGCAAAGATGGTTGTCGTTGCACCAAAATATTGACCTATTAATGCCCAATACAACCGCCAGAGTTAATGAATCCATGGGAGGCGGTTAAGCCATGTCACGAACCCAAGAGCTACACTGCACATCACAAGGATACCAAGGGCGCACACCTTGCAAAAATCCCCCTAGTGCAAGTGAGGGGTTTGAACCTGTGACCCAGGCTCTGATACCAATTTTTGCAAAGATGGTTGTCGTTGTACCAAAAAATTAACTTGTTAATGCCCGATACAATTGCCAGAGTTAATGAATCCACGAGAGGTGGTTAAGCCATGTCACGAACCCAAGCGTTGTGTTGCACATCACAAGGAGATCAAGGGTGCACACCTTGCAAAAATTAGATATGATGAACTAATATGCAAAATTGATGTTAGAAGGTGTTGAAATTTAGGTGTCTAAAATTTCCCCTCTTGGAAAAGGTATTACAACTAAAAAAAAAGTAGTGTTTTTTCAAAGAAAGTAGAATAAGATGACAAAGAATCAACATAGGAAGATGATGCCCCAAGTGGCATGATGGTTAGAGAGATCATCCCTCGAGAGGACATGTGGGGATGAAAGATATGAATGGGTGATTGAAATGAGAATAGTGGTGGTTATTGAGAAGAAATATGCAACAATGAGTGTTGCAAATTTTGTATAAATTTTTAAACATTTGAGCAATCTAATTTATTATAGCATGTAATAGGATGCACCATGATATGGAAGACCCTAATGATATATAAAATGAAAGCAACATAAGAAACACACAATTACAATAAAAATGCATGACATAAAATGCAAGATAACGTACACACAAATGCAATAAAAATACTTAAGACATAAATGCAAGAAAAATAAGAAAAAAATATCACTTATGAAAAAATACAAGAAAAACATAAACTAGAAAGAAAAATAAATTGAAAGGAATGTCAAATGTTTGTCTATGGCTAAGCTAAAACCAAAATTTGTTATGAATAATAGTAATGGTTTGCCCCAAGCAATGATGTATGTTAGGAGGTTGGATTGGGAATGATATATCTCAATAGAACTAAAATGATGTGTTTAACATGAGTAGGGAATTTAATAGAACCAATGACATTGTTGGATTCTTTTATTTTTGTGCTTTTTTTAATTTTTAAAAGTTTTAATGTTTCTAGGTTTTTGAATTTTCTAATGTTCTTGGTTTTTTTTGGTGTTTTCAAATATTTTTTGGATTTTTGAAAATTTCTAATACTTTTTTGGGTGGCAATGCATTTTGAAGAGGATTTGATATTGAAATGAAAGAAAAGGTAGATGGTTGAAATAGGAAGACATACAAATGAGGAACCTATGCCAAAAAGCAAAAAGGGGTGTCCACATAATCACAAATCCACCTTTTCCATGTTCATTAGGAAGAGGGATAGCGTCACAAATTATTAGAATTGACCTAAAACCCTTAAGTTGAGTCAACCCTAAGCTTGGACACTATGTTGCCCTAACTTATGACAAAAAACAGTAAAACATGACTGAAAAGCAGTTTAGGGAGACGAATAAAAGTGCATTAAAAATGAAACTTATGAGATCTAACACTTGAAATGTGAAATATTATGATAACACTATCAAAAACAACAATTAACTGGAAGATTTGAGAAGGTTAAAATATTGTGCACCTGTCACAAAAATGTTGCAAAGTGTCCTGCTAGGATGGTCTTTGTATAGGGCTCTGTAAATTATTTTTGCAGTCCTCTGATGTCGAATATAAGGCTCTAATTCCCCTAGGTTTGACTGTCGAAAAGCCGGAAATAAAACATGTAGGTGAGTTTCTATATCTTGACAACTTTGTAAAATTGTAATTTTGATCCAATTTCAATCCTTCTTCACCTGCAAATTTGGAAACACACAAAGAGGAGAAAAATGTTTATTTTCAGTATATAAGGATTTTCCTTGGTTAAACCCTAGTTTGGTAATTAAACCTTGATAATGAAATGAAATCATAAATGGAAGGAATGATGAATGAACACTAGCTTATTGCAACTCACCAAACCCTTTAATGGTTGACCTTAGAGGACTTAAGTCTAATAGATCACTCCAAGGATTAGATCTTGCATGAAATGGCTTGATTGGATGCTTGATTTGACACTTGATTTGATGCTTGAAAAATTGAAACCTACATCACAATGTTAACTGAAAAACATGCATGAACACACATAAATATTAAGATCATGATAGGATCTTGAATGCTACAATAAATGATTGATAAATCTTCTCTCCAATGCTCTTGACAATAACCTTTTCTCTTGGGATTGATCTCTTAAAGTCTTAGAATTGCTTAGGATTTAATTTTGATAAAATAACCTTGTATTTATAGGTGTTTCCTTAATTATCCGACAATTAAACATCACAAGCCGACCTTTGCAAATTGAATTTAGATCATTAAAATGTTGCCAAAAACATATTAAAAAGTGGATCCTGAGACTTAAGGAGGATCCATTCGCACTTGGGTGAATGGGTCCTAGGCCCTAAACCTAGGACACACATTTTCCAAGCTATTTAATTAAGTGTAGGCATTGACTAAATGTGGGTTTCCCTTTCAGAAAATGAAATTAATTATGCTTGTAAATGCATACTTGGGCTAATTAAAGGCTTAATTAAGGGGAAGCAAACATAGTGTGAAAATGTAAAGGTGTATATTTTTCAACACTATATTTAGCCCCCCACTTTAGTGAGAGTATGAACTTGCTCTCAAAATCACACTAAATTAGACAAATAAGTCAAGAGAGGTCCAAATGCACAAATGTTGATGGGATAGGATGACAAAGATCAAGGAGGTGTCCAAGCCCCAAGATCAAGATCCCATGGCAAACCAACATAAGCACAAAGGGACACATGCTTGCAACAACAACACGAGATGCACAATCATGCAATGCCAAAATTAATGTGAAAAGAAAGAAAATAAATGATGGAATAGCTATGGTTGTGTTGTTGTCCATATAAAGTGTTCATAAGTGGAAACCTATTGTCCACTATGCAAACAAAATATACTCACGAGAGCTAGTGAAGCCTGGTGTCAACTAGGTGAGCCTCAAGAAAGTGAGAAATACACACTAGGTCGATATGTACCCACAAAAAGGTGGCTAATGGGAAAGTCATGTCAAGTCTATAGGCTCCCATATGTCAACCATACCAAAATTTATACCTCTTGATAAATTTGATAAGGTGCCACACAAAAAGGTTCCACAATGCTAGCAAGTTGCATTAGGCTAGACACTCATGAAAAACAAAAGGCTCTACTGGCAAGCAAGTTGTGTTATGCTTGGTGGCCATGATAAAGTTGTAAATGCAATAGGATAGGATAGTCAAATGTGTTTTTCTTAGTTCATGAAATGTCTCACCTTAGGGAACATCATGCTTAATGTCACCAAGAGAGGACTAGTCGAGGATTAAAAAATTCACAACTTAGGGAATGCAAGTGATAGCATTACCACTAAGAGGAATGTCAAATGCCAAGAAAGGTCACACTCTTATAGGACATCAAACCCAATGTCACCACCAAGAAGACACGTCACATGAAGTAAGAAGACCACACTTTGAAGGAAATATGCAAACAATGAGTGGGGATGTGTATGTCCCCACTTTAAATAAATTTCTAAACACCATGTTGTGAGCAATTACTTTAAAGTAGAAAATGATAAATGCTAATACATGAGAGCTTTATTTGGAAAGCCCTATGTAAAACATATGTTTCCAAATGGAGCTACATCGTGAAAGGATGTTGCCCCCCAAATGCAATCCTATGATAACACATAAGGGATCCATGGATTTGAGGTCAACATTATGTCTTTACTACAATGATATAATTGAGCTTGGAATCATCATCATTCCCCAAATAACTCATGGAACAATGAGCACAAAGGAAGAATGACACATAGAGAGAGTGAAACAAAGGAGAAGCCTTTTGGGTCAACATGGAAGAGACCTAAATGTCTTGACGCCTCACATCATCCCCAAAAGGAAAACACAAGACAAATGAAAAGATAATGGTTTACGACATATAGAAGAATGTAGATACAAATAGAATAATGTAATGACATATTCAGTTCCTTTGTATCCTTGCACCAACAGAGTGACAAGGGTCGTCCAAAATAGGCTCACAAACATATAAAGATATTCCAAGCAACACGGTATAGGGGATCACATTATGCACATGCAATCACATAGAACATGAAAAGAAGACAAATAAAAGACTAATATGGCACATGTAATTCAACCTATAGTAGGTCATCCACATCCCAATCTGGTTCATCATAGGTGGAAGGCAGACAACTAGCCAAAGGGATGACAACAAGAGTCGTACTAGGACAAGGCTATGTAACCCCTTTCTCTCACTAAGTGAGGAACAAGGATGAGCTGAGTTAGGTGATGATAATGTGCTCCTTGCAATATAGAAAAATATTTTGAATTAAATGTAAAACATGTAATAGTTAGCATGTGATGATCCTACAACTATCACATGACAAGGAGAAAAGTGATCAATTGCTAATTGATTATACGATATTCATATGAAAATGGTTTAAATTCTCTAATAATTCTCTTTAAAGCATGACACTCACTAGTACTATGCCCAAGATTTCTATGATATTGACAATGAAACATGTTTGTACTTTTTCCTTTTTATTTTCTTTGATGGGTGGCAATGTTATAAGTCCTTGATAAAGAAGTGTGTGTAAAGATTTTTCATTCTTGTACATAGGACAAGGAAATTGTAACTTCTTGAGTTTGTAAGGCCTTTGTTTTTTGTTTGATTGGGCAGCTTGTTGAGCTGGAGGTGGAGGATCTAAGGTGATCCTATCATCCTTGTGAGGTATTAATTGGTCTTTTAAAATGAATTTGTGAAAGAGAACACCTTTTCCCCTAAGAGATGTGCAAGGGGGAGGAGGATCTTGGTATATTGTATTTGTTCTAACATTTTGTGTATTTCATGCTCATTTGTTATGTCACATCCTTGTTCTTTTAAGATCTTAAACCTTGACTATAACTCTCTTCTAAGTTAATGGACCTGTATCAGTAACTCGATGAGCATAAGAAAGAAGAGTATCACTATTGTCCTTATTGACAAGTTCATTAATGATTGATGGTTGAGGCTTGCTTTGTGCTTTAATTCTAGGATGAAAAATACAAAACATATCAATTGATGGGATTATAGGTGTTTGCATGGATGGATAAAAGGATGCATTGTTCTCAAGGTTATGTAAGGAGTCTTGTATGAATTGTTGCATGCTATTTTCATTTGGCCTAAGATATCCACCTCATGGGGACATTCTAGGAGGTGAAGATTCATGAATAGGCTCAATTGCATTAGGGTCATCACCAAACACACAACTTGAAACATCTACTAAAGGTCTCAAGGTCACCCATATTTTACCAAAACACATATGCATGATGAAGTTGTTAAAATACAAATATAAATGCAAGATTTCAGATTTGATAAATGGTTGATTAAATTGCAAAGAACCTAAAAATGATGTCTAATCAATGCCAATTTTTATTTCAAACAATGCACTTAATTTGACCAATTGAACTTAATGCAAGAAAGTACAAAAAAAAAAATTCTGAAACTGAAACTCAAATCTGACAATAGAATGGAATGAAGCAAATAGTGACAAAATGATTGCCAAAAATTTGAAACAACACCTATACAAGGATTGATTTTCCCAAGGGCAAATGGGTCTTTGTACAAGGGTTGGAAAAATTCAAGTTTGTGTTTCTGGTTTGATGTTTGAACTTTTTGTTCTAGGTTGCAAACTATGAATTCTATGACCAATTTTTCTAGTTTTAGGTGTCTCAATGCAAGTGCAAAGAGTGACAAATAGTGAGCAAAATGAAAAAATTTGGCATGCAATTTTGAATTAAAATTGATTCTAAATGACTGAAAGACACTCTTAATGCAACTATAATGCAAGATGTATACAAAATGCATGCAATTTTTTTTCTTTTTTATGAATTTGAATAATGCAAACACATAAAACTAAACCCTGCACTGCAAAGAACACTAATACAAAACACACTAATGCAAACCTAAATCTAGGGTGTTGGATGTCTCCAAATCAGAATTTAAGATCTACAAAGTCAGGTTCACCAAAATGAAACGAAAGAAAAAGATAGATGGTGAAATAAGGCCTAGAAATGAGGGACCTATGCTAAAAATAGAAAAAGGGGTGTCCACCTAATCAAAAATCCATTTTTCCATGTTCACTAGAAGAGGGATAGTGTCACGAATGATTAGAATAGACCTACAACCCTTAAGGTGAGTCAACCCTAAGTTTGGACACTATGCTATCTGTTTATGTGGATGTTAGTCACACATAACATAGATAAAATTCACAAAGAACTTTACCTCTCTTGAAAGAAAATCAAATTCTAAAATAGAATTTAATAATCCCAAGGCTTTGTTAGTCAGATCTTGATTGTGCAAGTTTTACTCAGAGTTCGTTGTGAAATTATTTTTACAAAGTGACTTATGCACTGGATCTGAAGAATGGTTAATTTCTGAAGATAATTGTTAAATTCACCAAATCAACCTTTAATTAGTGCTCAAAGATCTTTAATCTAAATATATTCATTCATTTTAAAACACTTTCATCATCAAATTTATAACTTCATGAAATCAAAAGATTTGCAACAAAATTTCATGAATTTCAAATAACTTTGCTATCACTTAAGTAGATTAGCTTTAAGCATTCAATAATTTTCATGTAAAATGAAATATTTTCAATAAATTTCCAATCATTCATCTATTTTTTTGAAACATTTTCAAAGAATTTAAACATCTATTCTAAAACTAAAGCATAAAAGTACTAAAATTAAAATTTCTCTTAGTTATTCTCCACGCATGCCCCAAAGAATTAATTAAATCAAAGCAAATTGCTTCATAATTTACCAGATTGCTTCACAGCTACATACAAAATGGTGTGAGCCTTTAAATAAATGGTTCAATTTGGACACCGAGTAGTTTTTGTATACACCCTTAAATGACACGGTATACGTACTTGTTCAATGGAACTAACAAAACCAGCTACAAAAGATTCATGAGATAGGTAGCTATCAAATTGGCTCTGATATTGATCAATGTCTACGTGCATACAAGTTTTTAGTCCAGAATTATTCAAAAAATAGGAAAAAAGAACAAAACTTAAAGAAGCTTTGGCTCTTCTGACATCCACAAATTTTGAACTTAATGAAAATAAGACAACATTCTGCCTTTTATAGAACATAAGGCCTCATAAAATCAATTACAAATGATGAATGGTCAAGATTCATCCTCCAAAATCAATGGTAACAAATTAATCTCTTCACATGGGTGATGTCAGCAAGTAGTCCCATTGACGGTCACTTGAATTCCTTGCAAAATGAACAATTGAACTTTATCAAATAGCAAGTCATTTATAAACTTAATTGACATATATATTTAATTTATGACTTTAGAATTAAGTTTAAAAATGCACTAATGTTTCCCAAACATCAAATAAGTTCAATTTTAAGTCATATTCCCGTGAAAATGTGATTTATTCTTGTTTTAAACATTCATTTCCAGATTTTTAAATTTAGAAAATTACCTCAAATGATTATCTGGGTTTTTCTCTTCGTCCTCTCAGCTTTCCGGATCATTTTGAAATTTTAAATTTTGTTAAGAAACGAGGGAGATATGGCCATTTTCGTGAAATTGGTTTTTTTTTTCAAATTTTAAATTTTTTGAAAAAACTCGGAAACCAGAAACTCTTAAAAAAAATTTGGGAAGCCTTAAAACCAAGAATCCTTAAAAACCGGGATCCTTAAAAATCGAGATGCCTTAAAAACCGGGATCCTTAAAAATCGGGAAGCCTTAAAAACCGGGATCCTTAAAAATCAGAAACTCTTTGAAAAACCAAGAACCGAAAATCGGGAACTCTTTATGATTTAAGTTTGCAAATGCATACCTTTCTTCTGATAACCTATTCCCTACAAGCCATAAATTTTTATTTTAAAGAATTTTCAAAAAATTCAAAAGGTAACCCTTATTATTTTCCCGTGCTCTTTCCATGATAAAAAATCAACTTTTTGAAAAGATTGAAAAAAAACCAATAACCGAGAGTTTGGTGCACAATTTGTTCCCTTAAGATTTGAACCTGAACCCGCTTATTTTTTTAGTATCGTCAAAAATTCTAAAAAGTAACTCACATTATTTTTCAGTGTTATGCCCATTCATGACAACATTTCAACCATTAAGAATACCAAATTTTGGATTTTGAACTTATGATAAAACTTCAAGTGTTTTGACCATTAAGGTAATTGATTTTGAGGTTTGGTGGACCCGAAGAAACCACAAAGACCGTGAGGAAAGCCAGACCAAGCCAAAAAAGGAGGGGGTCCCTATTTTTCCAAAAGCAAGATGGGGGTTGTTGTGACACCACACAACACTACCCTAACTTCCTTATGATAGAAAATAGTAAAATATGCCTGAAAAGCAGTTTTGGGAGAAGAATAAAAGTGCCTTAACAATCAAACTTATGAAATCTAACACTTGAAACATGAAATATTATGATACCATCAAAAATAACAATTAATTGGAAGATCTAAGAGGTTCAAAATACTATGTACCTGTCACCAAAAATGTTGCAAAGTGTCCTACTAGGACTCATTCACCCAAGGGCGAATGGGTCTTTGTACAAGGCTTTGAAAATTATTTTTGCAATCCTCTAATGTCGAATCTAAGGCTCCGATTCCCCTAGGTTTGAGTGTCGAAAAACAAAAAATAATATGTAGATGAGTTTTTGTATCTTGACAAATTTGACAACTTTGTAAAATTGCACTTTTGATCCAATTTCAATCCTTCTTCACTTGCAAATATGCAAACACACAAAAAGGAGAAAAATGTTTGTTTTGGTGTATAATGGTTTGCCTTGGTCAAACCCTAGTTTGGTAATTAAACCTTGATAATGAAATAAAACCATAAATGGAAGGAATGTTGAATGAACACTAGCTTGTTGCAACTCACCAAACCCTTTAATGGACAACCTTAGAGGATTGAAGTCTAACACATCACTCCAAGGATTAGATCTTGCATGAAATGGTTTGATTGTATGCTTGATTTGACACTAGATTTGATGCTTGAAAACTTGAAACCTACATCACAATGTTAGCTCAAAAACATGCATGAACACACATAAATCTTGACATCAAGAAAGAATCTTGAATGCTTCAACAAATGGTCCTGATAAATCTGCTCTCCGATGCTCTTGACAATAATATTTGCTCTTAGGATTGATCTCTTAAAGTCTTAGGATTGCTTAGGATTTGAATCTGATAAAATAACCTTGTATTTATATGTGTTCCCTTAACTACTTGAAAATTAAACATCACAAGCCGACCTTTGCAATTTGAATTTAGATCATTAAAATATCACCAAAAACATATTAAAAAATGGATCCCGAAACTTAAGGAGGACCCGTTCACCATTGGGTGAATGGGTCCTAGGCCCTAAACCTAGGACACACATTTTTCAAGGTATGTAATTAAGTGTAGGCATTGATTAAATATGGGTTTCCCTTTCGAAAAACAAATTTAATTAGGCTTGTGAATGCATAATTGGGCCAATGAAAGGCTTAATTAAGTACAATTAATTAAGGGGATGCAAACATAGTGTGAATATGTAAAGGTGCACATTTTTCAACACTACATATATAAAAATATTTTACCAAAACAAGTTGCAAGATATGTAGACACTAAAATAATTCCTCTGATTATCATTAATTATCATATCATTAGTATCATTGATTATTGACATTATTCATAATTATCTCATTCATTAGCATTAATTATCACTTCACTAGTTACTTCTTTAATATGTGATAATTTAACTATCCATTTAATAAATTAAAAGAATTAATAATTATCCCTTCACTAGTTAACTCGTTCATTGAATTAGTAACTTCCTCATCAAAAAATTCATTAAAATAAATAAATTTATAATTATCTTCTCATAAATCAACTCCACCAAAATAGTATTTTTTCTCATCAATTCTAGTTAACTAATCCACCTCTCCAAGCTAACATGACAATCAATCAATTAACTCTTGATCTATGATTGAATCTCAAATATCCATTCGATCTTCTAAAAATCTATAAATTCATCCTCTTGCTCATAATTTTCATCATCAGTCTTTTATGTAAAATCAAGTTGTTGATTTCATTATTAAGAAAATGTTAATGTTATGCTAGTGAAGCAAGAAAAATGCTATATTAAGACACCTATGCTAATGATTTCACACTTTTAGCCAATCTATCTTAGAGCACAAACACCATTTCTAGTGTAACAAAGAAGATTTTGGGTAAATTGTGGTTTTATTTATTTAATGTTTGTCTCTTTATTAGTCTCTACCTAAGGTTTGTAATTAAATATAGAATTAGGACTTAAATATTTGTATTTTTTTTAGACTAAAAGAATTGAGTAGCACAACCCCCTATAAATTGCAGTGCACTTGGTAAAATTTTTAACATGATCGACGGCGATGGTGCGACACGCCCTCCGGTACCACGAGGGTGGGGGAGACTAGACCTCATGACCAACCTCCTGCAATAGGAAAGATTTAGCCAATTGAGCTAGGGCCCCAACCCCCAAAAATGTTGTATTTCAGTTCTTATATTATGTTTTAAATTTTGTTGCATACATTATGGCATGCCTAGTGGGACTAGGTCCCAAGCTAACCTTTCACTTCCATGATTGATTTATTGATTGGTTTTTTTTAGGAGTTTTTATTTTGTGTAGGTTGCATTAAGATCCACACTATGTTATTGAAGCATTTCTTCACCTAACATCTCTTACTTTCTTGCATGCAAATGAATTAAGCAAAATTTTGTATGTCTCATTTTGTTATCATATCTTCTTTCCATATTGTTATTGACGATTTCTAGTAGGACACATAGATATTACATTTTTTACAACCAATATAATTTCATTAATTTATTTTTGATGTGTCATAGGCAACTACATACATGTAGTGAACTAGTAGTGTTGATTTTTATTTAATTTCATTTTGTGACTAACTCAATATCAATTGAATTTGCACTTGCAATGAATTTTCTCTTTTGCACTCAAGTACTTGTGTAGGCAATATACAAATTCATTTTTTGCAAGAATAAGTTGGGAAGGTGGAAAAACTAGAAACTAAATTTTGGGAGAATTGATGATGCTTGATTTTTTCTTCTTCATAATATAACTCAGGATATATTTGTTAATGCTATAGGATTGACTAGTGATGAGACTAAATTTGAATATTTTGGCATTGTGAATGTTTGAACCCTCACTAGATGTAAATTACTAGATGCATGGTCTTGATGTTTGTGAGGTTTCAATAATTGCTTTCAAGGCTACTAAATCTAGGAGTCAAGTTGTTTATCTCTTTGCTCTAACACTCTATTAACTGGGTGATATTTTATCTCTTTGCTTTAGCACTTTTTTAAATAGGTAATATTAATAAGCACAATGTCTTATATTATTTTGCATTGTGAGAGTTGGACATAGGATATGATTAATTATTAATACTTATATGATTAAGAAAGGCCACCCGATACTCTCCTTGTAACTATTTTTATTAGATAATTTGGGAAAAAGGATCCCGGTCCCTTACATTACAAAGAGTTTAGAACCATAAAAAAGAGCACAAAATAGCACAATCGAGAAAAACAAAGAAAAACATTGGCTAGCAAACCCAAACCAAGCCAAGCAATAGAGAGGAAAAAAAGAGACCAAAATAAATCAAAAGAGTAGCACTAGGAACAATAACAAAAACAATACCAAATCACCAAAGATCACATCCCATGTTTGGTTATCAAGGTCTCCTAGTCCTTTTGTACGTGCTTGAGTTTCTCTTCCCACTAAGAAGTTCAAAATATTTTTTCTTTTCCTTGGCCTAAATCTGATCAATCTGAACTTATTTCTTCTTCTTCAAATCATCTTGAAGAAAATAAATCCTAGAAATCACTTTCCTCATCATTTTACTATTCACGTTAACCAAGAAATTCATGGCCTCTTTGATTTTGGCCAACCCATGACAATTTTTTCATATTCTCATTCATGCTTTCCCATTTACCCTTGCAACTTTCTTAGAGTTATGCATTCCTAGTGGATTGTTCAATAGTAGTTAATATGATAAGAATATCATCCAATTTTTTAAAAAGAGTAGCCAAATTATCTTTAAAAATGGTATCCCAACAAGCATCCTCCCTCAAAGCATCTTCATGAGTACTATCTTCCTTGTTGAACTCATCATCTGTTGGAGTTGAGAAAATACAACTTCAAAGGAGCTCAATGATCTTTGTAAGCAAGAATACCTGTTACAAGGAGAAGCAAAGAGAAGCAATAAAGAACACCATAAAATGCTCAAAGATGTGAAGCTCTATATTCACCCAATGTGTAAAATGAATAATCATTACATATATAGGTCAAAGAAACCCTAGGCTTGCACAGAGGATAAGGATTGCAAAATATCTTATCCACAAAGGATAAGATTTACAAATATTTTATCCACAGAGGATAAGTATTGCAAAATATCTTATCCACAAAGGATAAGATTTACAAATATCTTATCTACAGACGATAAGGATTGCAAAATATCTTATCCACAAAGGTTAAGGATTGCAAAATATTTTATCCACAAAGGATAAAATTTACAAATATCTTATCCATTATTATGCACCTAATGTTAGCTTAAGTGTAAAAGAGATAAAAGAGAACTTTAAATAATTAAACAAATATTATTTAATTAATAAAGTAAATAACCAATTACTCTAACAACCCCCCTTAAGCTAGACTTAGGGAGAAGCTAAAACCTAGAAGAGACTTTTGAAAGCAAAAGCAATGGGTCCTGACAACTAGGCCTGATCAGGTACCCAAATACAAGGAAATCTCTATAAAGTGGAGAAATAGAGAAAACCACATGGGAAAAACTCTACTCCAAAAAGAGATGCAAGTGAAGGACGAAGAAGCCTCCAAACAAGAATGAAGGATGAAGAAGCCTCCAATCAAGAAGAAATTGTCCCAAAAGATAGGAACAAAGGATGAACGCCACAGAAGCATGAAGAAACTGCAAACTTTGTCCAAGAATTATGACAAGGAAGAGGTTGACAGGTACTCTGCAATGAAATGCTTGAATGTAGTGCATGAAGAAGAATCAAGAACATCTGAATGTGCAAACATGAAAGTACAAGCATATATAAAGGGTGTGCAAACAAAGGCACACACACATGAGGTTGTTGTCGTGGAAGGGACACTCACTTGACATATGTATGATTGCAAACAAAGGCATAACATCAACCCCCCCATGGCACTTTATAACATAGTGCAAGTACAATAAGGCACAAATCAATGTGCAAGAATTCTACAAATACTCATACAAAGCTGAGGCACTTTATTTTAGTGCGTTTACAAATGATAAAAAACATGCAATGTGAGCCCATAAGGTCCAAAAAGGACAACAAAAAGAAGAAGGATTTTTGGAAAAACCAAAAATCAAATTTACAAACCACCTACACCACTATGAATATCTCGGAACTAGCTTTCCGACGATATCTTGTTTGCCCATTTTCGACATCCTATGCAAAAGTTATGTCGAAAACACTGAAGGCAACACCCAAAAAGAAGAGCTGAATTTGATTGGAAATAATAGGGACCTATGAAAAAAAATCCAAAAAATACTTGTACCACTGAAAAATGCTCTGAATCCTCTTTCCGATGATATCTTGTTTGCCCGATTTCGACACTATGGTCAAAAGTTATGGTCTCGGGAGTGAAAAACTCAAGTTCTGACTTTGACTGGAAAAAACAACTACAAAATGGAAAAATCAGAAAAAATTACCAGTACCACTGGAACGGCGCTGGAACCAGCTTTCCGATGATATCTCATTTTTGAAAATCCGAGAAAAAATGCCCATTTTACGCCCGATTTAGTGCAAGCTGCTCAAAAAAGGTAAAAAAAAAACTTACACAGCCCTCAAGGGCTAAAAATTCCTTCGGCCCCTGGTCACATGGCCGACCAGGGGGCTAGTGTGCAAGAGCTGGAGCCAAAGCTCTTGGTCACCAATGTGACCACCCGCTAGGGAAGGGAGGTCGGCGGGGCTAAGCGCCGGGCACTCGGTCCTCCATAGGACCACCGGCGGGCGGTTAAGCCCGCGGGGGCTGGAGGGAGCGGCGGCGGCGGTGGAAGCGGGCGGCGCAGGGGCAGACCGCCAGTGGCTGGTGGCTGCTTGATAGCGGATGGGCAACGCTCGGGATTTTCATTGGCCGCGCAAAAAATTACGCGATTTTTTATTTATTTTTATTTATTTTTATTTTTTTCCTGCGTTTTCATCTCGAAAAGCGTGCCTTGGGGCCGTACGGCTTCAAGGTAAAAAAATTTGCCTCCCCAATCGACAATGGCCAAATCTGACAAAATTTATATGAAAATAGGGGGTTTTGGGCCTTTTGGACTTAACCATGATGTTGGTTTTTTCCCAAAGTGCACCAAAAATAAACTCCCCCCCCCAAATCCACAAAAGAAAACTTCTAAAACCCCAGATCTACTTCCAATGCAAAAATCTCAAAACAAGAACAGGTCGCTGCAGATCTAAAGCTCTGATACCATGTTGGAGTTGAGAAAATACAACTTCAAAGGAGCCCAGTGATCTCTGCAAGCAAGAATACCTGTTACAAGAAGAAGCAAAGAGAAGCAACAAAGAACACCATAAAATGCTCAAAGATGTGGAGCTCTATATTCACCAATGTGTAAAATGAATAATCATTACATATATAGGTCAAAGAAACCCTAGGCTTGCATAGAGGATAAGGATTGAAAAATATCTTATCCACAAAGGATAAGATTTACAAATATCTTATCCATAGAGGATAAGGATTGCAAAATATCTTATTCACAAAGGATAAGATTTACAAATATCTTATCCATAGAGGATAAGGATTGCAAAATATCTTATCCACAAAGGATAAGGATTGCAAATATCTTATCCATTATTATGCACCTAATGTTAGCTTAAGTGTAAAAGAGATAAAAGAGAACTTTAAATAATTAAACAAATATTGTTTAATTAATAAAGTAAATAACCAATTACTCTAACATCATCTTCCTCTGCCTCCCCTTGATCCTCCTCCTTGTCCTAATCCTCCTTAGCAACATCTACATCATTCATAGGAGAATAAGAGTCAATGCCATTAGACTCCACAAGGAGGGAAATCATAAATAACCTTATCATCATGAGAATAATCATCATAACTCATATAACTATATGAAGGTCTGAGTCAAAAGTAATTTCTTGTATCATAACATCCCCAGTTTGTTTAGCCTTTTTGCTAACATAACCCTTCTCACCAAAATTAGCATTAGAAATTTTAGCAGCCTGGCTAACCTTCTATCACCATCAATAATTCTATCGTACACATCAACAATACCATGATCTTTTCCTTTTAAGGAATATTGTTCATAGGCAATTTATTTAACAATGTCAACTAAGGTAGACTTAATTATTCCATTTTTATTGAGACCCTTGTAAAATGTATCCTTACACGTGTTATGCTTAAGGGAAAAAGGATATTTTCAAGATAAATAACATTCCTACTCTTATTAGACTTAGAATTTGTAATGTCAAGGTCAAAAATTATGGTTTCAATACTAGCAATATTAAGGGAATTATAGGGAGAGAGGTCAACCTCAACATAGGCAAGATTATTCTAACCTTTACCACTCTTATCTTAGTACTTAATAGTTTCCAAAAGGGTCGGAATTGTTGATGTTTTAGGTAGCTTAGGGCTGCTTCTTCCAGCGCATTACTAGAAGTCACATAAATTAAATGATAGCCTAATTGGCTATTTAATTTATGTTCATTGAGATATTTTGTAATTCCTATTTGGGCCGACTTACATTGTTATTTGTAATTATTTATTCTTGAAGATGGCCGACCTAATTGAGGAGGTGCCTCATCTTGTATATATATACAAGGTCACATTTGCTCATTGATCATTGAAAAAAGTTGATCGATCATTCCTACAGCAGTTTGCACTTAAGCAGCAGAGCATCATCTTGTAGCAGCAGTCTGATTTCAAGGAAGAACATATTCATTTGTATCTTTTGCATCTAGGAGAGGTGCGACTGTTATTGTATCATATTCGGCCATTATTGGGCCTGTGTTGTAAAGCAGATTTCTGCTCTTGTTCCTTCAATATATAAGAGAATTATTTGTTGGGTTTTTCTCCCTCGGGAGGAGGGTTTTCCTAGGGTATCTGATTGTGTTCATTGTCTCATGTGTTGCATTTTTTGTTTGCTTTCATGTCTGATCCATAAACAACAACATGGTATCAGAGCAGGTATACGAAGATCTGATCAAATATATGAAAGATGGTATCAAAGTCTACATTTATGAGACAGTCAACACCTTTCAAGTATTACAAGTCAAAGCCTTCAACAGCATAAAGGTGTTCGATTCTTGGTAAGACATACTTCAAATCAATAAGTCGGTGATCTCAATCTGTAGTTTGATTTTGGACCAGACAGATGATGGAGATTAAGTCAAGCCACATAATCTGAAGATGAATCAATATAAGGCGAATATGAATAAGAGACAGAATTTAGCCTTGTCAAAGGAAAGCCACATGGATAATTGGACGGAATTGATACTGGTGTTTCCTTAATAGATTTACTGATATTATATTGTCTGGCAGAATAGAAGGCTTCAGAGAGCGCTGCATATAGAATTAATCGTGAATAAAGCTAATGAAGGAGCCGTCAGCCCTGGAGGTTGTAATTGTCGATACTTAATATCAATTTGTGAGTTGTTGGGAGGTAATAAGGGGCAGGAGTCTAGAAGACATGAATCGTGGCCAGTAGTGTAGCTAACATTTTAATGGTATTACTTATAGCAATCGCATCCTTTGGACATGAAGGATGAGATGCACCAAATTTGCAAATACCGTATGTTTCGGTGGAGGAAAGGCTATGACAAAACAAATACTGGAGGCCAGAGAGAACGTCTAATCTGAAATATGGGAAGCATTGGTGCCTTGGTTATTATCTGTGTATTGAAGAATCCACCAGCTGACGGGAATGTCATTTCGCGGAATTCTTGTTGTTGAGTAATGACTCTATTGTTGCAAAATATTTTCTGATGTCGCTTTTGTTGCCATCATATGTCTTGTGAAGTTTGCGGTTCTTAGCGGCACTCAACACTGCTATGGTCCAAGCATGGTGCATTTGACCAAGTCCAAGATGTGAAATATATTGCAAGCTTTGTGTTGGTCGATAAAGGCGTAGCGGTGGAAAGAAAATCGTGTGAATTATGAGTAATCATCGAGCTAGGATGGGAGAATCTCTTCTATCGCTGTCGTGGTTCATATGAATCAATGTCTATTCAACTATTGTGATGGGTCCCCCTTCAAGGTGTCGCAACAGTCCAAGAAGATATATTGAGATATCCCGTGCATATCTTCAGGATTAAAGGTGCATCTCTGCTTGAATCATTTGTGGAGAATGCATCTCCTTGGCTGTTGACTAGAGTAGAGGAATAAACTCAGGCTGGTGTTTCAACGAGCATCATGTCGAGTTGTTTTTTGTATTCTTGTTTAAGTGTAGCACTTAAAAGGAGATTCTAATTTCTTTGAGATAAGTATTCTTCTGTTTTTGAAATCTAGGGTAAAATTTCAGCTTGCTGAGTTGTGCAATTCTAACTTTAATTTGTGTTTAGTCAAAAATCATGGTTCTCTAATAAATAGTGATCTCTGTGATAAGATTCTTTAGATTTATTCATCGCAAGTAGGATCATGCTAATTTGTGAAGATTGTCTTTTGTTTTGCTGAGATTAGCTCTTATGAGAAATTGAAAGAAAGACATGTCATGATTGATGAATTATTTATCTATTACTCAGGAGATTTTGAATTCCACAAGATAAGTATTGCATGGTTGAATAATGTTCATGAATTGTCTTGTAGTTACTAATTCATGCTATAACATTGAGATAGTCAATCATGTATGCTCCTAGTTATGGTATGTCTATTTGAGATAGTTGAGTTCCATGAACTATGAGTAATCTCTTGTTAATGATTTCAGGATAAATCAGAAGCGTAAGAGATTGCTTTCAAGAAGAGCTTGATGCATCCTATAGGTTGAAGGATGGAGACTCTACTTGTAGCTTTGAGACTAAATAATTAGCTGAAGACATCTTTTGGAAAAAAGAAGAATTAACCTTAAGAGGGAGTTCTATGACTCGTTGAGAATAAGTAAGGGTTGCAATGTTGCAAGGCCATATGTTAAATTGTTAAAGTGCCTCTTCAGCAGTTGGGTTCTGAATTACTCAAGTCAACCTGGATTGGTAGCTCCGCAAACCTATTCAGAATAGAGTGATTTGGAATGCTGTCGAAGAGGACAACCCTGAATCTCTACAGAGGTGTGCGCTGGAAACCATTTCTCTAAAGCAAGCATTGTAGGAAATCTTGGACAATGAGGTCAAGTGGTTGATGCAAGTGATTGAAGATTCAGAGGGAGCCTATTGAACCTAAAGATGGTGGTTGTGTTGCTCTAGATGCTTTTTCAGTTGAGGCCTACAATGATATCCTGGTATAGTTGGAAGCAAGTCTTCTTCAGCTTGTGTGGCAACTCGAGAAGCAGTGCGGCTTCGAAAGCTCCTTGCAGGATTGGTTGAACATGCATTGAAGCCAACTGTCATCCCTTGTGTTAATCAAAGCTTTGAGAAGCTTTTTGTCTTTCCATGGGTTTCATGACAAAACTAAGCATACCACTATATCAGAGATGGTATTGAGAAAAGATATTCAGTTGAGGTATATAAGCACTGTTGAGCAGTTGGCAGTCATTCTCATCAAGCATCTCTTCAGGATAATGTTTGTGTACCTTCGAGACAAGCTTGATATGGTGGAGAATGAAGTCCTAATTGAGAGGGAGTCTCAGTATTAGTGATCTTCAGATTCAATAATGCATTTCTCTATTGAGAGAGATTTGAGGTGCAAGCCCTTGATAATGCATTTCTCTATTGAGAGAGATTTGAGGTGCAAGCCCTTGATAATGAATTTCTCTATTGAGAGAGATTTGAGGTGAAAGCCCTTGTTCCACCCTTTGGGAGAGCCATGGTGGATGTCATGTGTGTGACTCCATGACAGCATCATGTGAGGGAGTCCATGATGATTTTTCTTGTACTTGTGTTTCACCCTCTAGGGGAGCCATGGTGAAAGTCACATTGAGGTGACAACATCACATTGAGTGATGAGCACTTGTACATACCATCTATGGAGGTAGCCATGATGGTTGATATCTCGATGAGGTGATATCTTATTTGCTTTCACGATGAGGTGATAAGCTCCTTATCACAATGAGGTGATATGGTTTGTGTAGCTGGAAGTATCATAAGGGAGTGTTGATGTTTTAGGTAGCTTAGGGCTGCTTCTTCCAGCGCATTCCTAGAAGTCACATAAATTAAATGATAGCCTAATCGGCTATTTAATTTATGTTCATTGAGATATTTTGTAATTCCTATTTGGGCCGACTTACATTGTTATTTGTAATTATTTATTCTTGAAGATGGCCGACCTAATTGAGGAGGTGCCTCATCTTGTATATATACAAGGTCGCATTTGTTCATTGATCATTGAACAAAGTTGATCGATCATTCCTACAGCAGTTCGCACTTAAGCAGCAGAGCATCATCTTGTAGTGGCAGTCTAATTTCAAGGAAGAACATTTTCATTTGTATCTTTTGCATCTAGGAGAGGTGCGACTGTTATTGTATCATATTCAGCCATTGTTGGGCCTATGTTGTAAAGCAAATTTCTGCTCTTGTTCCTTCAATATATAAGAGAATTATTTGCTGGGTTTTTCTCCCTCAAGAGGAGGGTTTTCCTAGGGTATCTGATTGTGTTCATTGTCTCATGTGTTGCATTTTTTGTTTGCTTTCATGTCTGATCCATAAACAACAACAGGAATACCTTTCTTTTTTCCCTTCCCACTAGGTCTAGGGTTTTGGCATTTAGTAGGGATAAGCTTAGGAGGTTATGCATAGATGAAGAAGGAGAATCTAAATAGAAAGGATGGTCAAAGAGGATGGATAGAGTAAGACTTAAATTATACAAGGTAGTAGATTAAGCCCTAGTGCAGGGGAGGAAAAGCCCCATTTTTAATATAAAAATTCAAAGACAACATTATAAAATAGGGAAAGATAAATAGGTTGTTATGCCTTAAATAATCCAACAAGGTAAAATGTAACCATAGATAGTAAGGAAATGACCTCCAAGAGTAAAGTATTAAATTACATACCAACTAACAATATTCCATGGTTGGGGAAGAGAATATATTTGATAACCATTTTAGTGGTAGATAAGGGATTCCCCCTACTCAAGGAAAGAACCAATAGATTATTTTACATCCCTCTCTTGTCCCCTCCCAAAACATGACACCTTTCTAACATTTCAAATGAGGTCATTGGCTTGGTGTTGGTGTAATAGGTGTTTTATCTATCTAGGTCCTCTTTACATGTTAATTCCACTTAGTTCCTAGGCATATTTAAGTTTTTTAGATAAGATTTTATCTTTTTATCTTTTATTAAATATTAGAGTCCCAGGTCATTTAATGTTGAATCATGCCATTTAACAATGAAATGGTCATTTAATGTTGGTAATTTATCACACCTTGTCTATATAAGTAAGGAATCATATGTACAATAAAACATATTCAATCTAGCAATCTTGCATCCATAATCATAGCATGATATTTTTTCCATTTCTTTGTTGTGGAAGTTATTTTGTCTTGTATGTGATCTCGAGGTGTTCAGGAGTTCACTATAAACTCCTACATTGTATCAGAGCTTTAGTGTTGTAGACTTCTTTCCAGATCTGAGGAACCAATCTTAGCTTGAAGATTTTGTTAGGTGTGATTGTGGGGGTTTCCTCTTTGTGATTGTTTGTTGAAAGTTTATTTTGGAGATTTTTGGTGTAGATCTAAGCTCACCATTAAATTTAGAGAGTCCAAGAAAGCCATTTTTTCCTTTTGTTTCATCCAAATCAAACATCTGAGGCAAAATCTCTAAGGATTTAAAGTGGGAGGTTAGTTGCTAGATCTAGCAAGGAGCTTCCATTTCATAGCATATTGGGTCAAATTTGACCTTGCCATTATGCTCGGAAGGCCCAAAAATCCCTATTTTGATATATAATACTTCATTTTTGGCATCATAATTTTTTTTGATGACTTTTAAATTTCCAACTGACTATCTTAAATTTGACTTCCAAACGACCATCATCAAGTACTGGATTAAATTTGATGGAAAAATGACCATCATAAGTAATTTCTTAAATTTGACAGTCAAATGACCGTCATTGGCGATTGTGTTAAATTTGACGGCCAAATGATCGCCTTTAGAAATTACAAACTAGAAATTCATAGGTGTTGCCAAGTCATTCTCATTTTGGAAACTTTTGGGGCTCTATTCTTGCTCCTACAGTAACATTTTTGGGTGATT
Source organism: Sequoiadendron giganteum (assembly GCA_007115665.2). Classification (NCBI taxonomy): domain Eukaryota; kingdom Viridiplantae; phylum Streptophyta; class Pinopsida; order Cupressales; family Cupressaceae; genus Sequoiadendron; species Sequoiadendron giganteum. Next base: position 430,876,595 of record CM021107.1, on the reverse strand, counting down.
TTTTTTTAAAGTGCATACTTTTTCGTGTAGGGTGGGATTAGATTTATCTCTCTTGTGTAAAATTTTTGCTTTGAGCTTGCGGCCAAATTTATCAATTTGTAAGCACTAAGATCAAGTCCACTTCGTTGTTGTTGGCAAGTAGCACTTGTAATCACACTAAACATAAAGTGCCAACCTCGTATATTTCTTGGAGAGTTTCATGGTTGAGTAATTTGTGGGGTAATCTTGTGTTTGTTGTTGGTTGTAATCATGTCTTCTAATGCATAGAAAGTAAAATGTGATGACTATGGGAAGAAAAAGCATATAATTGATAAATCCTTGCTAAAAGAGCTTGATGATTTGAAACTTCTTTATGAACTTCATTAGTTGTAGCAGCTTTATATTACCAATGGTATCAATTTACCTAATTCCTTTGAAGCAACATCAATTGAATCATCTAGTGTTCTTACTTCATCATGTTTAAGGACATAATGGGGGATGATAAGTGTAGTCAAATGACATGCACTAAAACCTCGTTTCCATGTACTGTTGTACTTGAGGATGCTTGTGAATCCATAGATTTGGCTCCTTGTGATTCAATACAATAGGACATACATTGTCTTCCAAAGATGACTACTTGGGATGAGTACTTGGCAAACATTGGTGGTTTATTTTGTGAGTCCACATTTCAGATTTGGGAGACATCATTGATTGCATTCACCTTCTCTTTGATGGAGATGATCCTTATTCAATTTTTGTGAGGGAACACTCTAACCCTCTTGTTCATTCTCTACATGATCATCCTTTGCAATTCGAAATGAGTGTGGATTCTTTTGAACAACATTTGGAGGATGCTTCTTTATCTTCAAAGGAGGTATCTTTGTATTTGGATTGTGTTCTATAATCATTTCTAGGAGGTCCTAGGTTGTCACCTTCTTCTTTGATTGGGCATGTATCTAATTTGATTGTGACATATTCATCTACCTTGGACATGGAGACATTTGATCATTCTTCAAAGACATCACAAATGATCTTTATTTCTACATCTTCCTATTCAGAATGGGAAGCATTCCTATATTTGTACTTGGTATATCTTCTTCCCAAGGGGAGAAACATTATTTGTAGGCATTAGGTCATGTTCTGCCTTCAAACACTTACCATTTTTGTAGGATATTACATATTGAGGGGGACTGCATGGTCTCTCTTCTTCTCTTTTATGGGGGTCTTTTTCCTTGTATGGGTTTTTTTTCTTCTCATGCATCATTAATAGCATCTTATTTTCATCTCTCTTTTGGGGAGGAGTTTTATCCCACAAGGTTTTCTCGTTTTCTCCATTTGGGAGAGATTACATTTGCATATGTACATGGGTACAGAAGATGGCCTCATAACTAGGACCCATCTTTGTTTCATTTACATAATTATACTCCCTAAGTTGTACTTAAGGGGGGTGTTAGTGTAAATAGATTTTTTACCTATCTAGGTCCTATTTACATGTTAAGTCCACTTAGGTCCTAAACATATTTAACTTGTTTAGATGAGATTTCATCATTTTATATTTTATTAAATATTAGAGTCCTAGGTCATTTAATGTTGACTCATATCATTTAATAATGACACAATCATTTAATTTTGGTACTTCATCACACCAAGTTGTCTATATAAGCAAGGAATCATATGTACAATAAAACATATTCAATCTGGCAACCTTGCATCCATAATCATAGCATGATATTTCTACCATTTCTCTATTGTGGAAGTTATATTGTCTTGTAGGTGATCCTAAGGTGTTGAGGAGTTCAACATAAACTCATACACTTGGCCTACCATACTTTGTATAACAATAAATCTTATACCTCCAACTACCACCTGTAATTCATTCCAAGAGTTCATGAGCTGGATCGTGCCCTTGCATCACCTAAAAGTAAGGGGAAGAGTCTCCTTTCATAAAGATGTTTCAAATTTATTTCCTCTTCCTCAAAATAGAACAAGAGGAAGGTTCAAATCTAAGGATTTTTCCACCTAATTTTTTTAAGACACTATAATTTGAATTCTCATAATGCTCATTATAATTTTGATGGCAAACAATAAGGAGGGTCACACACACACACAATCTTGAACTCGTGTCACCCATATATTTCTAGCTAGGAAAATAATTATAAAATCCCTTTATCCATCCTTAACTAATCTATCATTACTCCCCATTAGGTGAGCTAGAGTCACATCATGAGTAGCCCAAGGCTTAAAATTATATTTGCACATGTTTCAAATTAATATCAATAAGCTCAAATTGATTAAATATTTTACACAATAATATGACCACATCGAAGATAGTCATATACAAATAATTAAGGCACTCCTCAAATCATCTCATCATTAATAATATTTCCCACAAAAGTTAGGAGGCCCTTGATATTAGTCTAAAATATCCAATTTTCTAACCCACAACCAATATTAGCCAACTTGTTTGCCACCTTATCCCTTTCATGATATATTTGATGAATATTGATTTTTTTAAAATATTTCCTTATATCTTCTATATATATTAAACTTGGGGGATGTTCAACTTGACGAAATATATAATTATTTTATAATCCCCCTCTATGTCAGTTTGTTGAAATCCCCTTATATGTCAATTATTTTAGAATCCCACTATGCCAATTCTTGTTCAAGAGAAATGAGGAAACTATAGATAAAGCCCATGAGCCATTTGGTTGAAAGTTTCAAATGAATGTGGTTGTATGGATATGCACAAATAATTTTTTTAAAGATCTATCAAGCAAATGCAATTTTGATACAAATCTAACTAATTTTTTTCCTCGAGCCCATAATTGTAATTAAAAATATTTTTATAATTTATAATTTGGAGACTCGACTCAAATTCATCTACCTTTTTCCAAATCTATTCTAGAAAAAAATTCTACTCATTTTACAAATTATATTCTTAGATTTACTCTAAAATTTATATTAATCTAAGTTGTGAGGGCAAATAAAAAGTGTGGGAACTAGAAAAAATAGTAAATAATCACATTTTAGAGGATCTAAGTAGTATCAACACGTGTTTCATTTGAAGGGGATTAACTGTATTTAAGTAGTGAGTATTCCTTACTATAACATAGAAATATAAAGTCATTAATCTATTTTTTAATTTATATATGCAACACATTTTAGTTTTCCATCATTAATTAGCAAATAAAAATCAAGCTTAAAATTCATATGAAGTTACGAGATCTCTTCGTTTTCTTAATTTTGTTGATGGATATTAGGTGTAGATATACATATCTAGTTTACATTTTTATTTTCGATTTAAAAAAAAAAAAAACTATTATTTTTGTCTCGAATTCATGTTTTATTTCTTTGAACTAGTCATGCTTTTTTTTTTACAAATGTGTGTGTGTCTTGTTTAATATTTTTTTTCAAGATGAAGTTTGAAGATATTCTAAAAACTATTAACACCTTTTTGCAACCATGACTATCAAAGAACCAATTGTTGAATATTCAAATATTTTTTAATGACCATCAAAAGCTCACTTTTTAGACAGTTAATAGTTTGTTAGATCACTAGATTTTTGTTAACTAAGAAGAACTAAGTATTCATTTATTTTCTTTTAATGTATTCATAAATATTGGAAGCTTGTGTATGCTCTCCTCTCACACCAATTGTCGATCTTGAGGATAAAAAATAGTTCCAAGTTTTGTTTTTTTTTTATTGTTTAATCCCAAAATGATATCTTGCATATGCTCTCCTCTTGTACTTTTTGGCGATCTTGATGATTAGACACAAATATCATCTTCCTAAACTTTTTTTTGTGGGTCTACCTTGGATTTCATCACCAAGGGGACAACCTAAACTCTAGCATTCTAGTGGAATATAAATAGTGGGGGGTGAATCAAAATTCATGCCTCTTGGAATTCAAAATTTGTAAGTTGGGCTAAGCCCCTACGAACTTCATACCTTGGGGAAGTGAAGGAGAATAGTGGGTTAACCTCTTCCCTTGGTTGTATCACATATTTTACTTTTATTTTCACAAATTAGGCCTCACATGCTCTTTTGATATATTAAGGATATCTCTAAAAGCCTTGTATAGTCAAGATTAATACCATTGGTTGTATTTCCTTGTGATGCATTATATACTGGTTAGGCCTCAAAAGTTATCCACACCGCACTTTTAGAGTGAGGAGATAAAGATAAATTTAGGTAAGGCTGTGGAATCCAATGTAAGGAGTGCATACCCATGGTACATTACCTTGCATTCCTTAGCTATCCATCACTTGATAGATAATATGTTTATGACCCTACAAGGATTGACACACCCACTTGATTAATTTAGGACTATTTATGTGCATTGTGTGTCTATTAATGTTAGATCAACCCTACTCACTTTAAGCTAGAAAGGGGAAAATTATCCTTTTGAGCATTAAGATATTTCTTTTTATATTTTATTTATGTGTCATAACTTAGTTTACAATGACAAAGCTAAAAAATTCCAAAAAAAATGTTCTCATTTTATTATTTGTTTATGTTTTCATCACTTTATAAGGCTTAAATAATGGCCATCATCCACCAACCAAACCAAACCCAACAATTATGCTTCATAGACATTAAGAAAATCAACCATTTCTGTCCAAAATACCAAACTCTATCAACTACCTACAATTTAATCCTAGCTTCCAAAACCATTTTTTTTCTAATAACATCATCTGAATTTCATTATAGTCAACCCAAACTCATCCACAAATAGCCCAAAACATAAATATAGTTCCACCTCAAATTATTGTCTAATTAATATAGATCAAATATTATTTGAAATTAAGACTCCATCCCTAATCATTATTAATTATTGTGCTCTTAATAACTTTGTCTATCTTAAGTAGCAAGCCAATTGAAATCAAATCATTCCATCAACTTCAAAAAAAATTGACTTAGGAACTTGGCCTATCCTAAGTTTAATGTTCAAGGAATTTCAATTGATTCTTCTTGATAACTTTCCTATCTCAAGTATGAAAAATAAAATTATCCATCCCAAGTCCTTAATTAAATGTTTTTTTTTTAATTTAGAATTATCATCCCAATAGATTTCAGATCAATTATTTTCCATCCAATACAAATATCACCCCTTTAAACCATCTGACTCATCAACCTTACCAAATCCTCAACATCTCCATCCTTAGTGATAAATTTCAAAAATCTAAAAATCTAAAAAAACTCATTAATAAAAAATCCAAAAAAAATCATAAATCCAAAAAGGCCAATTTTTTTGAAAATATAAGAAAACCCCAAAAAATTGAGCTACCAATTCATGCCACCCATCTCTAGGTCACAAGAAAAAAGAACATGGAACAAAATAACCAAAAACCTTTTACAATTAGCCATTATAGCGATTGTGAAACTCACAAGACCAAATATAACATGAGATAAATTAAGAGAAAGAAAATATGGTAAGACCACTAGAGTATTCCCAAAGGTTCATAGAGTTTATCAATGAAGATACCACACAAGCTTACTTAGATTGCCATGTGAACTTAAATATGAACTATTTATTATAAAAAATAATAGTGGAGAGAGTTACTAATACCCATAAGTTTGTGTTCATGTCTAAACTTAATAACCTAATTAGATAAGAGCCCATGATCACATCCACCTTAAAAAATACATGAGATAGCCATTCATAACAAATAACCACTTACCCTTCTAATAATTATCACATGCTAGAGAAAGTGTTTGCCATATTTCCTAATATATCATCATCTAATCTAATCCTCTCACTTTGGATACAATAATGAATCCATATCACACCTACCAATCGACACATGATCACTTCCCATCTACCTCACAACACAACATTTCACATCACATTCAAATTCCATCTAACCTCATTCATCTTAAAATCCAATCCACTTTAACCGGCCAAAATATTCCTCCTCTATTTAATCCACCTCAAATAACATCCCATCCATGTCACAATAAATTTAATATTTATTACCTATTTCCACACCACAACCAATACTTTCTCAACTGGCTATAATTCCATGTGACGCCCCGTCGTGCTAACCCCAAAGGACAACATAAACAAAAAATTACCACACATTTTTTTATTTTTTATTTTGAAAGTAGAACAATACATAAGATGAACATGAACATATATAACATAAAAAGCAATTATACAATTACAATGACTATTACATCCTTCGGGGTACACGAAACGACATCACGAAAACCTAAAACTAAAACCATAATGATGACGAACGAATCAAGATTACATAAAGATAACATATAACCATCCATCATCAAAGGAGATAAAAAGTAGGGATAACTTAAAGAAACCCCCCCCTCAGCGAAGGTGCAAAATCCTGGCAAATCTTTCCTTTTATTTGAAAAAATTATTAATTTTCTCTGGCAATCTTATGCACATTATTCAAAAAAATTTAAAACCCTGGCGAATCTTAATGAATAATTGGTAAAAAAAAAAAATCACACTGGCGAATCCTAGTGAATAATCACTAAAACAATTAATTACAATGGCGAATCTCTCCTTTAAAAATTTTCATAGTTGGTCGGCACAGTTCCCTCATATTTTTTAATTTTTTTTAATATTGAAGTAGGGGCCCGGGGGTGGCAACCACCGATGAGGTCAAGGGGGCAGATCCCCCTTGTGGGGCTTGAGGGGGCAACGCCCCCTCACGGGGTCCGTGGATAGCGGCCCTAGCGCGCTCCTGCCCCTCGCCACCAAGCATATATTCCCTATAAAAAATGCATTGGAGCACACATGGATTAAGCATTTTTTTAAATTTTCACGTAAAAAAAGGATTATATGAAAAGTGAAATTATTACCATCGATTAGCTTTTGAATCGAATGGTTGCAAGTGAATTTTGTGACTTTATATGCACATGCCTTTTAAAAAGGTTGTTGAGACCCAAAATTTATTTTGGGCCACATGATCAAATCTAATTGTGTGGCCCAAAACAAATTTCGGGCCTCAATAACCTTTTTAAAAGGCACGTGCAAATAAAGTCACAGAATTCACTTGCAGCCATTTGATTAAAAAGCTAATCGATGGCAATAAATAATAAACCTATTCAAGGCTAAAATATCCCTAAAATGAAATGGTAAATTATTATTAGTGGCGATATTTCCCAAAAATTAATTGTAAGAATATAAAATTACTGGCGAATATAAGTAATATTTGTAATTACAATATAAACTATTGGCGAATCAGTTCCGATGATGCGTCGTTTAAAAAATAATGCATTGGCGAATTAATCGAGACAAATTTATTTTTTTGTTAAAACTTAGTGATTCGACATCCTTTCTAGCTTGTATTATTCACCATTTTTGGAGGTCCCAATTTCAAATATTCACCAATTGACGAAGATTCGCCACTAAAGTTTTCCTTGGCCTGATCTCTCTCCATGAGAGCACTGTCTCTCTCCATCCGTAGGGCATCCCGCGCTACAGTAACCACTCTCAGCCTCTCCTCCACCTTCGAGGTCCAACATTGGAATGTCCTCTTCCTCTACGTCACCCTCTCGGCCCTATCCCTCGTCTCCCCACTGGTGCCGACTGATCTGGATCTGTGTATGGCATAGGAGGATGTGTTGCCCACCAAGTATCATATGCAAAGTTAGTCCTAGGATCCGTTGCTCCACCCCTTCATCCCCATTGTAATGGTTGTAAAGCCTGAATATTTGCCTCTACATTAGCAATTGGTATCATGGGCCCCCACCAAGGAACCTCTCTAGATGATCGAGCAAACTTTGCTCGTCCTCTCAGCTCATCCTGCACCTCACCAAATTGTCTCAACACACGATCTGACAGATGTCTCTCTATGATGTAAACACTAGAAACAGTCCTCCCAATCAAGTACTGTGTCTGCTGACACTAGGGAAAATGCCTTGCCTGTCCTCATCCGACCATCTCTCACAATCCATGTACGGTCTCCATATAAACTGAACCAATGTGTCCAATGCATGTCTCCAATACCTGGTATCTCCCACATGGCTCTGTGTGATGTGTCCTGCATAGTGGAAAACATAAGGAGATCTCGCCTCCCGATCAACAGTAACTGGAGGATGAAACACAATGCGTTCCCATGCCCAAACCATGAGAAGAGTAGTCCTACAACTCATCAACTGCGCATCTCTATATGCTATATTATGTAGATGGAAGTACAACATAGCTAATAGACAAGGACCCCAAGCATATACAACCTCTCTCTCTAACATCCCAACTAACATCTCCCCCCACCCAACAGGAAATCCATGACCCCGACGGTCAAGAAGAACTATCCCAACAATCAATGGACATAATATACAGTCTATCTGCTCATACCTATCCGCTAGCCAGGGAAAAATTTAGCGATGAATATTTGAAATCGAGACCTCCAAAAATGGCAAATAATACAAGCTAAAAAGGATGCCGAATTGCCAAGTTTTTACAAAAAAAAAAAAATTGTCTTGATTAATTCGTCAATGCATTATTTTTTAAACGACACGTCATCGAAACTGATTCGCCAGTAGTTTATATTGTAATTACAAATATTACTTATATTCGCCAGTAATTTTATATTCTTACAATTAATTTTTGGGAAATATCGCCACTAATAATAATTTACCATTTCATTTTAGGGATATTTTAGCCTTGAATAGGTTTATTATTTATTGTCATTGATTAGCTTTTTAATCAAATGGTTGCAAGTGAATTTCGTGACTTTATTTGCACGTGCCTTTTAAAAAGGTTGTTGAGGCTCGAAATTTATTTTGGGCCACAAGATTAGATTTGATTATGTGGCCCAAAACAAATTTTGGGACTAAACAACTTTTTTAAAAGGCACGTGCATATAAAGTCATGGAATTCACTTGCAGCCATTCGATTCAAAAGCTAATCGATGGTAATAATTTCACTTTTCATATAATCTTTTTTTTTATGTGAAAATTTAAAAAAATGCTTAATCCATATGTGCTCCAATGCATTTTTGATAGGGAATTTATGCTTGGTGGCGAGGGGCAGGAGCGTGCTAGGGCCGTTTTCCCCGGACCCCGCGAGGGGGGCGTTGCCCCCTCAACCCCCACAAGGGGGCTCTGCCCCCTTGAACTCGTCGGTGGCTACTGCCCCCGGGCCCCTTCTTCAATATTAAAAAAAATTAAAAAATATAAGGGAACTGCGTTGACCAACTATGCAAATTTTTAAAGGAGATATTTGCCATTGTAATTAATCGTTTTAGTGATTATTCACTAGGATTCGCCAGTGTGATTATTTTTTTTTTACCAATTATTAATTAAGATTCGCCAAGATTTTACAAATTTTTGAATAATGTGCATAAGATTCGCCAGCAAAAATTAATAATTTTTTCAAATAAAATGAAAGATTCGCCAGGATTTTACACCTTCATTGGGGGGGGGGTTTCTTAAAGTTATCCCTGCCGCTAGCACCTGCCATCTAATCTCGTAGTGCTCTATGCCTAATCTCCTAATATCATCATATACGTAAAATCTACTAATCTCACTAAAACTCCTCTGGGTATCACACAACACTCTCTCTCCTCTGATAGGTAATCTAAGGATCCTATACACATCCTCCAACATGACAGTTGCCTCTCCAATAGGCAAATGAAACGACGAAGTCTCTGAATGCCACCTCTCGCATAAGGCAGTGAGCATACCTCTATTTGCCCGAATAGTGGGCATGGTGCATACATGCTGAAGTCCAAGTCTCCATAGCAAGCGTGTCTCTGTACTCACTAATCGATCTCTGAGCTCGAAAGTATCCGGTCGTGACTCTCGAGTATAAATAGGATCTAGTATAACCTACAAAGGGCATTCAAACAAGGTGTGAACATCAAATCATTCCAGTTTTCTATCATAATTTTTTTTCTAAACTTTGATAGTCAAATGCGTCGTTTTAAAAAATATATGCGGTGCACATTTCATATGCGTTATTATTATTTGCAAATACGGTGCATGACCCTACATGTGTCGAATACACAAGCATATGCATCGCAAAACCAAACAACTCAAACAAACAGACAAATGCATCTAAATAATTGCACATGCATCACATTTTCATTTCCTATCTAATATGCAAATGCGGTTCATTTTGGCAAATATGTTTTACTATCCTACCTGTGCATAAATAACTTTCAAATGTGATGCAAGCATTCACATGCGTTTCACAAATTATCAAATGTGTGTATGCCCTAAAAAGACCTAACCATGCCTAGGTGTGATTTCACATATGTGTCATATCACACGCAGATGCGTCGCATATGAACGCATATGCGTTGTAGATAAAGTGACGCATTTGAATATTTAAATGTGGAGGCCTAAAACTATGTGCAAAACAAAAATTCAAGAGATTGTTTCAAGGTACATACAGGGGGTCCCGCGTCGGCTGGCCGTCAGAAAGTTCGGATCCGATATCTGTGATGGTGGGTGTACGATACGAGAGACATTTCGTCGAGAACTTAGAGCAAAAATATTCTATTCTTCAAGTCTATAGGGTGCAAATGATTTGAATTTCACCCTAATTTCTATTTATACTTAGAGTTAAAATGAAATTTCTTTTGACCTTGTCTATTGGCCGTGTAAACTTCCATCTTCCATCGACCCGTACACGTCCCTAACACTTCCAAATTCAATTCCGTCAACTCCATAGCATTTCTGGCCATCAAATTGACTTATCGGGAATATTTCCTGATTTTTTTGAAAATTTTCAAAAATTTGTCAATTTTTCCGAGGGGCATACTCTAACCTATTTTATACTAGGGCACGATTGAGACATGTTTTTAACGATTTTCTTTGACACAATGCGATAAACAACATTGTATTAAAGAGGGACAAACTGTAGACACTGAAAATTGGTATAAGCCTGCGAATACCACTTTCGACATAATTTTCTAATGTCCATGGTCATGATTAAGTAATGTTAATTATTTAATTATTTCCTAAACACATCTTTCTTTTATTAATTAAATAACCTTTTAATTATTTGATTAATTCATTATGACCCCTATTCAACTCTAATTAATTAAATAATTCTCTTTCTGAATTAAATAATTTATTATTTAATTTACCTCTTATCATATTTTGACTATAATTAAATATTCTTTTCGAATTATTTAATTATTCAATTAACCTTTTTAGTTATTTAATTCAATTATTATTTAATTAAATCATTTTAATTTTGAATGTTGAATTAAATTAACATTTAATTCATAATTAATTCTTTTTGTCGCATTCTTTTGTTGTCCAGTTAACTAATTATTCACTCACCATCTGAATCAAGATCTATTTAAATCCGTTAGTTATCTTTGGATTCGATATTTGATCATCTTTACGAAAATGACTCTTTGTCACAACCAATCAATTAACTAGTTCTAACTCATATGCATGAACATATTTATTTATTAAATATCTTTATTTAATTAATTAATTCATGTGTGCATTTGAATAGATCATTCTCCAAGTTCTAACTTTATCTTTTTCATTCAAAGTCTAATTTTTCTATTTTTGAAGACTTTCAACTGAAGGTTAAATCATTTATTTAATCTTAATGTCTATTTTTAAATATTTTTGAACAGTCGTAACACCAGATTAAATTATTATTCTAATTTTATTTTTATCCTGCAAAATTTCCCAACTCACGTTCTAACTGACACATAATTCACATCGCATGACATTCAACAATCTCGATCGTTGATTTCTCTTTTGAATCTAAGTCAATCGTTTGAAAACCAACTTTCTATAAATTGGCTGACCTTTGCCATTATTCCTCCTCCCGAAATTAATACACTTTTTGGAAGAATTTAATCTTCGATATTTTGCTTAGATATACGTCAAAGCTAGGCTTGCATACATACTGAAAATTTGAAGGCAAGAATACCAACATGGCAAAATGGAGAAAGACAATCAAGATAATTCGAAGAAATGGATTGATATTCGGTGAGATTGTTCTATGTTTTACGTTATTTTTTTTTTAATTCATTTGATTCGTTTTTTGTTGTTTGATTTGGATTTATGCACGTTCAGATTAGATTTAACCATCTTACTGTGCAGTGTTATTTTATCTATGTTACAAAAATCAATTTACATATGTAATACATCCCTATCAAGAATACATATAAACAAGGTGATGTACACAATTCACTCATATATATGATTATTGGTACTTCAATTTAACACTAAATATGTCATATAATTTGAATACAATTACCCCTTTTCACTTGTTTATAAAATTAATATGTTCATGACTAAATAAGTTATATCAAACAATTATGTCATCGTAAACGATTCTTTAAAATATTAGTAAATTAATAGTATTAATATAATACTAAATTAATATTTTATTAACTTGATTATAAAATTATTAATAATTAAGATGCATTAACATTTTTATTAACGTCACTAAATTTACTAATATTTTCTATCTTTATTAACAAAATCACTACGAAACTTAGATTAATTTAAAAATTCCTTTAAATAGACACATGAATAATTTAATGGAATTTTCTTAAAGTTAATTTCTTTAATTAAAAAAAAAGACAATTTTATACCACTACGTTTGTCTTATATGAACTTTTCTTCCCCTCCCACTTTAAAAGAATAGAATTAAAGGATTTAACTATATATGCATTTTATATAGCCACGTAAAAGGAAGTGGAAACGTGGTGGCTTAGGATAAGTATTACACTTGCATTGTTTTGTATATATATATTTTGGTTCCTTTAAAAGTCCACATCATGTTTCCTTCACCACTCATGAGGGAGGGATAATGCATAGAGAGGAAGCGTTAATGTGAAAACATGCCTCTAATCTCATATTTCGTGTTTTCATGGGGCTGCTTAATTTATTTTGGAGTTATTTGTGAAGCTGATGGCCCTATGCATGTTTAATTTTTCTGCTTATTTTTTAACACCCAATTTAGATTTGTATTAAGAGTATTAATAATAATCTGTAAAAAAAAAAATTTGTATTAAGAGTATTAATAACAATATGCAATTGTTGCTTATTTCCAATCCCTTTTTTTTTCCACAGTTTATTTTCAATTCTTAAACAATAGCTACTCCATTAAAATAGGAAAAGATTTCAAATTATCTTTAACCAACAATAAAATTTATGCATGGGAACATTCCCGCTGCTTAAATTTACGCTGAAAATGAAGTTAAGCAGCCGCATAAAGACATGAAATAAGAAATGAGATCTCAAAGAATGCAATGATTGCAGGGGGTGATGTTCTTGAGGGGATTATTGGTGTTGCTCCATGAAAAGAAGATTAAACCTGCACTATAATAGTGTGTTACGTAACAGCTATTCAGTAATAACTAAGGGACATCCATCCAAACATAACAGCAGGGAAATTTTGACATATGGACCTGTGGATCAAATATGAATATAGGCAGGGTATTTCCAGCAACACTACTTTTTAATTGGATCCTAAAAATGCTGCACCTACTATAGATTGTCATAAGAATCAAGCTGGTATTTAAACCTTTAAACTTCCTATTATATTCAAGTGTCGCAGCTGAGACAAGCTGATAAATGGAATCAGAGAGATTATTTAAAACTCTACAACATTCTAATTTCAAGTGCTGCAGCTGTGACAGGTTGCCAACGAAATCAAGAAGGCTATTTACACCTCTACAATCTTTTATGCTCAAATGTTGCTGCTGCGACAGGATACAAAAGGTATCAGGGACATTGTTTAAAATTTATACCCCCTCCAAAGACTAAAAACTGCAGCAGTGATAGGTTGCGAATGGTATCAGGGAGATTATTTAAATTTATACACCCTCCACAGTCTAAACTTTACAGCTGCGATAGGTCGCCAGAAAGGCTATCCATGGTTGCAGGGTGCGCACAAATTGGATTTGTTAAAAAAGCTTTAGAACCCTTCAAGTAAATGCACTTGGCAGGTGAAAAGTTGGATTCTTAGAATGGGGAATGTGTTTGACACAAACAATATGGACAAATTTCAATAATGAAGAATTTATGCACAAATTCTCTCTTGAATGATTTCAATCTGTGAAAGCACTTAACTATGTAAGGTGAAGGATGTCGTACTGTTAAAACCTAAATGTATGCATTTATCAGGATTTAGACTGTAATTTTCATTTAAATGAACATACTCTATAACCTTCGAAGATACCTTACTTCAAGCTGCAGTTCACCAAAATTGGAGAAGAGAAAGATTAATACCAGAGAGGAAGAGATTGGAGGAGCGAACACTGCAGAAAATGCTTCCCCGCATCCCCTCTACCTTTGCCCAACAGGGAACTGTGCTGTCAGATGTTGTAAAGGGATTATTCTTCAGGGATGCGAACCATTTCCGTCTTTTTTTTTTTAAATAGATACAATGTTCAAGCAGAGGATCTTGGAGATGCCAAAGATGGGACAAACTCTTCAGACAAGAATCACTTATTGAGGGGAAACGATCCTCTTTTTCTGTTCTTTTTTAACCACTACTGTCCTCTCCAACCTCCCCTGAAAACTTCCGCCCTCCTCTTTTTCTTTCCACCCCCCCCCAAAACTGAACACCACCGCCTTAGTTAGGGATGCATGCAAAAAAAATAAACGCATAGGCAAGGCACGTGTAATGCTTGACAAAATCCTCGAGGAGACGTGGAACTCTAGAAAGAATGCTTTTAAGCAAAGTGACGGCAAAAGCAAAGGCAAGTGACATCAATAATGAAATGAAAGATTTTAATGACGTTCACGAGACTAAACAGTTTATGGGACCGAGACAAATAGTCTAATTTAGTCGGATCTCCTGCTACTAATTTCGACTAGAAGGTTGGTCGTTTGATTGATCTTATCCTCCTCAAATAACTATTGCATATTGTCCACCCTTAAAGTATTTGCATAGTGAGTACATATATCTCATAAGTTGTGCATTCCATGACAAAGTGTCATTCTATCTCCACCACTCTCTAATTACAGAATATGCATGTTCTTTCTTCCCAAATTTCCTTAGGTATCTTCCACCTACCAGTCTCACATTTGAAATGGTGTGATCCCATCCTCAATTATGCAACCAACAACCTCGCTTTCCCTTTAATAACTGCACCTAAATAGCTTTTTTCACCATGATTTTTTGATAGGTTAAACTCTTTGATGTAGTATGTTTTTTTTCGCCCAATCTGATTTGACCACATGGCAATCCTGAATTTTTCTTTCATGTAGTTTTTTATTTCCCTATTGGTGTCAGGACACTCATGTAATATGATGTCCCACTTGTTCAACCACTTGATGTTTTGCTTCATCCAAGTTTTCTTTCTTTGATCTAACATCTTTTTCATAACCATTTTAGGCCACCTGTGGTTATCCATGTTTTCGCTCTTTAGATAACTTATCAATCAGGTTATCGTCGATGCTTCCAAAGGAAAAGCCCCCGCTTCGGCTAAAAGAATTTCATATGGGATTGTGGCTTTAACTTTGAGATTGTTAGTTATTAAGTGTCTCTGAATTCTTTCTATTTGTCTCCAACTGCACTTTGACATATTGTTGCCTCACACTTCACACCCATAAAATACAATCGATGTGACAAGTAAACCAAAAAGGATTTTCTTGGTCTTCCAATCCCAAAGTTTAGCTTTTCTACATCTATTTTGAAGCAAGTAAGAAGCTTTCCAACCTCCCTGAATCCTTTTCGTTCTGCAAGTCTCCCAACTGAGCTTATAGTGAAAGTCAATCCCAAGGTGTTTGTATTCTTTCACAATATCAAGTGGATTGCCTTCAAAAGGAAATGCATGTTGTTTATCTTTTCCATTCAATGAGAAAATCATGATTTTGGTCTTGGAGGTGTTCACTTGCATCCCAACTTCCTGACAAAAGTGTTCTAGAGCTTTCAAATGTTCTCTTAAACCATGAGTTGTTTTTGAAATTAAAATCAGATCATCAGCATATAAAAGTAATTTCAAAACATAACCTGCCAATTTAATACCATCTCCACCTTCCTTGCTTAACCAAGCTTCCAACTTATCAATGTATAGCCCAAAAAACGTAGAGGATAAAAGGCAACCCTGTTTACCACCAATGTTGTCGTCAAAACATTTAGACATACCTTCACTCGTTTTGATTTTAGCACTAACTTTCTCATACAACATGTGACTAACAGTCCTATACACATTTGGAATGCCTAATTCTTCCATCCTATTCCAAAGTTTGTCCCTAGGCACTGTGTCGAAAGCTTTCTTGAAGTCTACAAAACAACAATAAGCTTCTTCACTCTGAGTGTCCCAAATTTTCTCAATCAAGTGTCTAAAGGTGATGCAATGATCAATGGTAGAGTGTTTGGACCTAAAGCCTACTTGCCCCTTTGCCCTTTTGCCCTCATTTTTTGCCCATTTGTTGATCCTACGCTCAATCATGCTCCCAAAGAGTTTGCCAAAGATAGGATTGACTATAATTGTGTGGTAGTTAGATAGGTTATTGATATCACCACTTTTAAATAAAAGGATGACCACAATAGTAGTCCACTCCATAGGAAAACCTTCTTGATTGACATTGTTGAAAATTCTTTTTATGTGAGGAGCAAGAGTTTCAATCCCCCATTTTAAAAATTCAGCCTGTAGCCCATCTATGTCCCGTGCTTTACCACTTGCTAGGTTCTCTATTCCCTATTTAATATCATCTACATTGAAGAGTTCCATTGAGGTGTTAACAACTGGAGGGTAGTCTTTCTCGTGGTCCCGCTCGTAAAGAAGCCTAGCATACTCTAACCATTGGGCATCCGTAATATTGTTTTCCATCTTTTTTTTCTTTTGCTGTAGTTCCCTCCAAAAACCTTTAGGATTATGTTTCCCAAGAGAGATTAACTCCTTCCTTCTTTCGTTTACATACTCGATTTTTTTGGACTGTACTAGTTTTTCATAATTTTTCTTATATTTTTTGTCCATTCCTCACTCTTTTAAAGATCTCTTGGTTGCCTTACATTCTTCATCATACCATGGATTTGTCGGAAAAGTGTTTGTTGTCTCCATCTTGGAGTGAGACTTCTTGCATGCATTTAAAGCCTTGTGGATTATCGGAATCAACGAATTGCTTTGAATGTGGGCATCTACCTCTTTTGCAACATCAAACTCTCCATTATTTTTCCAATCATGGAAATGTTGCTTAAGGGCAACAC
This sequence comes from Sequoiadendron giganteum, assembly GCA_007115665.2. NCBI lineage: Eukaryota > Viridiplantae > Streptophyta > Pinopsida > Cupressales > Cupressaceae > Sequoiadendron > Sequoiadendron giganteum. The sequence goes on along the minus strand of CM021107.1, from coordinate 430,859,499 downwards.
TAAATATTTCCCTATTTTCTTGATTTATGAGGATTTTACCCTTGGGAGGGGTTTTTTATTGCATGTGTTGAGCCTGATTATTGTGTTGGCTAATTGGAGAGATGCGCAACTTAACCCGAAGAGGTAAGTGGTCATATTTCATCTCAACAAGGCAGTCCTCAATATCAAACTCCAACATTCTAGAACTAAAACTCTAAGAGAAAACCATGTAGTCCACCACACTTTGACCATTATAAGTTTTGCAAGTGATACCCCTTGACTTCGGCCAATCTCTCATACCATTGCAGATAACCATGCCAAATAAAGTACAAAGCCCTAGTAATTCTGCTCCAAACCTATTCACAGTGTCATTACCATCTTGAGATGTTCTTTCCCAAAGAAGACCACCACCTTCTTCTAACCACAAAGGATTGTTCTCCCCTTTATCTTCACTGCTCAACTGTAGAGATTGGTTATTAGTTGTCCTTGTATTAAAGTCACCCATTAAAACCACATCCCCAAGCGTGTTGAAGATAGAGATATAATTTTTTAGAGATGCATATGGGTCTTCATTGTCTAAATTTTGCTTCTTATAAAACTTTGAATTTTTTGGAGTAAAGTAGCATGCAACTAAACTGAAAGTTACCCCATTTTCTATTATTTGTAGCCACATGTACTGTTTATTTGTGTCTTCTTTTACAAATTCAACAATTCCCTACCACTTTTCATCTATTAGCACTGTGACTCGTCCATGACCTTTGCACGTTTCATTCCCTTCATTCCAAACCGAAACTTTCTTATACCCTTCGAAATCAAGAACTTTGCAACCATCATGTTCATGTGTTTTTGTGAGAATGATAATATTCTTTCCTTTTGCTATGGGCCCCAAACCAGGTCCTCTTCTCCTTGGATATCATCTACAATTCCAACTTACAACATGTAGATATTCCTGTGGGGCCCCTATTTCCTATTTCTTGTTTGGAAATCGATCATTGATTTGGACTTTCCCGTTCTTCAACCAAGCCCACTTGCCTTCACTTCTTGTTGCCTTCACCTTCTCCCATTCTTTCCTTTGTTCTTCTTGTTGCTCAAATGTCAAATCTTCATTTAGGTAAATATGTGTGCCTCTAAGTAACCCCCTATTTTTTAGAATCCTATTCTTATCTTCTAAATTTCTCAAGATGACTCTTACATGTCTATCTCTTCCTCCCTCTACCTTTTTTCCCATTTTGTTAGCTTGTTGAAAATGCTCTGTCCATTTCAACTTATTTTTAAGGAAGTCCCTTGTTAGAATGTCAGTTCTCTCCTTCTCCCCAAAGTCTCTCAAACCTCTAATAATAATGTTTGCAACCTTGCTTTGCTTATCTTTTTCTTCCTTTAGTTGCCTTTTAACTTGTTTTTCAATGATTCCTTTTTGCTCAATTGATGAACCACTCACCACCTGTGACCATGATTTGGCCTCCTCTATCTGATCTCTTAACCAATTCTCTTTTATTTCCAAGTTTGCTAATGCCGATTGGATCGCCTTTAACTCCATTATGTTTTCACCTCCCTCCACTTCTGATTTCTCGCTTTTTGTTGTTTTCAATTGGTCTAACTCTTGTTTTAGAGTGACAAATTCTTGTTGTCTCCTCTCCACGTTAACTCGCAAATTTAGAATTTGTTCTTGCAGCCTTTTATTGTCCTTTTCCAACCTATAATTTGCCTCGATAACTATTTTAAATCTATTATCTTCGCACATCCCCATTGCTTCTAGAACATCAAGCCTGCTTTTCATTCTCATGAGCTCTTCTACATATAACTCTAATGACCATAGTAGGGGTGAGGACATAGGGCTATAGAGTTCCTGAGATACCTTATCAGTAACATTCTTGTTTGCAATGAACTCTTCTGTTTTGTCCATGATCTCACCCAACTTCTCCATGTTTGACTCGAGGTTCACTATTCCCTCTATTATCTTACCAATACTTTTATGCTTAGCTTGATTTGTTTTCTCTTCTTTTTGGGAGACCACCCTAGGTATACCTGCCTTGTTGTTACCAACCTTTGGTAAAATCAAAGTGAATTTTTTTTTTTGGTTTGCTTCAACTTTTGCTTCTAAGCCAACCTACGCCTTAAAATCCCATTGTATTGTTTTGTGTTCACAAAGATCAACCTTTCTTCTACGTTTATAAGATTTAGTATACTTGACAGAGAGGATCTCGCTAGCAAAGGTGCCAAAAAGTTTGCTAAAGCCCCCTCTTGGAAAGTGGTCCACCCATTTGACCACCGGGGAGTGTGAGATTTTAGAAATCTTAACCCTTCTTGACCTAGGGGGTTCAGGAGGTCGTTCAAATGCACATGAGGTTTTTTTTGTGATTTTGTTGCTACCTAAAATGTATTCTAAAGCCCCCATTCGCATTGAAATTGATTTTGTACTCGAGGTTTGTGGTCCTCCTGTCATGACACTTTGACATGCTAGACCTAGGTTTTCCCCCATTACTTCTTTGTTTAACTCTCCTGTGCTGAAAGAATATGTGTTTGTTGCAGGATTTCTAGGTTAAGCCGGTAGTGCCAGTTTTGTCCCGTAATGAAGAATGAGACAAAACGAAACTTATAAAATGTAATTGAAAAATAAAGCAACAAAGAAAGTGACGAGAGACTTGTTTGAGGGCTTTACTGCTTTGACCTTTTGGGCCCCTGTTCCTGCTATTCCTTTATGTGCCTCCTTTTCTCGACAAAAGCCACACATCCCTTGGAAAATGCCACCACCAAGCTTGGAAAACACTGCAGAATGCAGCCCTGGTAACCTTGCCAAGTGTTGTAGGAGCCCCAGTAAAAGGTGAGCGCAACCTTGGTGAACGCCCACAACCCTGGAAATGTAGACCCGCAGCCCCGGTAAAAGGTTGTCGCCTTCAAATGCACAGGAAATAAAGAAAACAAACATCTAGCAAGCTGGAGTAAACCATATGCTTAACCTAAAATACACCTTACCCCAAGGTGGGTTGAATTGGCAAAGCAATAGTTAAAATTTTGTTTTCTACAACTTTGAATTTTGGAAATATTCAAAAGAAATTTTAGAATAAAAGACATAAAATTCATCCAAATGACATTTAAAATATAAATAACAATATAACATCTCCTTAATTTATTTTTAATCAATTTTAGATCACCCTAGTCTCAAAACATCCTTTAATTCTTATTTCAATGATGGTATAAGTAGAGTTATTAATATTAATCTAAAATAATTTAATTTAAATAAAATTTGCTTTCTGCTTAATTAAAAACCAGTAACAATAATATTCCAATAACCAATTCAAGTCTCCTAAAGAATTCGAACATTAATTAGTTCTTCTCTTATTTATTACTCCTAAGTCAATACTCATAAATATTTATAATAAAGTGATTGTCATATTAGCATTCCTCTAAACCCGAAATATAGACCAAATTATTATTGTTTAAACTATTTGATTAATTGTCAATTATTTGAGTCCATTTTATTCATATATTAATGCATATATATATGAGAAATAATTATCAACTTTATACACTTATATTCCCCTTATCTTATAAAGTAATTTAAAAATTATAATAATAATGATTATCTTTTACAATTGAACAAATTATTTCTTATATTTAAAAAAAATTAAAATAAACAAAAGAATATTTATTTATTACTCCACTTTAAAAGAAATCTAAAAAGAATATGTATCTATTATTTTACTTTAAAGAAACCTTAAATAAACAAAAGAATATTTATTTATTATTGAAACCTAAAATAAACAAAATAATTTTTATTGTTGTTTTAAAAAGGTATGGTAAATACTTAATCTTTACCCTTATACATATCCTTACTTTATTTTACTACCTTTATCTAAGGGAGTGGGGATATTCTTTTCCTTATTTCAAGGGATTAGGTATTTAAGCATGGACCTAGATAACATACTTCTAAAAAGTTAAAGTAAATGGGTTAGGTGTGGAGCTGCAAGATGAGAAATTCCCAATGCCTTTCCTATTATGCTAGACTAAACAAGGACATTATTCTTCTTGAATTGTTTTGGACAGAACGTCTTTAAGAAATGTTATTTCAATACTTGATTATAAAGAGAAACAACATTAAACGACAAAAACACATGACCTCACAAGTCGCAAATAATTTACTTACCTACATGATGTGAAGGGCCAAAAATAGAGGGGTGCTACATTCCATCTGAAACCTCACATCACTCATCCTTGTTGCAACCTCCCCCAACATCTTTTCCACCCATAACATATTATCTTCCACCATTGAAATTTGAATCCAGTTATCAACAACTACCATCCAAACAATATTAATTAACACCCTTAAATTCGTCCCAATTCATCCATCAAAAATAATATATATGATGAAAAACACATTGCAATCCACTTATTAGCAAAAATCATACTGTCAACAACCATCATATCACACCATCACATCTTACCTACCAAATCCAACTCCTAGAATCACTTCACCCAAGAGTGGCAAGAAATAAAGGATATTCTCAAGGGGATACAAAAAGGACCTTGCACTAAAATAAAAAAATATAAATTTAGATAACAATGTCCCTATGTACCTTTGATAGATCAATAATAGTAGTAGTTTTCCCTCAAAATTTTGAAGTACCAAAATTTAAAAAATATAAGGGAAAGGGAGACCCAGACCTACATGACTATGTAAAATATTTTTTCATGGAATACTAGGAATTTTCATATAATTGAATCATATTATTCCCTCGAATTTTTGGAGGACAAGTACTTGAGTGATTTTTACACCTACCTCATGGATCCATTACAATTTTTATTCAATTAGTTGAGAAATTTGTAAAAACAAATCATATAACATAGAACATAAAATTTCAATGCTCGACCTTTACAATACCAAAAAATGTAATGGTGAGATCTTTTCTTCCTTTCTTTAATGATGAAGGAGTCTCACTAGTCACTTTTTTGGGGTCATACTAGAGAATTGACTCATTAATAATTTCATCACAAATTTTAATTTAGAAATGACCTTTCATTTGCAAGCCCATTGTGTCAAATTTTGATGAAATTAATGATAAAGGAGTCACCATTAAGAAATCCCTTGTTGCCAAATTTTTGGTAAAAATCTATAACAAAGACAAAGTTAACACTAAATAAACTAATGATAAGCCATGATTTTGGAATAAGAATAAAATATTATCAATGATAGGACAACTAATCTCAAATTTTTTTCAAACTATCCCCATAATTTTTTTTTAAAAAACCTAATGTTTAAAATGTCCAACATAAAACTCCCATTTTAATACCACAAGGACAATCTAAACCTTTGAATAATCCAAAATGCAAATATGCTTCTTTGGTGAAACCTATAGAAATACTATTTCACAAACTCATCAATGCTAACATGATCAAATTATCACAAGAACAACAATTTAATGAGAATAAACCTAAACCCTCATGGTATAGAGAAAATGTATATTGTGAATACCACTGTACTAAAGGTCATACCCTCCCAAAATGCATGAAACTAAAAAAAAATGTGTAGGATCTTATCAATTGTGGTGAACTCATTATGGAAGGTTATGTATCCTCTTCACCTAATGAGAAATAAAGCATTTATTAGGATCATTTCCAAAGTATGATAAAAATCATCCCTCCATGTCAAACAAAGGTTCATCCCAAAATTCTCATATAAACAATGTAAGTACCACTAAAATTCCCACCTCATATGACTTAATAGTTAATCATATCCACAAGTCAATACCATCACAATAAAAAGTCCTAATTGTATCATCACCACTAAGCATGGTTAAATTACCATTTGAGGGGCATCCTAATCCTCCCAACAAGCCACTTAGTATGAATTCCTAGAGCATCTTGAAAAGAATCCAATGTAGATATCTATCTTAGAGATTCTTAGATCATCACCTATTCACAAGGATATATTAGGCCATTCCTTAAGTGAGTCATGAGTCCTTAGCGATATCAACCTTCATCAATTACAATCCCTAGTGGGTCACTTGTCATCTCTCTATCTCCCTCTCCCTTTTCACTTATTTTCTCTTTCTCTCTTTATATGCTAGTCTCCTTAAGTGTGCATTGAATATGTCTTAAAGGTGAATTATCATATCCTTAATCAAATGACATGCTTCCTCAAGCATAAATCCCCAAGGACATATGCCATCCTTGGATTGTTGACATGAAACAACCAATCAAAAGTTAGTTTCTCTTTTCTCTCTTTTCCTTTGTATATATTATATTTCTCTCTCTCTCATGCTCTCTCTCTCTTCTCTGTCTCCATCTCTCTCTTTATATATATATCTATCTATCTAAATTTGTCTCTTTGTCTCATTCTTTATCTTTTGAGTTTCTTTCTCTTTATTAGCTGGTAGGCTACATATAGTGTGATATTTGAGCCTGAAACAAGTCTCACGCCTACAAACCACTACTGAGTTGTTGGAAAACAAGTTTCAATTGCCATTTAATGGTAAAATCCTCTAAAATATCAGGTAAAAGCCTCCAAAATCTCTCTTATCACATAAAAGCCAAATAAATATTGATTTGACAACTCGATGGGAACATTTAGTTTCCATTTGCAGTATTTTTTGTCAATTTGATAACTTTATTTTTTCATTTACGTTGGTTTATGTTTTAAATTTGTATGCAAATATTTTCATAATTAGATAATACTTAATTTCTTTAAAGAAAAAATCTAGATTTGTCTAAATTTATTTCATTCAATTATTTAGCACTTATTATTAATTGTTTAATCTAGCCACATGCAACTAGAATTTGCAATGCATCGATGCACACACACATACTCTCTAACATATTAATATGCATATAGTTTTCTATCGACATAATCCTTAAAACTCCTTTTAGCGCAAGTGCTAGTGTATATACCTCTCTCTATATAGAATTGTCTCCCCCTCTATCTTTTTTTCCTAATCTCTCCAAGGATCAATTAAACTACCAAATTTTTTATATATTAATTTAATTTGTTCCATATAAAAATATATTACTTATTAATTATAATAATTTCATATTTATATTTAATAATTTTTATTATAGAATATACTATATAATAATAATATAATAAATATAAAATTATTATATATAATTTAATTTGTATTATTATATTATGTTTATATATTATTTTTTTATATTATAAAAAATATAATAACTATAATTATTATTAATTATAATATTTTTTAATATATATTTAATAGTTTTGTTATTTTAATAAACATACTCTGAAACCCTCGTCGAAACCTTATTTTCAGGCTAAGCTCGCCAAATTGGTGAAGTGAAATGTCAATACCAGCGAGAAGAGTTTGGAGGAGGGGAAACCAATAGCGGCGGGGAAAGCAGCTAAAACCGACGAAAAACAGCCAGAAAAATGGCGAAAAATGATGAACGGCTCAGATTTGTTTAATTGTCTTGCATTGATACGGACGCAAGATAGCCGTCGATACGTTTTTACAGGTCGCCTTGTTCATAGAGGGAACGATTTCGGCGTAAAAATATATCGACTTACAAATTCAATTGTTCGAAATTTTTGCTTAAACATTACCGGCAAATAATATACTGGAATCTCAATATAGCTAGAGCTACTCTCTGAAAGTGAAAACCCCTCCGGTCTACAGATTTTTATACTTCTAGGGTTTAAGGCAGTTTACTGGAACCCTGGGATATATGCTAGTCTGTTAAAATTTCGATAAAACGACAACAAATTTGTAGAAAGAATGGAAGAAACTCTGAAGCGAAAGAGAGAGGACGATGACGAGGAGGAAGAAGAAGTAGTGGCGGGTTTGGAAGCCGCCTGTCCTCCAGCTAACAGCAATAGCGACGGAGGAGTTGTTTTTGTGCTGCTGAAGGCATCCCTCGAGGTTGGCAAAGTCGGCAAGGTAGCATTTTTCTCTGTTCTTTTGTCTTTTACGCTTTTTTCCCTTTTCTTTTTTTCATTGTAGAGACGTCCTCTCCCCCCAACCATCATGATTTTTGCCAAAGCGGAGAGATTTCCCCTGACCGGTGCCTGGTAGAAGTCAGGACTCTGGCAAAACTTAGCATAGTAAACCTGTAGAGAATAATGGAAATCACTAAAAAAATTAACCAAAATCACTGATATTGAGCCCTCCATGCTGCAAATCCACTTTTTTTTTTCCTCTTGGGGGTATTGTAAAACATAGTTCTAGATAATTTGTAAATTTTTGTGTTAATTGATCCGTATGCGTTTCAAGCTATCTCAAAATTACAGACGCTATATTTCCACAGTCCATTGTAACGAAATAATAATATTTCTGGGGAAAAACTGTTTTGAGAGTTTTGGAATCATGATATAAGTGTTTTAAGTCATCTCAAAATGACCTCCTCAGACACAAACATAATGTAGAAATCTGTTAATTTTCACAGTTTATTCCTGTACAAATTGTACACAACAGTTTTATTGCACAGTGCGCCAGCTCGGTCAAGATAAATAAAAAATATTAAAACAGAGCTCCTGAATTTCTATACTGACTGCCACTCATATAGGTTTTGTAACTGCAGTAGTCAATGTCTTTTAATACTCCAATGAATATATCTAGAGAAGAGATCAAAATGGTCTTAGGTTTTCATCAGCAAGCTGGAGTTAATGAGAAAATTTGGTTTCTGCCTTGTCTTTAGTTAGCATCAGTCCTTAGCAGTGATTACAACAAAAAGCTTTTCTACATTAGACAGGGTCAATACCACGTTTATGCATCGAACAGGTGCTTACAAATACTTAGGAATGGGCTATTTCAACTGACAGATCCCTGTAAAATAAACAACTGTAAGAACTTTCAGATAGCACCTCATGGTTACAACCATAGCATCATTCCGTTAACATGGCATTGACACAGTGCAGCAAAAGTGTAAATGAAATTCAACTACCCAGATTTAAAACAGGAAAAACTTGGCAAAAAATCAGGAAACCCAAAAAAAATACAATATTTGTGAAAATTTATAAAATCTTGATTATTTTATTTCATGTCAAATATGTATAGAGTTTAGAAATAAACATGGCACATTTAAAATTTCCAATTATGAAAAATAGTAGGATTTTTAATAAAAACTAATTTGCTTTTTGCCAAGAGAATTTATGTAAAAAATAAAGGGCTGGTCCTAAAATAGAAGGTGCTACCGTTATGGAGCACAGCCCACTATTTTAGGAGAATTCCAATGTTTTCACCAAAATCCTCTTAGGGCATGAATTATATCATTAGCAATTAGATGTTGAACTCCAAAATAAATCTTTCAAATTTTAACTCAATTTTTTTTTAATATGCTCTAGTCTCTACCTTAGTCAAATAATTTGTAGTCTCTCCGTGCTTTTATTTTTGGCCCCTAAGTGTAAAAGTTGGCCATAAAAAAGGAAGGTATACTTTAAAAAAATTCAGAATCATGTTTTGAAAAAATTGCTAGCAATATGGAAAATGTGGTGGGTTGTGATTGCTTGGGATTAATGTGAGTTTTTGGAGTGTAATTCTACTATAGTCACATCTGTACAACCTGTGTCCTAAGAATTTACCATACCTTGTATGTTCTGTTTCAAGCACATGAAGGTTGAGAGATGTGTTAAGCATGATATTCAATATGGGAAGAAAAAGTTTCAAGCTTATCATGTTTATTGCTTTGTAACTCTGGGTAACAACAGTGCAACTGCCCCCTTAAGTACTAATTAACCAGGTTGAACGTGTGTAAGGGTTGGGTTGCAGGAAGAGAATAATTTTAAGAAGTACACCCGTTTCCTCAGATATCCAAGTTTTCTATACATTCTCATATAAATATTCCAGCCTAATATATGAATGGCCCAAATGAATTGAGACAATTAGTCTTACTAATTGGTCTCAGCTCTTGTTAAAGCAGGTTGCTGTCACTCAAATATTAGATTACTGCCTTATTTCTGTTAATGATATTATGCAGCCACGTGATGAATACTCCAGATCGATTTGATTGGAAGATTAAATTTAAATGTAGCTGTAGTTATTTAAATTTAATCATGATCGATTTACATGAAGAAGCGATTTAATTAATGGCTAAAATATTAAATATTAAAAGTCACAAATAAATAATATTTATTATTTAATGAATCCGACTTTCTTGAGAATCGCGCCCCTTCCAGCAAAGACTTGTTTCGTCTTTGGGGCCGACTTCGTGATGAAGGGTCACATCCTTCCAATGTAATGTGTATATATACTTGATGGTTATCCTTCATTTGATCATCACGTTCATTTAAAGAAATCAAGGAGAAGTGCGATCTGAGCAGCAGATCGAATCTTGTAACAGCAGATTGATTCTAGGAGAAATATATTATCTGTATCTTTGCATCTAGGAGAGGTGCTGTTCATTGTATATGTTAAGGCATTGTGTTGTGCCTGAGTTGTAAGCAGATTTATGCTCTTATTTGCATCAATATAAAGGAGATATATTGGCTGGGTTTTTCTCCGTCAGGTTGGAGGGTTTTCCCAGGGTATTGGCTGTGTACTTGTGTTGATTTTTGAATTAATTTTTGCACTCTAATCTGATCATATAAAACTAACATGGTATTAGAGCGGGTTTGAAGAAGATCATGATCAGATTTGTGTTTAAATACAGCAATACCCTTATTTTATTTCTCATCTTTATTCGCCTCTATCTCTCCGTCAAGATGGTGAATATTCTTAAAATTGAGGATAGGCTTGAGGGAGCATCAAACTTCACTTTGTGGAGATTCAAGATCATGCTCACCTTGGAGGAAAGCGAATTGGCAGAGTTTGTGGAGAGCTCCGCTCCCGAGCCTACAGATGAGGAAGAAAAGGCCCTATGGAAGAAGAAAGATATTAGGGCAAAGAAGATGTTGGTTGATTCGGTGAAGGATCATATTGTTCCTATTGTCTCCAAGTTAAGCACTGCGAGAGAGATGTTCAAAACCTTGGTGGAGATGTACGAGATCAACAACACCAACCGGGCTCTTGCATTGAAGCAACAACTCCATCACTTGAAGATGGCGAAGGGAGAAGCCTACTTCATGAGAATAACCAAATTGAGAGATTAGCTCTTGTCTATTGGGCACGTTGTTGATAGCAAGTATTTGACCATGCTGGCTCTTAATGGTCTTCCTTCATCTTGGGAGTCTTATATTCAGGGAATCGGTGCAAGATCAAAACTTCCCAAGTTTGATTGGTTGAGGGCAGACTGTATTCAAGAAGAGTCTAGGTTGGCTGCAAGAGGTATTGGGCAAAGCTTCGTTAATGAAGACATTCATGTTCTTGCCACTTAAGCCTCAAAGAAGAAAGGGAAAGATTGGAAGAAAGGCTATTTCAAGAGAAATAGAGACAAAGGAGGTGATGGTGGCCCTGCATTTAAGAAGAAGAGGGACCTCCATTAATGAAGACATTCATGTTCTTGCCACTCAAGCCTCAAAGAAGAAAGGGAAAGATGGGAAGAAAGGCTATTTCAAGAGAAATAGAGACAAAGGAGGTGATGGTGGCCCTGCATTTAAGAAGAAGAGGGACCTCTCCAAGGTCCAATTCTTTCGATGTGACAAGTATGGTCACTTCGCAAAAGAATGCCTTACCAGGCCTAGGCAGCAGGCCGCCATTGCAAATGTCGATGAAACCTCCATGCAGAAGGATTCAAGTGAATACCTATTCTATTCAGCATTGTCTAGCAATGTATCTACTGACACCAACACTTAGCTAATCGATAGTGGTGCCTCTTGCCACATCACCGGATTTAGGGAGCATCTATCTAATTTGGTGGAGAAAGATTCTAGCGAACAAGTCATTATTGGAGATGACGCTAGCTATTTTGTTAAAGGAGTTGGGACCTCATCTCTTCACTTGGACTCCTGTGATTCCTTGCAGTTGGATGATGTGCTATTTGTTCCAGGCATTAAGAGAAACCTTGTTTCCATCTCAGCTTTGGAAGACAAGGGTTATCAAGTTGCTTTTTTAGAAGGCAAAGTTCTTATATGGGCAAAGAATTCCAACATCAAGATTGCTCGGGTGATTGGAGTTAGACATGGGTGTCTCTATAGGTTATGCACTCGTCCCCTTTAGGCTCTAGTGCATGATTCCTCAAGTTTGTGTGATCTTTGGCATAGAAGATTGGCTCACCTTCACTTTCGAGCACTACCTATTATGGAGAAGATTGTGACCGACCTTCCTAAATTCAACCAGAAGCATGAAGGAACTTGCAAAGGCTGTGCTTTGGGTAAGAATACAAAAGGTCCATTCCATAGTAGTGAAAGTAGATCCAAATGTGTCGTAGATCTTATTCATTCTGATTTATGTGGTCCAATGTCTATTGCGTCTTCGAGTGGTTTCTTGTATTACATTATTTTTATTGATGACTACTCTAGAAAGAATTGGATCTATTTCTTGAAATCTAAAGAATCTGAGGAGATATTAGAGAGGTTCAAAGGTTCAAAGCTTAGGTGGAAAATTTGTCCGGAAAGAGGATCAAGGTCTTGAGATCCGATAGTGAAGGAGAATACACTTCTGTTATCTTCTGTAACTTTTGCATTGAAGCAGGGATTAAGAGGGAGCTCAACGTTCCTTATAATCCTCAACAAAACGGTCTTGCGGAGAGAAAGAACAGATCTATCGTGGAAGTAGTCAAAGCCATGATTCATGACCAAGACCTACAAATCTCTCTTTGGGCTGAAGCATCCAAGATTGCTGTCTATGTCCAGAATAGAAGTCCTCACAAAATCTTGAAGAATATAACTCCTAAAGAAGCATTCTTTGGGGTGAAGCCTGAAGTAAGTCATTTGAGGATCTTTGGGTGTCCAATGTATGTTCATATACCAAAGGAAAAGAGGACAAAGTTGGAACCTTTTGGCAAGAAGGGAATTTTGGTAGGCTATAGTGAGACATCAAAAGCCTACAAAATCTACATTCCGAGTCAGAAGACTATTGAGATCAGTAGAGATGTCACATTTGAGGAGGATGTTGCATTCAAAAGATCTAAGGGCACTCATGTGGAGATTGATGAAGAAGAACCTCCCCAGGATATGGAAGTTGACCATGTTCCTGAGAATCAGAGGGAGGTTCCAGAACCTAAAGAAGATGATGATCCAGCTGAGCCCTTGGAACCTACTAATGGGCCTACAAATATTGTGATTGGAAGGAAGAGACCTCTTTGGGGTAGGAAAATAATGCAGGAGGCAGAAAGTTTTGCAGCCCCAAGAGGAACCTTCAGAGAAAGTAAGAGACCTAATGAGTTCTCTAGTTATGTAGCCTTGATGAGTTGGATTATTGAGTTAGAGCTTTCCAGTGTTGAGGAAGCTTCTAGTCAACAAGTTTAGAAAGATGCTATGATTGAAGAGTATCAATCTATACTTAAGAATGATGTTTGGAACATCGTTCCTAGACCTGAAGGCAAATCTGTGGTGTCTTCTATATGGCTCTTCAAGATCAAGCATGCGATTGATGGGAGCATTGAGAAGTACAAGGCTAGATTCGTGGCTAGAGGGTTTTCACAAAAAGAGGGAGTTGACTATGAAGAAACCTTTGCTCTAGTGGCTCATTATAACTCTGTCAAGATCATCATTGCTATTGCTGCAGCTAGAGGATGGAAGATTCACCAAATTGATGTAAAGACAACCTTTCTGAATGGTGTAATAGAAGAAGAGGTTTACATTGAACAACGCGATGGATTTGAGGTATATGGGAAGGAGTCTCATGTTTGCAAGCTGAAGAAGGTCTTGTATGGTCTTAAGCAGGCTCCTCGTGCTTGGTACGAAAGGATTGATCGTTACCTATTGAGTTTGGTTTTTTCAAAGAATGATGCAGATTCTAACCTCTACTTCAAGGTAATAAATAGTGAAGCATTGATTTTGGTTTTGTATGTTGATGATTTGATTATCATTGGAGAAGAACACCTTATTCTCAAATGTAAGAAGGAGTTAGCTTCTGAGTTTGAAATGAAGAATCTTGGACTCATGCATTACTTTCTTGGCTTAGAAGTTTGGCAAAAGCCAGATGAGATGATTCTAATTCAAGGGAAGTATACCATTGACATTCTGAAGAGGTTTGGTATGATTGATTGCAAACCTATGTCTACACCTATGGAGACCAACTTACATAAGTTGAAGGAGGCTGCAGCTAGTTCAAAACTAGTGGATCCCATGATGTACAGGTAGTTGATTGGTTCACTGATGTATCTAGTTAACACTAGATCGGATATCTGCTATGCAGTGAGTGCATTTAGTCAGTTCATGTGTGAACCAAGATAGATACATCTTGTTGCAGTTAAACATATCTTGAGATACTTGCATGGTACAGTTGGATATGGATTGAGATATTCTTTAGGTGTGGAATTGGAGCTGCATGGTTTTACAGATTCTGATTGGGTAGGGTGTGTTATTGATCGGAAGAGTACCTCTGGTTGTTGCTTCAATTTGGGTTTTGCTATGATATCCTAGTGCAATAGGAAGCAATCTTCATTGGCATTGAGTACAGTAGAGGCAAAGTACATTGCAGCTTGTATGGCAACTCATGAAGCAGTGTGGCTTTGTAAGCTCCTTGCAGGATTGTTTGGACAATCAATGGAGCCTACCATCATTCATTGTGATAACCAGAGCCGTGTGAAGCTTTTTGTCAATCCTGTGTTTCATGACAGAACAAAGCATGTTGAGATCAAATACCATTATATCAGAGATATAGTATTGAGGAAAGCTATACAGTTGAGGTATATCAACATTGATGAGCAAACGACAAACATTCTCACCAAGCCCCTCTCCAAGAGAAAGTTTGTGTACTTTTGAGATAAGCTTGGTATGGTGGAGAATCAGGCCCTAGCTGAGAAGGAGTCTCAGTATCAATGATCCTCTGTTAATGCATTTCTCTATTGAGAGATTGAGGTGCAAGTCCTTGATAATGCATTTATCTTTGAGATTTGAGGTGAAAGCCCTTGTTTCCGCTCGCTGGGAGAGCCATGGTGGGTGTCATGTGTGTGACTCCATGACAACATCACGTGAGGGAGTCCGTAATGATCTTTCTTGTACTTGCGTTTCACCCTCTGGGAGAGCCATGGTGAAAGTCACGATGAGGTGACACCATCGCTTTAAGTGATGAGCACTTGTACATAGCATCTATGGAGGTAGCCATGATGGTTGATATCACAAGGAGGTGATATGCTTTCATGATGAGGTGATAAGCTCTTTCTTTCATGGATGTAGCCATGTTGATTTACGTCACTATGAGGTGATATGTTTTACACACGTGGAAGTATTCCTCCCTAGTTGAGAGGGAGTGTTAATGATATTATGCAGCCACGTGATGAATACTCCAAATTGATTTGATTGGAAGATTAAATTTAAATGTAGTTGTAGCTATTTAAATTTAGTCATAATCGATTTACATGAAGAAGCGAATTAATTAATGGCTAAAATATTAATTATTAAAAGTCACAAATAAATATTATTTATTATTTAATGAAGCCAACTTTCTTGAGAATCGTGCCCCTTCCAGCAAAGATGTGTTTCTTCTTTGGGGCCAACCTCTTGATGAAGGGTCACATCCTTCCAATGTAATGTGTATACATACTTGATGGTTATCCTTCATTTGATCATCAAGTTCATTCGAAGAAATCAAGGAGAAGTGCAATCTGAGCAGTGGATCGAATCTTGTAGCAGCAGATCAATTCTAGGAGAAATATATTATTTGTATCTTTGCATCTAGGAGAGGTGCTGTTCATTGTATATGTTAAGGCATTGTGTTGTGCCTGAGTTGTAAGCAGATTTCTGCTCTTATTTGCATCAATATAAAGGAGATATATTGGAGGGTTTTCCCCCGTCAGGTTGGAGGGTTTTCCCAGGGTATTGGCTGTGTACTTGTGTTGATTTTTGAATTAATTTTTGCACTCTAATCTGATCATATAAAATTAACAATTTCAATAAACAATTGCTATCTTGGACATGAATTTATAGACAGATTATCATCTCATCTTATTAAATAATAAAATTAGACAGTCAGGTGATATGGAAACTTACCATTTGCTTCTCATCTTCACAATTATATTTAATGTCTATGAGTTTTCACAATACAATATGCAAGAATTGTTCTCAGACAAAAAGATGACAAATTTCAAATTTCTTAACACATATTAATGTCTTTCTTAAAAAAACAAATTCTGACATTTGTTTCACAACACAAAGATATTGTATACAGCCCTGCAGGTCAATGAGTCTAAACTCGGCTTGTCATGGTCACAGTTATTATTAGTTCCCCCACAATGGTCAAAAGATGACAAGAATCTATATGAATATTAAAACATCAGTCATTACAGTGTTCACGGCCATAGGTCAGATGGTCTTTTGTGAGTGAATTTGATCAACAACTATACTTTTCAGTTTTCCACAAGCTTTTTCACATTTTAATGTGCATTCAAATGTTTGAGGTATTTATTTTTCTCTCAGGTATTACTCTTCATTCCCAGCCAAAGAGATACAACAGAACAAGGACTAAAATGAGGATATCTATTTGATTTAATGCTCAATCTGCTGTCTAACATGAAATTCTTATAGCAAATGTGTTTATAAGATGATATAACCGTCATCAATTACTGGTGGGAAAGTTCAGCTGAATACCAAAACTCTCATAAAGGCATTTGGACAGAACATAAGAGGCAACTTTTGTTAGTTTTAGGATCAGAAATGAAATAAGCAGAAATACAACAACACATAGAACAATGAACACAACAGATACCTTGGGAAAACCCTCCTTCTCGAGGGAGAAAAACCCAGCAAAATATATCTCTTATATATGTAAAGAAAAGAGCAGAAATCTGCTTACAATTCAGGCCCTACACAAGGCCGAATATCATACACCTGATACAAAAATACGAACGAACATTCTTCTCCTTGTAATCTGATCTGCTGCTAAGTCTGCTTGAACTGTTAAGAATGGTGAACACTTGCTGCTAATAATATGTGAATATCTGCTGCTAATAAGATGCGAATGTCTGCTGATAATACGTTGCGAATGAAAGAAAATGAACTTGATGTCCAATTGAGAAGAAGTCACCTTTATTATATACCAAGATAGGCGACCTCTTCACTACGTCGGCTCCCTTAGAAGACAAAAATATAAAATATTAATTGAAGCATGAAGGCCGACCAACCTTTAACTAAGCGAAAATAGCTCCCGAAGCTATAAAACACTAACACTCCCTCTTAGCTAGGGAGGTATTTTCCAGATATCCTCGTTATGGATTTTCTCAACATGATGCTCATAATGGCTCCACCCACATCTCAGTCTCAGAGATGTACAAGAGTTCATCATGGAGTCTTTCAAAGTGATGTCGTCATGGAGTCTCTCAACATGACGTCGACAATGGCTACTCCTATGTGTGGAAAGAAACACATCTCAGTCTTAGAGATCTACAATGGTCCATCAGAGAGTCTCTCAATGTGATGTTGTCATGGAGTCTCTCAACATGACGTCTCATCTTAGTCTAAGAGATGAACAAGGGCTTGCACCTCATATTTCTCCGTCTTAGAGAAATATACACAACAAGGGCTTTCATCTCATATTTCTCTGTCTCAGAGAAATATACAGTACAAGGGCTTTCACCTCATATTTCTCTGTTTCAGAGAAATATACACTACAAGGGCTTTCACCTCATATTTCTCCATCTCAGAGAAATATACAGTACAAGAAATCTTCATGATGATGTGACTCCCTCTGAAGCTCCAAGTACTAGCATCAACCTCCTGACCTTCTCGTCCAAGGTTGCCTTTGTTGGTTTGTCAGACTCCCTCCCTCTGAATGTTATTTCCTCCTCTTTGAAGAAACTGATCGACTTTAGAATAAGAAACCTTTTGAATCGACTTTAGAACTTGGCTCCTTTTGAGATGTCCCTATGTCAATTTCCATAGTAGAAACAAGTTGGTGTAGACCTTAATTTGCAATCTTGAGCAAAGTTACCATACTTGTCACACCTGAAACACTAAATGTGAGAGAGATCCTTCTTCTTCGGTTTTGGGGCAGAATTCGATTCTCTGTCTCTATTCCTCTTTCTTCCTTTGCCTCTTTCTCTAGAAGTATGTGTAGCAAGAACTTGATTTTCTACAGCATGATAGTTTCGCCCAATTCCTCTTGCTGTCAACCTGAACTCTTTTTGAATACGATCAGCTTGAAGACGATCAAACTTGGGCAACTTAGATCTCCCATTGATGCTTTGGATAAAGGGCTCCCAAGATTGGGGAAGATCATTTAGTGCCAACATAACAAGATCTTTTGTCTGCAATTATGTTCCCAATAACACTCAACTGATCTCTTAAATCAGCAATCTTCATAAAGAATGAGATGACCGAATCTTCTTTATCCATTTTCACATGGTGAAGCTGTTGTCTCAAAGCAAGGGCTTTGCTGGTATTCTCGATCTCATACAATCCTTTTAGAGTATCAAACATTTTCCTTAGATGACTTCAACTTGGAGATGATTGGTACTAGGTGATCCATCAGGGAATCTATCATGATCTTTCTAGCCTTCGTGCCATTTTTCTTCCACTGGATTTTCTCAGTATCATCGGAAGGCTCGGGCATATCACTTTCCACGAAGATCATTCTCCTCTAATGTAATGAGTACCCTGGGCTTCCAAGAGTTGAAGTTTGAGGCTCCATCAAGCCTATTTTCTACCTTGACACCGTTCACTATCTTCTTTTTTTGCACAAATTCGCCTTCAAAGATCTGCCCTAGATGCAAAGTTGATTTGACTGCTTAAACAAATCTGATATGATATTTTCTTAGACCCGCTTTGATACCATGTTAGTTTTAGGATCATAAATGAAATAAGCAGAAATACAACAATACATAGAACAATGAACACAACGGATACCCTAGGAAAACTCTCCTTCTCGAGGGAGAAAAACCCAGCAAAATATATCTCTTATATATGTAAAGAAAAGAGCAGAAATCTGCTTACAATTCAGGCCCTACACAAGGCCGAATATCATACAAAGTGTAGAGACAATTCTGCTGATACAGAAATACAAATGAACATGCTTCTATTTGTAATCTGATCTGCTGCTAAGTCTGCCTGAACTGTTAAGAATGGTGAACACTTGCTGCTGATAATGGCGAACACTTGCTGCTAATAATATTCAAATATCTGCTGCTAATAAGATGCGAATGTCTGCTGATAATAAGATGTGAATGAAAGAAAATGAACTTGATGTCCAAATGAGAAGAAGTCACCTTTCTTATATACCAAGATAGGCGACCTCTTCATTAGGTTGGCTCCCTTAGAAGATAAAAACATAAAATATTAATTGAAGCATGAAGGCCGACCAGCCTAAACTAAGGGAAAATAGCTCCCGAAGCTATAAAACACTAACAACTTTGAGGAAGAAACTTTCAACCTAACCTAACTTTCAGATTACATTTCACTAACAATTGCTATTAGTCTTTTCAGTGTAGAAGATAACCCTAACAAATTGACAATGTCCTTTTTCATAGCATATAGCCTTAGTAAGCAATTAAGAAACTTAAGTTCTGTCAGTTTAGATGTACATAAAATTGTCGAGAGCGAGCAGTATAAATATATTCAACATTTCAATTCACTGTCAGTCTCTTATTCACAATAATTACTATTCACTAGAATGGCATGACTCAACATCTGGTCAATGTCTATAAGTTATAAATATAACCAATCACAGCTTGTAGCTAGAAATTCACTTAGCTTTAATATTATCAAGTTCAACAGCCATGTGTTCATCATTTAAAGGGCTGTAACAAGGTTCCTTCTATAATCATCTCATGTTATAATGTGTTAGGTGTGATGAGATGGAAAGATAAAACTGAAAATCTCCCTGGTCTTGTTTCTATTTGATCTAGCAACTTCTCTATCTTAGTAGAGTGATAACCTACAGTGCCAAGAAAAATCCAAAATGAGAATGCATCACCTATAACTTCAACCATGAAACGTAATGAATCAATGAATCGAACCCGGAATTAGAACAAGACAATGGTAATGTACAAAAAGGGACACACCCATGGGGTTACGAGTAAAAAATACATCAAGAAATGTTTCTTTTACAAAGAGGACAGGGACTCATTCTTTTTTATGGCAACTGGATCCATTAAGTATTATGCAAGGCATATATCTCCATTTGCTTGGAATAAAATGATAAAACATCATTACAAAAGAGAGAAAATCAATGCAGGCCAAAATACCCCCTTTGCCTAAACAAAAAACATAAAAAATCATCAAGACAAGATAGAAAGAATGAGCGTGAGTCAAATTCTCCTTCTTCTCTTCCCCACCCCTCTCTTTACCTAGATAAAAACCATATACTTTAGGACTGAAAAGGAAAATAATTAACATATTCAAAATATTATAGTGGGGCTTTTTAATGCTAGTGAAGGCTTCATTTTTTTGCTTGAGCATCCCGATCCTTATGGGTTACATTGGTTTGATGAAGTCTCTCAAGAGCCTTGAGATAAAAAATTACCAAGATTTGATGAGACTAGTCTTGCAAATTGTGACACCTAGGACTGAAAAGGAAAATAATTAACATATTCAAAATATTATAGTGGGGCTTTTTAATGCTAGTGAAGGCTTCATTTTTTTGCTTGAGCATCCCGATCCTTATGGGTTACATTGGTTTGATGAAGTCTCTCAAGAGCCTTGAGATAAAAAATTACCAAGATTTGATGAGACTAGTCTTGCAAATTGTGACACCTAGGAATGCTTGGTTTGAAACTTTGAACCAATTCAATGCCAAATTTTAAATGATATATCAAAATGGTTTATGCTATTTGTTCAAAATAGGATATTACTAAATACTAGATACAATGGTCAAACCATATAGCCCACATGCAAACTCAAAGAAATCATCATATTGCTCTTCACCGAGAGCATCAAAATCATCATTTGGCTCATCAAAACCACAAGTAGCAGTAGCACCAATGCCACTCCCAATTAGTTGTGCCATGCATCTCTTGCACAAAAGGCTTTTGTGCCTCTTTATTGACTTCAAAAAGTGGAAGTTGAGGCAACATAAGTATTCAAGTTGGAATGCTCTGGCTGTACATCCAAACACATCCTTGCCCCTTGCTTGTGATTGTGTTAATTGTGTGATAAAGGCACAATGCACATAGATCTGTTCCTCTACCTTTTATGCTGGCAATTGGTCACATTTAACGGAGTGGATAAAAGGGGCAATTGCTTTAGTACAGCTTAGATAAAGAAACTTGCCACCTATGGAGGCAAAGTTGAATGCAAAATTAAATTATGAATTTACATAAATGATAAAGATTAAAACTCAAAATAAATAGATATAAATTTTAAATATGAATTCAGTTCTTAATTATAAAAAAGGAAATAAAATAATTTCAAAGATAAATAACATACATGTGTTAGAACTTTGATGGCAAGAGTTTGTAGGTTCGCAGATCCTTGCAATGGCAGCATCACTACTCATGAGTGCTTTCTTAAGCTTGTCTAGATGAGCAATGAGGCCATGACTTGTCAAGATTATAAACTTTCCAAACTTTTTCAAAATTGTCTTCTATATCTAGATTAGAGAAGATTCTTTTGAATGCAACTCTATATTTATTACTAACTTCATGATCCTCCCACAAGTAGATGAAATAATCAACTGGCTAACAATTGCCTAGAGTTATACAACAAAATCACAATAACAAGTTCAAATCAAGAAAACACACAATCTATATAATTTGTTGAAATTTTGTACTTTATAGGCTACTACATAATTGTATGTAATCCAACTAGCCTGCTCTACCCAGTATAATGAATATTCAACCCACTTGTAGAGACTTTGTGGTAGAATCATTTCCCTTTTATACACAAGCCCAACCATGCCTATGAACCACTCTGTTTTCACTCTCTACTACAACTCTTACCACACTGGCACTTTCAACTCTACTTCAGCCCAGACTTCAGTTCGACTTACAGCAGCCCCTGCAGAAGGATTTTTCCACTTTTATGTTGATGCAATGACTGTTGATCTTCCTTACAGATGCGGGAATTGAAAGGTCTATTCTGCACTACTTGTTTGTACCAGAGCTCCAAAAAACTGATGTTTCAGCTTCCACCTGCAATTGTACAGATTTCCTGTCATTTTTTATGCCTTTGAATGCTATTTGAACACTTTTAGCCATTTGGGACAATCTGACATATTAACAAAAGAGTGTAAAAAACTGGACCAACACGGTGAAGGAATTAATGCGCTCACATAACAATAAATACAGAAAATCATATTATTTGTATTGAATGTGGGGTAAATTTACAATAGAAGATCATAGTCTTTATAAAAGCCTTGACATGATACGACCACCTAAACTACCTTACGATAAACTTTTTGGCACACAACTGATCCATAATAAACATTAAATATGAACATTAGATTATTGATATAACCTAAAGTTCTATCACAACACAACAAACACAAATACATGCTTTTGGATCACACTGACCATAAAAGCTTATAAACTCTTTTGATCCAAAAGGGTTAAATCTAGATGTTCTGAAATATCTGATAGCTACTATGCAACTGTAGTCTTCTGCAATTGGCATTTGATCAAGCTTTGCCTCTCACCCTGATATGATCATGTTGAAGTATTGTTGATTCAACATACCTCTGACTATATATACGGTATACCCTTCATGTGGTGTAAACAACATATGCACTGCTCAACCACAGTGAGCACCTTTTGTAGATCAACCTGTACCTGTAATCATCTTGTTCATCTTTGCTCCATTTGGATCCAATTAATACAGAATTCTTCTCTATTTACTTTGAGCCACAAAGTAGTGATCCATATTCATTGATCTTTTCTCCACATGGATCCTAATATTCTCCTATGCCTTTCTTCATAAGATCTTGAGGTTCCTAAGGTTGCTGACTATAACAGTTGGATTCTCAGCTTGTAAGAAGGGTTGCTACTTTTCTCAACTTGATAATGGTCTGGTGTGATATGTTTAGATTACCTTCACTTTTAACCCACACTTGTAAATAAGCATTTTTGTTTTTGTTTTTGTGTGGTGATATGTGTTCTCTTGTTTTGTGATGGGTTGTGTGTTCCATCATCATTGTTTAGGTAGGGTAGTCTCTGTTTAGGTGATCTAGAAAAAACCTAACTCCATGCCCAACTAATAAGACGCTAGCGTTCTCTTATGCCCCAAGTATGTGTTGTGGTCTTTAAACAGAGCCAATTTTTGTACCCATACCATTTTATTTTTTGATGCATGGAGTTAGTTTTAAAGCCAAATTTCCATCATTTGCCCAATGAGCGAGTTGTTAAATTCTTGCTTCCCATGGTCATGGATGTTGTAGTTGTCATCTCCAGTTGATGTCATTGCAAGGTCAACAAAAGAAGTTTTCTAGTGCATCAAAAAATATGAAGAATAGAGCTTTGATGAGGAGAAAAGACAATTAATATTGGTGTTGATAGTGAACCCCACAATTCCCAATGATCACCTACAATTAAAACGCCTATCACATACGAGAGATCAAAACGACTAATTAGCTATGCAACCAAGAGAGAAATGATTGAATCCACACAAGTATCACAACAACATCTGATATTGAGATTAACTTGCAATTGTAATTGAATTGAATGAATTACATGGATTGATGATTGCAATGAATATGAATGCTTATAAAAGCAAAAAAAACAAACCCTAGATGAGGATTTGGTTAGATTGTGACAAGTGTCTTAATCTCATGCAATGAGACAATTTGACTTATACTTAGTCCAATCTAATAATAAAAAACACTCCTAAGTTTAGCTTAAGTGAATAAAGTAATAAGGGATTAATTAATTATCAAGTGATGTCTTAACTACTCCAACACCCCCCATTAAGATCAACTTAAGGTGAAGTTGAAAACCCTGAGGAAGAATGCAATGATGGATGCATGGATGAGTCCCACATACAAATCCCAATGAGGTACCCATGTACAAAAAAATGAATCTCTCATAACCAAAGGAAAGGAGAAAACCACATGGAAAAAAGCTCCTCATTGCACTAGTGAAAGAAGGACAAGACTGAATGTGACCCCCCAAGGATTGCTTTTGTCACACAAGTACAATATATCTCCCCCCAATAGGAGAGAGAAAATGAGGATATGAATCCCCCCCATAAACAAAGAGTTCCTATGCCAATGTTGAATGCCTGAAGATAGAATATGATCCACTGACTGCAAACAACATTTCTCCCCTTAGGATGAATTAAATCCATTGGTGATTGGAGAAGCCAATCTAAAAGGATGGGTGAATCAAGAATCCAAATGATGTGTGCCTCTGAAAATTGTTCAAGTGTCCATATGTCGAAAAGAGATGATCCTCAATCTAGAAACTAGTGAAGGCTAATGTAGAACAAGTTGCAAAGGTGATGAAGATGGCGGGCCAACAACAATGATGTGGCTATCAACAAAAAGGAGATGAATGTCCTCAAAGTAATCCTCCAAATATGCAATATAGGACTTTACAAACAAGGATGATATGTTTGCAAGATATGAATCCCAAGTAGTCATGTCTGAAAGATAATGAATGTCTTGTTGCACTAAACCAATAGGGGCCGAGGATGTGGCAATTCCAAGTTGATTAGGAACAACAAAAGATGGTGATGTAGTCTCGATCTGAAGAGCGGGACATGAAGACAAGTCTCTGAACCATCAAAACATGTAAGACCTGTGATATACTCAAGCTCCTCTAAAGTATTGTCATCAAAGGTTATGGAATTTGCATCTGTAAGAGGAATGAGACAATTTGTAGTAGAATCCTTTGGGTATGGAGAGATATGAGGGTCTCCATGGATCTCCCAAGGGTGAGTCCAAAGTGTGCGGGGATGATCAATGTTTGATACAACACACAGTGTCAAGATCAACACTAAAACATGTAATCCCTACAACATGATCACTGATAATACCCCATGTTGAATAACTACTTGGTGTGTTTGGTGTAGGTATGAGTCCATAAAGATAAGGCAAATGATCAAGCCACTTGAGATGTGTTAGGATGCCGTTTTGCCAAGACTTAGTTATCCTTTGCTAGGATGACCACAAAAGGATGAACACAAATCTGTTATACTTCCTCAAATGATAAAATCAGAGATTGATATTCTTAATGCATTTAAAGCAGATCAAATGAAGTCATCTCACATAAATAGATCCTTTCCAAGTGCTAAGACGTCCAAGTAATTGATAGAAATGTGAAATCACAAACAACTTGAATCAAATGTACTTGGGGCAGATTTTGGAAAAAGTGCATGAATGGATCTAAAGAGCTTGGAAATAGCTTTCCAACACTATTGGATCATGGAAATCAGAGATATAGGCAAAAATGTATGAGCTCGGGAGCGAGAAATGAAGATCTTACTTTGGTTGAGCATAAAATAAACCAGCAACAAAATTTGATGATAGGACCTGCACCACTGGAAATTGCTCAAAAATAGCTTTCTGACTATATCTCGTTTACTTGATTTCAACACTGTATGCCTAAGTTATGCCAAAAAAAAAAACTCTTTTAGGGCAAATGAAGGCTAGGAGGGGGGCTTGAGATTTGTCCGTACAATTGATGTCAAGGAATATTCCCTATCGCTTGAAAAAAAAGGCCCGATCGTTGGAAAAATATTCTATTGGGATATTTGGTATTTGTGCCAGAATATCCAGAGGAATATTTAAGATTTTGTCGTTTGTTTTTGTGTTGGAATATGCTGTTTGGATGACCAAATATTCTCTCGCCAGTTTGCTCGTGGTTTGCTGAAAAACCTCGCTGGGTTTTGTTTGGAGTGACATTTGACTATCAGTTAGGGAAGCCACTAGATTTTATTGGGGTTCTAAAAGCTGCGAGAGTGCGGGATGGTACGATTGGTACTCTCGCAACTTTTAGAAGCTTTGGTTTCCAGCAAGACATCTCTCTTAGAGATTACATCGACTTGAGGATGAGACTCTAACAACAGGGGAAATAGAGACCAACAACATGAACTTCGCAAGAGTGTGGGGAAACTTACTTTACCGTATTTTGATGGCTCTGGTAAGATGACAGCTAGAGCTTGGGTTCAGAAATTAGATACTTATTTCACCTTAAATCCTATGCCGAACCTAGAGTCCATTCAATATGCATCTACACACTTAGATGGCGTGGCTCATGAGTGGTGGTACAATAGAATGTTAACTTTGGGGCATGCTCAAATCACTTCCTACAGGGTGTTCATCGAAAGGTTAATTGAAAGATTTGATAAAAACGACCCGGAGCTACCTTTAAGGAGTCAACCCAACTCAAACAATGGGGTTCAGTGGATTCATACATATCAGATTTTCAAAATCTTTCAGTGTTAGTGACAGATATTTATGAGAGGAGGCTCATAGTATTATTCATTGATGGACTTTTTGATCCTTTAAGAGGATGGATAAAGGCTTTTAACCCTCCTAGCCTTCAGGAAGCCATTAAAAAGGCTAGAGACATGGAGACATCAACATTTAAAAATAAATTTCAGTCAAAGGACCCGCAGCCCATGAAGGAAAAAGACAAGAAAATTGACATCAAAGAGTAGGAGCAGCCTAAGACAAACTACACAAGGATAGACAGTGAGACCTTGAATGAACTCAGGAAGAAAGGATTATGTTTTACTTGCAAGGAACCTTACACCAAGGATCACAAATGCTCAAACAAGGCTAAGGTACTGCTAATAGAATACCAATCTGATGAAGATAGTGGATCAGAAAAATCAGACCAGCAAGCTGATTCCAGAGAAAATGAAGGTGAAAAGACAACATAATAGAGTGGTAAGGTGTGAGACCATGATGGGACACTTGCCCAACTCCATAGTTTTCATGAGAATCAGTCCTTGCATATTAGAGGTCAGATATAGGGGCAGCGTATGTTAGCCTCGATTGATACAAGAGCTACTCATAACTTCATTGATGACGGTTTGGTGGCACATAGAGGTCTTCAGACACAAGAGGTTGGTGGTTTCAAAGTTATGGTAGCCGATGGATTCACTATTCAGTGTACCAGGATGGTTCCTCAGTTGAGCGTTTTGTTAGGAGGTCATGAAATTAGGGAGGACTTTTACGTGGTGAACATTGAAGACACAGATGTAGTTATGGGCATTCAGTGGCTATGCTCTTTGGGGAGTTTACTTTGAATTTTCAGACATTGGAATTGAAATTTAAATCTGACGGTAAGAATGTGGTTTTGAGAGGGCTGTCACATGGTGGACCACATGTGGAGTCTAGCAAAGGAAAGGGAAAAGACTAGGCAGCCGCTTTTAATGCATCATTAGAGCTGTCCAGAGTTCCTGTGAACACTAGTTTCATGTTTGGTAACACTGAAAGTAACAACATGCCCCTGGGAGATTGTATGGTTGAAGTCAATTAGGATGAGGCCTTCAAAACAGCAGCCCAAGACGTTTGCAACAAGATTGACAAAGAAGGTTTGAGTCTGATTTCTCAAGAACAATTGATGATTGGAGATATATGTGTTGACATGAATGATGATGTATTGATGCATGATTTATTGGTAGAGACTACATCATAGGAGGAACAAAAAGAACAAAACAAATTGTTCCCTAATACATGGAATCTTGATGAGATGGTACCACAATTCGATAAAGAACAAATAGGGATGAATTTCTTTTTGATAATGGAGCTGACCTGATTTCCATTCCGCAATTAAGCATGGCTGATGGCATTGATGATGGCTTTGGTCTTGATCTTGATCCAAAGAATAAATCAGATTTCACTTTGCATAAAATTGAACTTGAGCAAGGTCCTAGTAGCTTTGCTGGTTTGGATTCACAATCAGCTCTTGATGGTGGTCAACAGTTGCTTTGAATAACCCCTTGTTCGAGATATGAGCTAATAGGGTTTATGACAACCCACTTTTTGGGCTGGAAGATGAAACTACTCCTAGTTGTAGCATCACATTGGATGAAAACAACAAGGTTTGGGATCCAGGTGCAGCTTCTAGTGGTGAAGTGTTGACTCAAGAAGGGACTAGCGTGACTACTTCCAGCCTTGGGGCCTGAGCAAATTTTCCGATCAGTTTACATATGATTCCGATTCGGGATCAACAACTGAGTTGTACTAGGTTGAGCTTGGATGTCAGTTATGATTTGGTACTATGGGATGATTCTTCAGCTTGTATCTTGTTCACTTCTCCTACGTATCCAGTGGAATCATGTATTAATTATTGCTGCTTGCGCTTTCTTGAGTTGGTTATACAGACTTTGCTCGATGAGCTGATTGGTTTCGAGTTGGGGCAACCGATGCTGAGTATCTTTCTAGATCTAGTGACCTCATTATCCGCCTCCATTTTGGTGAGTGACACTGACCACAGTTACTTCATGGCGTGGGCATACTTTGCTGCACTTGATGGATTACTGATTGCTGCTGTTTGGGATGAGAGAGCCAGTGTGGATTTTCTCGAGCTTGCTCAAGTGGCACATTAGTTTGGCTCTCTTGAGGGACTTAATGTTGAGGAGTGGATTGAGTTTTGGTGGTTTTTGGGCACTCTTCTTATAGGTGATTGCTAGGAGGCCTTATGTGTTGGTACCATAGTTGGACTACTTGCCATTTGCAAGTACTTGACAAGCCCAAAAAACTCGGCAAAAATTCGGGAACTTAAAAAAATTGCTTAAACTTCACTAAAAACGCATTTTTTTGCAAAATTCAAAGATAAGATGCATCCAATGAGTCAATAAATGAGTACATATAAGAAACAAGTTGTATTTGATTGATTTAAAAGAAAATTGGATACAAAATGGCATCCTCATGTGGAATGCTCAATGCGTTGATATGATAATAGTCTGAAACAAAATGAAAATAACAAATGGTTTTTGTAAAATTGAAAGTAAATACTACATAAACATTAATATATTTCAGTTTTTACAAATTCACATGAATCACATCTTCCTCTTCCCATGTCTAGATCTCAGTAAGGGACCAAAAGAGGGTGTAATCATAGGACTTTGCTCTTGTTGTGCCTGTGGCTCCTCAACTTCCATCCTAGATGTAGATCCTCCTGCAGTTGCTGGTGGTGGCACTGGCAATGACTCCTCCTCAGGGTCATCCTCAAGGTCCTCCAATGAGAATGTAAATCCACCCTCCTCCATTGCCTGTCACTCTAAATCATAAATCTCATCCTCGGTAAACAATGGAGGTTGCTCCTCTCGCCCTATCCAATCACTGTATGGATCTATGTCATCCAAATCAATTGGGTCATCATATGATATCTCCTCTACCTTTCTTATGCACAATCGAAGATTATATTTCACATAGGCAAGGTCATTGAGGCGTTTTTGAGCGAGTTTGTTCCTCTTCTTTGTGTGGAAGGCCTCAAACAAACTCCAATTGCACTCACAATTGGACAAACTACAAGGCTGACTCAAAACACAAATGGCAAATTTTTGAAGATTTGGGGTTTTTCCACCCCAATTTGTCCACCAAACATCTACAAAAAAAGAAGAAAGAGTTAGAAAATTGTAACTTGTAACTTGTAATTATCAATTTTTCATTTTTATAACTTGTAAATTTCAAATTTTATACCTGGTGGCAGCCCAGTTATTGCTCTCTTTGCCAAGTCTGAAGAGAAGACACCCCTTTATTCCCTATAACTTTGCAATTCATTAACAATGCAGTCTGCCTCGTCAGGCGTGGATGTCATCCACTGAATGCAAGTAGTGAGGCCCTCCATAACCTCTGTAGTAGGATCTGCATAGGTGCTTGAATGGATGAAACGAGGGTTCAAGAAGTACCCTGCTGCATGGACAGGTTGGTGGAGTTGATTGTTCCACCTCCTGTCAATAATCTCCCAAATGGGATCAAACTTGAGGCTGCCCACCTTATAATAATTTCTAATAGCTTCCTTGGTCCTATCCATGGCCTCATAAAGATAACCCATTGGGGTTTGATCCCCATCCACCAAACAAAGCACTCTAACCAAGGGTTCTGACACCTACAATATAAATTTGAAAATGCAAAAAAAGATTAGAGTTACAATTTAGTAATTTACAAATTTACAATGAAAGACATTAACTTTAAGAAAAATGTTCAATTTGAATTTAGATTCAAACTCAAAGTTTTGAAGTTACCTTCACAATCTTTGTTGCTCTTTGTGCAAAGAGGGGCTTGAAGGCAATGTTTGCAATCTTTCTCCTTTTGACTTTTTTGAATAAGGTGAGTCTATCCATGCTTGACTCACAAACATTTGTTTCAAAGCCGTTAATGCACCAAGAATGCTTTGCAACGTTGAAAAAACCGTTGCAAACCTTGTCACACCAGGTTTCACCAAGTCTCTCCCTTTGGTGTGCTCCCTCATCAAGCTAAGAACCCAAGGGTGATTGTAGATATATTTAGTGATCCTCCTTCTATCCTGTACAATCGGTGGGACGCAATCTAATTTGCCTATGTCCTCCAAAAGAAGGTCAAGGACATGGGCAGCACATGGTGTCCAAAAAATTGTGTGGTGTCTATCTTGGAGGATTCTTCCTGTTGCCACATATGCCGCTGCATTGTTAGTTACGATTTGCACGACATTTTCAAGCCCAAGCTCCATGCACACTTGCTCCAACATTCTATCCAAATTTTTTGCATTTTTTACTATGCTGGAGGCATCTACGGATTTCAAGAACACCACCTCATTTTTGCAAGAAACCAAAAAATTAATGATGGTACGGATTTTCCCATCCGTCCACCCAACAGAAAGAATAGTGCAGCCATATTTTTGCTATTCTTCTTTTTGTTTTTCTATCACTGCCTTTGCCCTTTCAGTTGCATTAGAAAGCAACTTACAAGTACAAAGTGAAATTAAGTACACAAATGTAATTTGTAAACAAAAAAATAACTTAAATTAATCATAAATTAAACTTAAAAAACATAAATTAGAGAACATAAACTAACCTTACACTCAAGTCTTTGTGCGAAGGCACCTTGTAGCCTTTGCTTGCAACTATCAATGCGGTCACCAAATTTTCCCAGTAAGGTGAGCTTGCCACATTGAAAGGGATGTTGTTGAAGTACCAAAAAACGACACAAGCAACATTTGCATGCTCATGCACCTCCTTATTGCACCCAATTGCCTCTAAAGAAGGTTGTGCACCAGGTGTGTTCTAAGCACAAAAAAATCACCAATGCGTGAACCCGTGGCTATAGGTGTCCGTGTTGATCCTGCCCCTGGTACTCTACTAGAGGAAGATGAAGGCATGGAGGTGGTGGTGGGTTGCCTTCGCACACGTGGACCATGAAGAGAGCCCACTATGCCGATTGCTAACATCTTCATCATCTAAAGTGACTCAAGGTTGACTGCACTTGTAGCACCTTGAGAAGAAGCTATGGCAGCTTGCATTGCTGCTTTTACCTTTGCTTTTTGCACTTTTTTTCTTCTGCAACGGAAAGTATTGCAATCATTTGTCATTTTATTTCCTCATTGGTGTTTATGCAAGCCTTAGCATCACGTCGAGGGATGCCTGTAAGGTGGTATTTGAGGCAATTGATGCCTCCACGATATACATTTTTACATCTAATGCAATACACTGATCTAGGCTCTAGTCCTTCATATGCATAACTACATATTCCCCACTCACAAGCACAGATGGGGTTGAGGTAGGGGTAGAAGCAGTTTCAAAAGCCATTATCAATTAACCTACACACACAAAGTGAAAGCACAACTTGTTAGTTTTTTGATAGAAAATTTAAAAACAAGCTAAATTAGATTAAATCAAAATTGAAAATAAATTCCAAACTAATCTAAGATTCTAAACATTTTCATAAAAAAAAAAAAGACTAAAAAAGAAAATAATAAACTAGGGTTACAAAAAAATGTGAAAAAAATGTAAAAATCAGAAAACTACTTTAAATTAGTAACAAATTAAGCTAATATATAATTTTAAACATGTTTTCAACAAACAAGAAGACTCAAAATAAAAAAAATAACTAGGGTTTGAAGAAAATTTGAAAAAATCAACAAAATATGTAAAAAATCAGAAAAGTGTCACAAATTCTTGTTTTGATGAATCTAAATCTTCTTTTCAACATATAAATGTATTTAAATCTATTTTATAGTTCACTCATGATGTTTTCTAAACATACAATCAACAAAAATGAAGAAAAAATGAAAAAAAAGAAAGAACAAGAAAAATTAGAAAACCTACCTGGAAATCCAATTTGCCTTAGAAATCCGATGAAAATCTCCTTCAAATTTTGTCTCCTCGATGCAAAATCACTAAAAAATGGTGCAAAATGCTTTGGACTGGGTTTTTGCTTTGCCAAGAGTGAAAACAAGTGAGAAAACAAAATGAAAAAGACGTTTTGGCCAGCTACGGGCTTAAAGCACAGGTCGCGCCTCATCGAGTTTTTGGGAAAAGTACGAGCGAGTGTTTTTGGCGAGTAAAACCCGTAAAAACTTGTGTTTTGAGCAAATGGAGCTACAAACCTCCTAGAATTGTTTGGAACCTTGCGATCTTTTTTTGTTTCAGTATGATTCTGATGGTGGATTGCAGGGCTATACAGGTATTGCTTGAGGACAAGCAATCTTTGGGAAGGGCGGACTATAATGTCCCCATTTTATGACGTTCTCTTTCAGGTGGGCTGATTCTGATACACTTACTATTTTTGGTAAGTGCTATTTTTAGTAGGGGGTCTAGTGTTGTGCTTTTATCCTCAGTGAGCCCTTTCGAGCTCCTTTGTTTCCCTCCGATTGAAGTTTCAGAGCATTACTTACTATTTTTAGGACTTTTTAAAAATAGTAAGTCATCCAGGGCAAGCGGGACCCTATCAAGGTTATCTCTCAACGACATTTTTCATTGGAGGCATCAATTTCTAAGGTTGAGACATTTTAATATTTAATTCCTCCTTCGAAAATTGGATTTTAATAAAGTGACTATATTTATTCGTTGAGTGTCATGAGGGGGACTTTTTTGTACCTTGTTGCCTATTACAATGAATTTTAAGTCGTTTTTAAAAGAGATTTTAAAGTTTTTTATATTGCATTAAGTGGGTGGACGCCTATGAAGAGAAAAGAGTTAAATTTTAAATAAAAAGCTAATGTTGAGGTAAAAAGATTTTTAATTATATCTTTTTAATGAGGCTAATACTTTGGGTGCCCAAGTGAATGAAGAAAGAATTAAAAGATAAATTTAAATCAAAGCTCTTTGAAGGATGGCGTGGATTTTAGGGTTGTTGGTTGCCCTAACTTGTAACTTTGGATAAAACTTCATTGGGAGGCTTATTTTTGATATGGATGCTGGGATTATGAAACTTGGTCATACATTTCTCTAGAAGCTTGACTTTGGAGGAAAACGAGGGTTTGCAGGGACATAAACCTCTGTAGATCACACTCTCTTCGTGTTTGAAAGACAAAATCAGAAGGGTTTTTGGAGGTCTCATTCAAAGGCTTCATTTGTGCTTCAAAGTTGTAGATTCAGACTTTTTGTGTTGAAGATTTTTGATTGTTTTTGAAGTGGAGTTGTTGGTTTTGGCTTGTGAACCCTTAGTAACAATTTTGGTGATGATAAAACACAATTTGGTGGTGATTTTAATAATTTCTGGGCACTTTGTTTATGCACCTGAAACCCACATTTCTGCTCATATCTGTGAGAAGGATTTTTTAATCAAAATGGGTACTTGACTATTGGTTTCCTCTCTCAAGGGCGCCTCCATCAAGATATTGTTGTGAGTTTTAGAGGCTGGAATGAACTTTTAAAGCAAGGTCACCCCTTTGCCAGGCAACGCTCTTCTCTGGGTATCCTTCTTCTTGTACGGCTCATCCTGCAGGCTGGGTTTCAGTCATTTGGAGATCTTGAAGAGGGCGTTTATTTCAGCTAGGAGGCTAGGACGATCTCCCAAGTGTGAGTGAAGGTTGTGCTCATTAAAAAGGAGTTATATCTGCTGCTGGGCGCTTGTAACCAGGTCTGAAATGTCATAAATCCGAGTTTGATAAAGTTCTTATTTGACTGAAATATTTCTGTTTAAAAATCAGATTATTCATTGCTTCCAAAGAGTGTTATTTTCAAGCAAGTCCTTCTTCATTTATATTTCTGTTTATGCACTTCTTTGAAATATCAAATGCAAATGTAAACCAATTGAAAGCATTGCAAACACTTCAAAAAAACTCTCAAACAACAAGCAGCAAACAGTGGAAATAAAAAAAAAGAAATATTTGGGGTTGGTTGCTACATAAGAGCAATACACCATAGCTAAAACATCATAATAGTTAGATCTATAATTCATATCATCATTAACCTTTGAATTCAAAATAACTTAACATCACTAATGATTAGCCCAAGGCATATCCCAATAACCAATCATATTAGGAAATCACTAGAAATATTTACAAACCGCAATCTCAAGGATGGTTGTCCTTGTATTGCGAGAAAATGGGTGGATCTTTGTCCATCCATCTTGGGGTGGTGTACTTGGGAAGACCCTCAAGCTCGGGAGCACTCATACGCCTCCCGACCCCACCAGTGTTGCATCTCAAGAGCGGTGCACTTGAGAAGTCTCTCTCAGGCGTAGGAGCAGTCATCTACCTCCTGGCACAAGAGCATGGCAACATCTCAAGTCCACACCATCCCTCAGTCCACCTAGGAGATGCTCCATCCTCCTTGATCAAGCCTAAGAGCATTCATTCGACTCCTAGCCCACGAGTGTTGCATCTCGAGGTGGTGTGCTTGATAAGATGCATGAAGACTGCTTCCCTCAACAAGCTTGGAAGCACTCATATGCCTCCCAACCCCATGTGTACTGCATCTTGGGGGTGGCACACTTGATGAAGGGAAAGCCAATACTCCCCATCTCGTGCACCCGAAGGTTGATTGACCTCCCTATTTGTAAACACTTCAACAAATTCAAAATAGATTGCTAAAGGAATCTTATTATATTAATTGTTAATCAAATATCATTTCATTATGCAATTATAATACATATATATTTATAGACATAGTTATTCCTAATTTATATGAGTAATAACAAGTATCAACTTTATGGTTATATTCAGATTAACATATAATATTGAGAGCAATACAACATAGCTAAAACATCATAATAGTTAGATCTATAGTTCATATCATCACTAACCTTTAAATTCAAAATAACTTAACATCACTAATGATTCGCCCAAGGCATATCCCAATAACCAATCATATTAGGAACTCACTAGAAATATTTACAAGCTGCAATATCAAGGACGGTTGTCCTTGTATTGCAAGAACATGGGTGGATCCTTGTCCATCCATCTTGATGTGGCATACTTGAGAAGATCCTCAAGCCCGAGAGCACTCATACGCCTCTTGGCCCCATGAGCTGCATCTCGGGAGTGGCATACTCAAGAAGTCTCTCTCAAGCCTCAGAGCACTCATCCACATCCTGGCCCATGAGCATGGCAGGATCTCAAGTTACACCAGCCCTTAGTCCACCTTGTAGGCGCTCCATCCTCCTTGATCAAGCCCAAGAGCACTCATTCGCCTCCCAGCCCACAAGCGCTGCATCTCAGGGTGGCATGCTTGATAAGATGCATGAAGATTGCTTCCCTCAACAAGCCCAAAAGCACTCATACACCTCTCGACCCCAGGAGTGCTGCATCTCAAGGTTGGCGTACTTGATGAAGGGAAGGCCGATACTTCCCATCTTGAATCCACTTGATTAATGTTTTGTCCACAATGAAATGATCTCCCTTTTATATCTTATTATCAAGGGAGTCACAACCTTTCATATTTGAAAGAGTCACAAACATTCACATTAGGAGTCACATAATTGATTGATTGAATGATGTTATGGATCTCTTTTTCAAATGAAATGCTCTCCCTTTTATATCTCAAGTTTGAGGGAGTCAAACCTCTTCACCTCAATAATTACAACTTGTCATATGTTGGTTGACCATTCTTAACAACTTAATCTTTATTTAATGCTATAATAATAATTATCTTTATTGATTTCTTTTGAAACACTCACCTAGGGTTTTCAATCATTAAAAGGTAAGTATATAGTAGCTTTATAATTTCCTTAACTGAGCAAAGATAAATTGTCAAGTTTCATTTATGATAGGACCTTGGGTTTCAAGTTTCTTCTAAGGATTTGTCATGGTTAGAATGAAGGTGCTGCATTGTAATCACTAAGAGGGCCTGTTCACTCATTA
Organism: Sequoiadendron giganteum; assembly: GCA_007115665.2. NCBI lineage: Eukaryota > Viridiplantae > Streptophyta > Pinopsida > Cupressales > Cupressaceae > Sequoiadendron > Sequoiadendron giganteum. Next base: position 430,823,430 of record CM021107.1, on the reverse strand, counting down.
GAATGCTATTTTAGACATTGCCATTTGACTTTTGTGGAAAACAACTGTTTTTGGATGATCTATTTGATGTTCCCTTGCCCTAGAGAATGTATTTGAGAACAATTTTGTATTTACTACTTGCTTTGTGTGCAAGCAAACTATTGTTAGTGTGGGAACTTTTAGTATGCTTTTTATTTATCTTGAATAATTTGCATTGAAAAATCTTGTAAACACTTATAAATAAGTGCCGCCATTGACACTTAGATTTCTAATAGTAATTTTATGCATACTTACTGCTAAAGTTATTGTTCAAATTGTGTTGTCGTATCTTGTATGTTTGTTGATGTATAAAAGTAAATATCTTTTATTGAAAATGGCAAACTTCATATTGTAGATTTTAGTAGAATGTGGTTGTTATAGCTTTGTATGCAGTTCTCTCCATTTGATTTGCTGAATCTTGTGTTGAATCCAATTCCAAGTTTTGCATTGTGCACATGCTTCTAGTCTTTAGTTTTAGCTAGAGAGGGTGAGGATTTTTTAGTTGTTGTAGATGTTAGCTTGGTGAGGGTTTTTCAAGTTGTTGTAGATGCCAGCTTTCAAGAAAAAATATTAAAAATTTATGTCTTGAGTAGAAGTGTTGATAAGCCTTGTGCCCTTGCTTGAGAAGCAAAAATATTGGTGTTTGTTTGTATTGCATACTGAAAACCAATTGTTCAAAGTTCTAGGGTTTAATTTTAAGTTACAAGGTACATCCTTCCATACTGTTCTGTTTTTTGTTGTCTTGAAAGTGACAAATTAAAATGCTAGCAATCTTCACCTAAAGGTAACATCATCACTTTGCGCTCCCCATGCTTCTATGAGCAATGCCTGTTAGCTTGTACTTATCACTAGAAGTGAATGTTCATCAAAACTTTGAGCCTCCGTGTAATGTCCCTCTTCACTTTGCGCTCCCCATGCTTCTATGAGCAATGCCTGTTAGCCTGTACTTATCACCAGAAGTGAATGTTCATCAAAACTTTGAGCCTCCTTGTAATGTCCCTCTTCATTGGATAATAAATATGGAATAATTTTCTAATCTTTAATTCCCGAGGTTAGAAAAATAGCGAATTTGCAACGGAATATGTGATAATTAAATAAAAGTGGAAAAAATTTAGTCTATTGAATTTATTTAATTATTCGTTCTTGGTAATGGTGGGGGCCCACTTTAAATAATCAACTCTTTGCTAGGCACTACATCATAGTGGGTAATAAATCAAAACTTGCCTAAGTTTCTTATTTGTAGTCGAGAGGATTATTTGATACGGGAAAAAAGAATAAAAGGTGTCTGATTTTTCTAAATAGAGATGAGTTCTCTTGAAGGAAATCGACGGATTTTTGTGCAGATAGGTTTGGAAACTTTGAAAGGATTAAGTGGCACGATTGGAAAGGAGGAGGCATTCAAAAATTGTGATATTTTTTTATCTTTGATATCGACTATGAAGAACTGTGGAGAACTTCGATCCAGGACGAAATCCTTGGCTTGGTCTTGATTGGGATGGAAACCCTATTCAAGGAATGCTATTTTCTGAGCATAGTAGAGACTTGTGTTTGCATAAGGTAGGAATATTGGTATTATTGGCAGCTAGATGAAGGCAATCAACAATCAAGTTAGGAGAATGACTTTGCTTAAGTCTGAGCGCTACACATGAAGGTTGATGCAGGAGCTAGAAATTGAAGATTGACACCAGCCGAAGAGACTTGAGGCAGAGAAACAAACTTTTGAGCATATCGAATTTTCTGAGGCAGGACAAGGCTCCCTGAGCATTTCTGGGCACTTCAACAACATATCTCTTAGGAGCACCATCATTTACTAGTCTCAGACTAAAATCACCAAACAAATTCCTCAAATTTCCAAGAAAGAATATTTCAGTGGTATCAGAGCCTAGATACTTGCCAACCTGTCAGGAATTCATATTTGCATGCCACATAGATATTTCACTTCAAGTAGGTTCGGGCAATAGGGAGAAGGAGTTGATAATAACACAGCTGAAGTTGAGATGGGTGATAGAGGAGGTGAAAATCCAAGAAATTCGAATGCACAATTGGATAATTTCCTAACCACCTTTGCTCAGTAGTAGCAACAAATGCTACAATAGTTTATGGATCACATGATCACAACCATGGGTCAAATGAGAGTGGATCGTGCTAGATTGAGTAGATCAAGCAGTGGCTATAGTAGAAGTGATGCTAGTCATGGGAATCGTGAAAGAACAGTCACCAATGCCATTAGGACAACAAGCACAAGGTCTGATCAACCTTTACATCCTACATTTGTGACAAGACAACCAAAAATGGAAACCATTTCGGAGTTGGAGGAACACATATATTACTATTGATGTTATGGTGGCCCACGATGAATAGAAAACGCTCCCCCCTGATGTGAGGCAAGCGGTCAATCTAAATCAGTTTATGAATCAGTGGAAGGATAAAGCCAGAGCTAGATTGGAGAGGCAAGAAAGGGGTCTCCGAAGGCAAACCGGTCAAGGAACTCAATCCAAGGAATACAAGGAAGCATTAAATAAGGTTCCTTACTGACCTTTGATGGAAGCGGGAAAATAAGTGCAAGATTGTGGGTGCATATTGCATAAGCTTGACACCTTCTTGTCCTTGAAACCTATGGAGGAAGAAAAGGCTATTCAATTCGCTACGATGCATCTGGAGGGAGTAGCATATGATCGGTGGCACCATGGGTTGGTTTCACAGGACCATGCAATGATACATTCATATGAGGAGTTTGTTGATAAATTGATTGCACGCTTTGACTGGAAGGATATCGAAGTTTGCTACAGGGACTTGGCTTAGTTGAAGTAGATTGGACATGTTGAGACTTACATTAATGAATTCCAGAAGATAGCAATCATGGTTCCTGATATGTCTGAGAGGCGAGTCACTATGCTATTTATTGAGGGTTTGAGTGACAAATTGAGGGGTTTAGTGAAGGCTCATAAGCCTAGTACTTTACATGACACCATTGGCTTAGCCTTGGATTTGGAGACTACCCCGCCCCTCTAGACCTAGAAAAAGACTTTCGGTGGATTTCCATCAAAACAGAAAGGTTTCAAGCAGCAAAAGAACACCACACCGAAACTTGATCAAGAATCTAGAAATGAGCTTCGCAGGAAATAGTTATGTTTCTATTGTAAGGAGCCATGGAGCCATGGAACCGTGACCACTGTTGCTTTGGGAAAGGCAGAGGGCTATTTGGAGTCCCTAGACTTCATCCATTCCATTTGAAGGGTGTCATTAAGGGACAACACATGGTTTGCTTGGTGGACAGTGGAACCACCCATAATTTCATTGATGAAGGTCTTGTGGTGATGTGTGGACTACAGGTTGAGGAGTTTTCAAGGTTCAATGTGACCGTAGCAAATGGGTTTCAGTTGAATTGCACTAGGATGGTTCCCCAACTTAGCATCCAGATTGGAGACTACACTTTGACCGATAACTTCTATGTGCAAAGTCTGGGTAATATTGATGTAGTGTTGGGTTTGCAGTGGTTGCAGTCTCTTGGAAGATACATTTATGACTTTCGCAGAAGGGAGTTGGAATTTATGGTTGATGATAAGAAGATTGTCTTGAAGGCCATGTCTAATGGTGTTCCTCATGTAGTGTCAGCCAGGAGGATGGAGGCTTTAGTTAGACATGGGGAGGTGGATTGGGCAGTACAGTGCTTTGTTTCTACCAAGCCTATCTCACTCAACAAACCACAACTCCATGTTGACATCCAGATAGTGTTGGATAAGCATGGGGTAGTATTTGGAGACATCCCTCTAGGCTGACCACCAAATTGTGGGTTTGAGCACGTCATTGAGCTTGAGGAGGGGGCTAAACCACTCATAACCACGCCCTATTGACACCCACGCCATTTTAAGGAGATTGAGAAGACAATCAAGGAATTACTGAGCATGGGACACATCCAACCCAATTCTAGTCCGTTTGCCTCATCAGTTGTTCTGGTTAAAAAGGATGGAACTATGTGCATGTGCATAGATTACAGGGCTTTGAATAAGAAAACCATAAAGAACATATATCCTATTCCTAGGATCGATGAATTGCTTGATGAGTTACAAGGGGCCATGTTCTTTTCCAAGATTGATTTGCGGTTGGGTTATCATCGGATACGAGTTTGAGAAGATGTTCACAAAACTACTTGTCGTTGTCACTACGGGCATTTTGAATTCTTGGTCATGCAATTTGTACTCACGAATGCACCAACCACATTCTAGTCGTGCATGAACCACACTTTTCGTGAGCAGTTGCGGAAATTTGTTTTGGTCTTCTTTGATGACATTTTTGATATATAGCAGAACTTGGGAGGATCACTTGCATCATTTGGATTTAGTGTTGAGTATCATGGAGGCTCAGTCGCTTTTTGCGAAGGCTTCTAAGTGTGAGTTCGAGACGACTGAGATACTCTATCTCAGACATGTGATTGGGGCTGATGGTGTGAAGGTTCACCAAGAGAAAATACAGGCAATTTTGGATTGCCTTCATCAAAGAACATATCAAAATTGAGGGGCTTCTTGGGTTTTTGCTCTTACTACAGGAGGTTTGTGAGAGGCTTCTCACAGTTGGCATCATCTTTGACAAACCTTACTAAGAAAGGTGCATTTCTTTGGTCTGAGGAGGCATAGGTAACATTTGACAAGCTCAAGGAGGTCATGAGCTCATGTTTAGTTTTAGCACTTTCGGATTTTACACGGCCATTTGTCTTATAATGTGATGCATTGAGATAGGGAGTTGATGCAGTTCTTATGCAGAATCGACATCCGATTGCATTCGAGAGCAGAAAGTTGAGAGATATGAGAGGCTGTACTCTACTTATGATAAGGAGATGCTAACGATCTTGCACGCGCTAGCTAAGTTCAGGCAGTACTTAGTGGAGACTAAATTTGTGGTCCGAATTGATCACAATAGTCTCAAATATTTTCTTGAACAAAAAGACTTGAATGAGCAACAACAAAAGTGGGCGAGCAAGATTCAGGCATATGACTTTGATGTGGGATACATTAAGGGGAAGAAGAACATTGTTGCTGATGCTCTTTCTAGGAAACCAACACTTTGCTCTCACTGAGATTTCAGCTGACTGGAAATCTCAATTAGTGGCCGAATGCACCAAAAACACTTTTGCTTGTGATTTGATTGATGGTCAGGTACATGATGATAGATATTCAGTAGTCAATCATATCATTTATTACAAGAACAAAATTTATCTTGTACCAGGTTTGAAGCTAAAGGCTAGGATTTTGAGGGCTATGCATGATACCTCTCTATCAGGGTTTCCAGGGTTCTTCAAAATTTATTGCCAGATTCATGAAAGGTTCACCTAGAGGGGTTTGAAAGATGACGTGTTGCAACATGTTAGAGAATGCCTGACTTGTTAGCAAAACAAGGCAGAGCACACATTCCCTATGGGACTTCTACAACCTTTGTCGATACCTGAGCAAAAAATGGGAAGGAATATCTATGGACTTTATCACAAGATTGCCATGTGTCCAGGGGAAATATTGCATATATGCAGTTGTGGATAGATTGACCAAATATGCCCATTTCTTCGCTATATCTACTGATTACACCACAATTCAAGTGGTAGAGTTATTCTTCAGAGAGGTGTTCAGGTTGCATGGACTCCCCAAAACAATCGTCAGTGATTGAGACAATAGATTCTTAAGTGTGTTTAGGTAGGAGTTATTCTGATTGGAAGGTACAGAGTTGACACCAAGCATGAGTTACCATCCTCAAACCGATGGTCAAACAAAGATGGTCAATGAGTGGGTTGATGGATATTTGCGGAACTATGTGTCAGGGCAGCAACGTGTTTGGATCAAATGGTTGCTTTTAGGTGAGTGTTGCTACAATACTACCTACCACATGTCGATTGGCATGTCTCCCTTTAGAGCCTTATACGGGTATGATGCCCTATCATTTGTAGATTTGGCCTTTGATGATAGCAAGGTCCCACGGGCCAAGGAGACAATGCAAAACTATCAAGATATTCTCGAGGCATTGAAGGATAATCTGCAACATGCTCAGAACCAACAGAAAATATATGCAGATAGGCACAAAGTCGAGAGATCATTTGAGGTTGGAGACTTAGTTTTTTTGTGTTTGCAGCCATACAGACAATCCTCATTGAAGAAAAGTGGTGCAGAAAAACTTGAACCACGCTTTTATGGACATTACAGGGTAGTGAGAAGAATTGGTGAAGTTGCATATGAGTTAGAACTTTTTGAGGGCAGTAAGATTGATAAGGTCTTCCATTTTCTTGCCTCAAGAAGGCATTGGGTCAGCAGGTTGTGGCATCTCCTAAGCTTGCACCACTTGATGAAGAAGTGAATTTGGTGTTAGTTCCTGAAGGTATTGCAGATTGGAGAGAAAGGAAGCCGGGGAATAAGATGATTCGAGAATATCTGATCAAATGGAAAGATCTTCCTGTGGAGAATGCAACATGGGAAGGGAAAGAGATTCTGCAGCACCTTAATTTGAGATTGCTAGAGGACCAGCAATTTTGAGAAGGGAGGATTGTAATGTCCCTCTTCATCGGATAATAATTATGGAATAATTTTCTAATCTTTAATTCCCAAGGTTAGAAAAATAGAAAATTTGCAAGGGAATATATGATAATTAAATAAAAGTGGAAAAACTTTAGTCTATTGAATTTATTTAATTATTTGTTCTTGATAATGGTGGGGACCCACTTTAAATAATCAACTCTTTGCTAGGTGCTACATCATAGTGGGCAATAAATCAAATCTTGCCTAAGTTTCTTATTCGCAGTAGAGAGGATTATTTGATATGGGAAAAAGGAATAAAAGGTGTCTGATTTTTCTAAATAGAGATGAGCTCTCTTGAAGGAAATCGATGGATTTTTGTGCAGACAGATTTGGAAACTTTGAAAGTATTAAGTGGCATGATTGGAAGGAAGGAGGCATTTAGAAATTCTGATATGTTTTTATCTTTGATATCGACTATGAAGAATTGTGGAGAACTTTGATCCAGGATGAAATCTCTGGCTTGGTCTTGATTGGGATGAAAGCCCTATTCAAGGAATGCTATTTTCTGAGCATAGTAGAGACCTGTGTCTGCGTAAGGCAGGAATATTGGTAGTATTGGTGGCTAGATGAAGGCAATCGACAATCAAGTCAGGAGAACAGCTTTGCTTAAGTCTGGGCGCTGCACATGAAGGTTGACGCAGGAGCTGGAAATCAAAGATTGACACCAGCTGGAGAGACTTGAGGCAGAGAAACAAACTTCTGAGCATATCGAATTTTCTGAGGCAGGACAAGGCTCCCTTAGCATTTCTGGGCGCTAAAACAACAACATATCTCTTAGGAGCATCATCATTTACCAGTCTCATACTGAAATCACCAAACAAATTCCTCAAATTTCCGAGAAAGAATCTTTCACTCCTCCCTAGCAACTGTGAGGGAAAAATAATAGCATTCACACCACCTTTGCTCCTTATCAAAGCTCAAAAATTGAAACAAAAAATTGAATACACTAAACACTAGAAAGCCAAAATTTCAAATGCTAAACTAGAAAAGTAGCTACTACCAAAAATGTTACTCAAGCATTTTTCCCAATCTCTGATTGAATAGTTAATCTGAGATGGGAATAAGCCTCCATCCTTCTAGTGGGCCCTTAACCTCCATTTTGACCTCCCCTAGATCTTATTTGTCAAATGCAACATTAAGAATTTCAAAAGCATGGTCAATTGAAGTGATAGAATAAGTGACCTTGGTGTGACAAGTAGAGTGTGAAGCATTGATAATAGTACCCATTTCCAAGGGGTCAGTTTCCTCTGAGAAGACACCTTTAAAATGAATTTCCCAAATTACAATAAACTATTCACCAATTTGCAAGTTTAAGGTATCGGTTTCCACCAAAAATGCACCTTTAACATTGAATTTTCCTAATTACAATTAACCTTTCTCCAATACAGAATGGAATTTGAAGCTAGGTGCTTGAACTTTGGGCCTCTTTGACAACACACTTGAGGGAGTTTGAAGCTTAGGTGCTTGAACCCTAGACCTCATTGACAACACACTTTGGTGAATTAACAAAATCCCAAATACTGACTTTACTATACGTTACACCTGGTTATATGAGGGATGCATATAAAAAAAATAGATTTGTTTGGCCAAAACAAAACAAGGGTGAAAACTACAACTCCTACAAAAATATTATAATCCTTCACTTGATGAAGAATTCTTGTGAAAGACCAGCTCAATATTCTTGATGAAGCAACAACAATAGCCTTGTCTTTGTCATGAAGAGGAAAGGATACATCAACCTGTCATACTTTGAGCTTAAACCCCAAACTTCAAAAGAACACCAATATCTTTGAAACCCACAAGCATCAATACTATGAAGTGAATACAAGTACCATTGGAACCAAAAGAATAATCAACACCATAGGGTTGTACCAACTAACAACCCTGTCATATAGTAACATCCCATCGACCTCACTCCATCTACCTTAGACATCAATGGCAAACAACATCCAACAAACTCATAACCTTTGACATCAATGACAAACTTCATCCAACAGCCTGATCATTACACTATCTTCTTGATAATCTTTCCTTTAAGCTGCCAAATTCTAAACAAGACTTTTACTTTACTATGGCATCCTTTCTACCCACTTCATTCTATGGTTCAGGGCCATGAACAGGACATGGATAAATTTCTGGTTTGGAGAAAGCCTCACTCATGTTGGCCATTCCTGGTTGAAATTACTATAATTAGTGGAGCCATGAATCTTTCTAGCACGAAGGCGTTAGGATGTGTGAATAGAAAGATCCAAAAGCTTTGAGTTACACAGAATGTACATCACCTTATAACTGTAGGGATGATATGTAAACTGTCCGTGGGATCATTTTTGTTAGTTATATTTCAACAGGGGACCAAGCTGCTTGCTTGGGAAAAATAGATTGTAATGAAGAATATATTCCTAGCAGTCTATGCAGCTAACAAGACCGTCTCAAATAAAATAAATAAACCTATTAATTGGTTTTTGGCAAGACTCTGCGCCTACTGTGGTTCATGTTCACAGGCATTAGATGCAGGATTCAAAATAGATTAGAGAGGAACTTATCTCTGTAACCATCTGAAGAAATGAGGATTTGTTTTAAGGGATTGATTGGCTTCAACAACCTCACTTAGATATGCAATACCTTTTTCTCACAGCAATGAAAAAAGCGTCACTTGAAGCTCCTCTTAATCTTCATTTTACAATGGCTATGAATAGCCAAGAAGATTGTTGGATAAAATTTGTGTAAGATTCATATCTCTATCATTTCTTATTTCCAAGAAGTCTGAAAACAGTCTGTCTTTTTGTCATAGCCCCAACTTTGTTTACTCGACATTATGGAAAACCTAATAAGAACATCATTCTATGCTACACTTAATTTTGTATAGAATAGAGAACTGTACAGGTTTTAAAATATGTAGAAGGCAAAACATAATTACTGTCTTTAGGTAATACAAATGAAGAATAATTTTGCTTCCAGAATGTCAATTTCTTGCTTTACGAAATAGGGTATTTTTTTTGAAAGTTGAATAACTAAGGCATTAAGTAATTGAACAGATCTGTGACTATGAAAGTAAATAATTCAAAGTTGAATGAAAAGAGTAATCATTTGACATTAGATGGATTTGTCAGAACTTAAACACAATAAGAATACTGACAGAGCTGCAATTTTTATGCCATATGAATGTCATCAATGGCATCCAGATATTGTGGTGCCAAGTACTGTTTTGTTTATTTATCAAGAATCTTTGTGATTTATTTTTTATATTTTTTATGTGCAGATATACCAGCTGTTGAACTGTGATGACCATGCCCATTTTTTGCGAAAGAACAAACAGAATCCAGCAACATATCGACCTGATATTGTTCACCAGGTTATTTTTACCTGTCCTTAACTGGGATCAGAGGTTTAAATTTGTAGTCTTGACTGTTATATTTGAAATTTCTCTCTGATGAACATCTGAATGCCCTCAGGCACTTTTGGCAATTTTGGATAGCCCTCTCAATAAGGCCGGAAGGCTTAGTGCTATTTATGTGCAAACTCAGAAGAATATCCTCATCAAAGTTAATCCCCATGTTCGTCTTCCAAGAACCTTCAAGCGTTTTTGTGGATTGATGGGTAGGCTTAAGGACTGATTTGTCTTTTCTGTCATAAGTTTTTGATTTATTCTATTGTGTCCCCTTATATGTGAATGTTCTGGCTGATATTTCTAAGAGCAATGCATCTCTGTGTTGGGTTATGAGTGCAGTGCAACTGCTACAGAAACTGAGCATTCGTGCAATTAATGGTCCAGATAGACTCCTTCGTGTGATCAAGAATCCAGTCACGAAGTATCTGCCAAGTGAAGCACATCGGATTGGTGAGTAGTGGGATTAATTTTCTCTTTATAATATGTGAAACTCCTAAGAAAAATAAATTCCCATATATTAACTGGATGAAGTTTGCCATGATGGTATACAGGGCTGTCATACAGTGCATCTAAAGTAGTACAACTTCATGACTATGTTGAAGCTGTCCGTGATAATGTTCCCCTTGTGTTTGTGGTAAGCTTAGCGAGTTTTCTAGACAGCTGTAATACGTGCAATATGTTGTAGCTCTTTCTTTTGTAATTAATTTGTAAGCACTAGCTAGCAAAAATTCATCTCTGAAAGAGGTTTGTGATACAGGTTGGGGCCATGTCTCACGGGAAGATTGAGGCAGACTATGTAGATGATTTTATCTCAAGTAAGTTGCACACATAGTTTGTCTTGTTTGCATGCCAATGAACATTGGCCTTTGAAGTTGAAAATTCAACATCAAAGTGTGAATGTTAATAGCTCAATCTAATTGTTATATTGCTCAGTTACTGGGTGTGCCTTGACAGGTCCCTGTACATTGTAGCTAACCCTATAATATGCCTTGGAGACACCCACTTTTGACAACATTCCCTTCCTGCCATTGCTCAAGTATCATCTCACGAACAATAGTTATATCATCAAAGATCAGCCTCCTGTTCACAAAAGTCCTCTGTTCTTCAGAGATGATGCAGGCTAGAAGGGGCTTTAACTTGTTAGCCAAACTTTCAATCTAATTTTGTATGTTGTGTTAGAGATTTGCCCGAGGATATTTATTCTTCTTGTGTCCATTTTTTGGAATAAGGGTGATCAAGGTTGTATTCAAGGCTTAAGTATCTTCCATGACTCTCTAGGTTTGCCTACTGCAGCTTTTGCACGTTCTTAATAAGATATGACAAAGAAAAGAGCCAGAAGCCCTCTGGACTTTGGGCTTTATCCCCCTGTATTTCAAAGGCTGCCTTTTCCACTTCTTATTCTGAGCCAGGCTGTCTCAGTAAATGGTTCTGATGAGAGATGAAATTAGTAAATATGTTTAGGAATAGTCTGGACTCATTGTCCTCTGATAGAAAATCTTCATAATACCAGTGACATCCAGCTATATTGTTTCTCCACCACCACAATTGTAGTAGTCGTTAATCCAAGGATTTCATTCCAATTAGTAAATATTGTTAAGGAAGAAAGGCTGTGTTCTAAACATTTTTCTCCTGCTGATAGCAAATCTTCATAATACCAGAGGACTTCCAGCACTATCTTCTTGATTCTCCACCATCACAATGGTGGCAGTCTTCAATCTATGGATTTTATTCCAATTAGTAAATATTGTTTAGGGAGAAAGGCTGTGTTTAATCAACTTTTTGTCTGCTGATAGCAAATCTTCTTAATACCAGAGGACTTCCAGCACTATCTTCTTGTTTCTTCACCATCACAATGGTAGCAGTCTTCGATCTAATGATTTTATTCCAATTAGTAAATCTTATTTAGGAAGAAAGGCTCTGTTTTGAACTTTTTTGTTTGGGCTCCTTTGATAGCAAATCTTCATACCAGACGACTTCAGTTCTATCTTCTCGTTTCTCCACCACCACAACAGTAGTAGTCTTTAATATAAGTATTTTATTCCATGTGTGTTCCATTAATTGATTGATGGATAAATATTGTATTCAAGTACCCTTCTTGCAGTGAATGGATCCTTGATCACTGTTTGCAAAAGGTCTCCTTTTGATCGGTGTCATCCAAATGCTTCATGGCTTTTTCCTTCTGCTCCATTCAATTTACTGAGCCCGTAAAAGACTTTAAAATTTGAATATCACTGAGTATCTTGAACCCTGTTTTCCAGGTTGGTTGTAAGAACAAAGGTACACTTAAAAACATCCTTTTTCCAGGCCTTAAGCTTAGTCTTGAAAAACTTTAAATTTTCCGCAAGCATAAATATATTAGATCTGTGCCTGATGGAGCTTGCTATCACTCTTGAACAAGTTTAACGGCAAGGTGTCTCTAACCACATTTGCTCAAAACATGAATGGACTTAATCATTTTACTAATGATTTAAGTTGCAACTCCTATGGCTTGAAATATATTGAGGTATAAACAAATCATTTTCTATCCCAAATCTTTCCTTTTTGCCCTAAGCAAATCTCGATCCATAGATATAGGGCATTGTGGGATCTTCAGAATTTGCTAATATACCAATGAAGGATATACAATAATTTTTTTTTGGTTATAATTTTCCATCAATCATCTTGCACTGTAAGTTGTATTCATTAGCTTGTTCTATTTGCATAAAAAACTAGACTAGCTCTGTGTTGAGGTTTTACTAAATTAAGATTGCGTAGTTGCAAGTGATGCACAATCTTATATGTCCCTTTCCCGACTCATTATTTTTTTCAATTTCCTTTATTTCCCTCCTGTCTTTCTTTTTTTGATCTGTAAAACAATGAACATTAAATCTACTGTATTGAGAGTATACTTTTTACATTAAAACAGATCTTTTTTCTAGTATTTTAATCTGTCATGGAGCTGAGATTTGAGCTCATGTTCATGCTATAATAGTTTGATATAGGTTGTTTGTAAACTACATTAGGTATCTTCAGTAAATACAATAATTGTTTTTCATTTGCCGTCGGTTTTGCAGTTTCACAATATCCACTCAGTGCTGCATGTTGCATAGGCCGCATTTGCAATGCAATTGAACGGAAGTGGAAAATACTGTGAGGGTGAGCAAGTCACTTATACAATCATCAATGGCAAATTCATCTGCAGACATTTTACATTCTTTCTGGTGACCAGTTATGTTTTTTAACAGGTCATCATGTTTTCTATGCTCAAAATGGGCCATATACATATATTCCATTGTTACTTGCATTTCTATAAATGTAATTCTCTAGGTGAAAATGGCTCGGTTTCAATATTCTTCTCTACCTGAAGGGTGTCTTTTTGTTTCTTAGTCTTGAGTCAAAATGACAAGTTTTGTTTCCCAAAGTTATTTTTAAGGTCCACACACTTGCATAGGACATACACGGCCATAGTTCAGCTTTCTAGTAGTTCCAGAAGAACTCCAAATTGGTTTCTGCAATTTGTTTATAATATAATATAATGTATTATATATTCTAACCGAATTTTATTTCCTCTGCCTCACTTTTTTTTCATCTATGTTTGCAAACCCTGAATTAGTGGAAAACCGAATTTTATTTCTCTTTTCTCACTTTCTCTCTAAATGTAAGCATATTCTATTTTTCTTTGCGCTTTTACTAATATCTGCACACTATAAATGTGCCCTTATTGCTTGAAATAATTACAATGACAACACCCTCTAGGCCAGATTGGCACGCAGGACTGGACAAACTGTACTCATTTAGAAGTTTGTGTGTCTGATTTTGTGGTACAACTTTAGCTGGCCTAATGGTGAAGGCATGCATGTATACTCTAAAACCGAGTTCATTTGTTTGAATCTAGAGTGGGGTTGTAATATAGTGGGACAAGTGTATAGTTCTCTTTAAAGGCACACATTTGATAACTCTCAGAACTTATTTTATTCTCATGACTCTTTAACACCCTCCAGGGTAGATTATCACCAATAATTTTAATAAGATCGTCATTGAGAGGTAAGAAACTGACTTATACTCTCCATTATTTGATAGTTAGATTTTATCCAAACACAAAGGTATTGCCACATCTGAATATTGCCTACATTCCTTATCTATCCTCTTATGACACTGGATTTATTGTTTAGTTAGTATTGTTTAATGGTGATGATTATCCATGGAGGGATTTTAAATAAAATAGTTTTATTTTATTGAGATTAATAATATATTCAATAAATTAGTTATCCTTTAATATGTGAAATAAAGACTTGTTGAGAGATAAGCTCGTCTTATAATTTTCTTTTAATAGATTGGTATAAATAGTTTCATTGAAGGAAAGTTGGAATAAAAATAAATATTAAATGAATTTGGTTTTGCATAAAAAGTTGTTTGAAGGTAGGTTTAAGTGGTCTAAGCTTACCCTTGGCACCTCCCGTAAAAAGATCCTTTCACGTGGACATTGCATGGATAATAAAACAAATAAATAAAGTAAACCTGTTAGTCAAAGGCACGGGGAGACAGATTTGGACGAAGGTATGGGCATCCCGAGCAACCTAGTAAAAAGGGATCGCAAAATTAATGAGAGGAATGGTGTAGAGCAAGGTAGAAGGGTGATCATGCCATTAAGAGGCATGGCAACCCATAAACCCATCAAGACTTGTAGTGAGAAAGGAAGGATAGTGTGTAGAGGACAGATAGACCCGTGATCTCCATAAAGGCACAATCTCAAGTAGTCAGAGGCACGTTTTTGTTCACCCTCAAAATGTGAGCAGTGGAGGTCGATAGATAAGAAGAGTGAATGAGGGCGATTGATGGTGAGGGGTGTAGCTGTTTGGAGGCACATAAAACCATTCTCCACAACCTTTGGCGACATCCTCCCAATATGCGATGAAATGAATTTGTTGAAAATGCTTGAGGATCTTGTAATGCCCCTTTTTGGGATCGCCCTAAATCTCGCCCTAGAATCACAAGTTCAATTGAAACAAGAGGAGCAATATAGTTGGATTCTAAACTTTACCAATAAACATGTACTTTGCTAAAACCCTGGAATAGGTCCTTCAATCATGTTAGATAACATATAATTCTACCAATGATTCAACAAGAGTTAGAGTACATATAATGCATATATATTATCAATTACTTCAAACCATTTGGATAAATCAAGAATCAATAGTGCTATTCCCATAGTCCATGATGATGGGGTTGGAGTGGAAGCATGTTAGGAAGACCTAACTTCACCACATCTAAGCCCAAGAGTGTAGAGCATTCGACCCCTTGGCCCCAAGGGGCATGAACTCTTGTCCATCCCGCATGAGGTGGGCTACTTAGAAGGGGAAGACACACCTGCATCCCTAATCATTATTCAATAAAATGCTCTAATTTCACCATGTCTAAAGCCCAAGAACACAAAGTATCCATACTTAACCTATTGGCCCCAAGGGTCAGAAATTCTTGTCCATTCCACATGAGGTGGGCTACTTACAAGGGGAAGACACACTTGCTGACCTTATTGAGGTTCCTTCCGACCCTTTCATGATCACTTATAGGAGACTCAAATAAATAAATGATTATAGAGATTAGCTACTATCGTCACAAAGAATTGATAGACTATATATTCACAAATATAGGCAGACTATATATATATATATATGTACTTGATCTTCTTATTATCTTGCATACCACAATTTAAAAATGCTGCTGTAATCTTTTGATATTTCTAATTTGATCAATATATCAGAGTTGCAAATTGCTCTATCTTCTAATAGATGATATAACTTTTATTCCTTGTTCGATCTGTGCTTAATATTCAAAAGATATTGCTTGGTGTAAAACAAACAAATAAGAATCTATTATCCATATTCATATTAAAGAATCATAACTACTTAATAAAACTCAATAATTGTTGCAAGCATCATTATTGCATAATCAAATATTATATATATATATATATATATATATATATATATATATATATATTAAACTTATTATTTCTGTTCCTTTATCTTATTTATACTCTGCTTCTTCTTCCCTAAGGATTTCTGCTGTATATTCCTTCATTGATTCCCATCGATTTCCTTGCCCATTTACTGCTCATGCTATCTGCTTTTTAAATCTGATTATCTTCCATCTTGTTTCAATCTGCTGTTTTTATTTAAATTTCTAATTCATTTCTATCTCTTCATTATATCATTTGCTATTGCAGACTTATTCCCCATTCATTTTCTGATCATCACCTTTGAAAATATGTTTTCTTTTATATCTCGATGATGGGGAAAATGCATGTTTTCCATTGCATCTTTTGATAAGGGACACGTCCCTCTGTAGGTTGATCGCTGCTTAGTTTTATTTCCTTAAATCACTCCCTAAGATAATTGCTGCTCTTAAGACTTTATTGCTGCCCTTTCAAAACACTAATCGTTGTTGTTATATGTGTTAATTTATTGTAGCTCGGACAACTGTTATCTCCATTCGCAATAATTATTTAATTAATTGATTTTTTGGAAACTTCTAAAAATGAGTTAGTTAGAGATAATTAATTAATTAATTAATTGGTTCCTCTAGAGATTTCTAGAAACCAGTTAGTTAGGGTTTGTTGGAGTCTAATTAATCTTAGCCATTGATTGAGATTAAATCATGGCCATTTAATTTTCAACGAGAATAGTATAAAAGAGGATCAATGGGTATTTGGAGAACACACACTTGAGAAAGATTTGTAGTGATAGCAAATAAAATTTGAAGTGAAAGCAAATAGTTTTGTAGTGATAGCAAGGGCGTAGTGATAGAGTTGGAGGCAACAACAGTGAAATTTCAACAGTGATAGCAAGGGCATAGTGATAGTGTTGGAAGTAGCAGCAGTGGAATTTCAGCAAGAGAAATTGAGGGAAGAATTTCCGGAGCTATGCCAGTAAGAGGCAAGTAGTTTATGTATCTCTTGATTTGCTGAAGTTTAATAAAATTCCTCATTTGCAATACTGGTTTTCCCTTTGGGGTATTTCCAAGGACAATTTCTCCAAAAATATTGTATTCATTGTTTTGCATGTTTTCTTCTCTATTCCTGTGGATTTATTTGTGAAATTGCAGTCGTGTTATTTTTCAATATTTGCTGTGAATTAATTTTCGGCAGTCAAATAATCTATATAGATAGGAGATTAATCTATATCCTTTTTAATAATATGCTTTTAGTATATATATTATTTTATGTTTTTTATTAATATATTAAATTTTATATTATATATATATATATTATAATAATATTAAATTATTAATATTTATATTGTTATTTATTTATTTTATTTGTGTATTTTAACACTTTATATTTTAGGGTTGTAATTTCGAAGTCATGATGAAACTTCAAGAAAATGCAGTTGGCATATGTAAAGACAAGTTTTACAATTGTTGCTCGCATCCTCCTTATGCTGAATGGAGATTTTGTGAACAAGTTACATCATCCAACAAAGAAAGAAAAAGAGCAGAAGGAGAAGCACCATGGGAAAGATAGTTCTATATGGGAAAAAGACTGAGAAAAGGCCAAAGAAGAGGCATGTGGAGTTGTGACGAGTTTGGGGAAGACATTCTGCAAATTGGGTATGGTGTTGAAGCGACTTGCAAGTATATCACATCCTCATCACCAAGGATTGGATGGCATAAAAGCCAGTCTCCACAACTTTTGACAACATCATTCCATCCTATGCTTGAAGGAGAGTTTCTAAACCATATCTCCTTTCTTGCTAGTCGTTGACTCTAAAGGATGTGCTTCTGGAAGTGCGAGTGCTTCTTGACAATGGGTATATTGTGAAGGGCACCAAGATTCATGCTACCACCTTGATAACAGTGGAAAATGACATACAATTGCAGATCTATTGAAGAATGCAAATCTAGATTAAAGCTCATTAGGTGTCATTAATCTTCAAATCATCATCAAGTGTGTAATTAATCAAGCTCTTTTCTTTTTTTATAGATTAAAACCAAGAGATTTTGTTGTGCTATTTCATATAAATTATTCATAATGTTATGTATTTACTTACTCATTATCATTGTAAATTCAAAGCATAGAACAAAAGAGAATAGGATGTTATGATATCCCCTTAGTTATAATATTTTGGAATATGGGTCCATATTATTTATTCAGGTCAAGCATGTTGACCCTAATTGTATGAACAATATAGTAACTACTTTTGGAATCATTATAATAGTATTGGACTAACTTACATAAAATCAAAATTGTATAATATTAGAGATTATGAATGGTGTTGCATCTATTAGAATTATTAGAGGCTTCGGTTAATTGTGAGATCCTCGATTCAATTTCTAATAAAGTCTTCTTTAGCTACTTTATGTATGACCTAAGTACTATTGTGGCTAAGGAAAAGACATACCTATGTTATAAGGCCTATGAGGCCACATGTATTTCTTTTGTGGCTTGTCTATACCTATAATTGAACTATATGGTAATGGTCAAAACTACGAAGAGAATTTAATAGAGAAGAATTTATGAATAAATCCTCTTGAGAATGATTTCAAACTACTATATTTGCCCAAAGTTTTGTCAAAAAATTATCACACCTTTATTGTACGTGCACATGCATTGTGATTTTGCATATGATGTTTTGTTGAAGATTTAACTTGGAACTATTCGCTTTTGTGGCTAGAATATAACTAAGTAAATTCATCTCTATTTTTGGGTATTAATATCCTTTAAGTTACAGATGCATTTTTAATAAATCTCATGACTTATTAGTGCAATCATGTTACTATAGGATAACTATAATATATATTGACATCAATAATTATAGTATTTCACATATTTGTGGACATAGGAATAGGGTTGTAATGAGCTAATTTGACTGTCATTTATTCTAATGGGTTTATGTGAACAAAGATTATTTTTTGTTGACTAATTAGCCTAACCTCTATGTCATGGAGATAAACCTATAGGATATTTTGGGAAAAAAATTATTAACTAAGAACTTACTATAATCAAGGGTTAAATATTTCAATAACTTTATGTTCGAACTTTAAGGAAATAAGATGGAAAAGAGTGCTAGGTCAAATCTTAAGTTGTAAGATAACCTAGTAATATGAACTGAGGTTAAGATGCAACTAATATGAGGCTTGGCTTGCAGTTGCATAATATTGTAAGCAATGGTGACTCCATTTAATGGTACTACAATCTTGATTTACTAAACATATGTTTAATATTGAAACTTGATACTTCGATAATCCATTGATACCATGATACATGCTTTGTATGAATACATGATGCCTATCAACCTCTTCAATACGAGAGCCTTGATATTGGAATTATCATGTGGAAGAAGGAAGGACATTTTAGCTATTGTAAACTACAATATGATTGAATACTAAATGAAAGGTGACTATTATTTAATTTGACAATGTTGTTGAGATCGAGCTATGAGATAAATCTTATGTAACATCTCTTGATAACCTATTGATGACCATTAAGGCCAGGTTTAGTTTAAATGGAAAGTAATCTAGTTTGTGAACTAGACTATTAAAAGGATATGTGGTGACACCATAAGGTAAATGAAGTTAGAAGATTAAGAGTATAATATAGTGGTTCAAGATATCAAGAACTAATACACTTGTGATATCTAAGATTTTCAAATCACATTGTATACATGTTATCATGTTCTAAACCTAAGTATGATGCTATCTTATAAATTGTGGTAATATCATCAAGGTACCAGATGTGGCATAATGTCCTTAATTTATAATTGTAAGGGTTTTGTGATGCTTGTTAATTAGGATCAATGTTAGTGTGAGGTCTAATTAGAGATCTTGATGTCCTTAGATGGAAGTGATATATTTTACGTTGGTTAAATTGGGAATGGTGTCAAATTCCTTGCTTGTTAAGCACTATTAACTGTTGGGAATCATTTAAAGAAACCCTATTGGAGTAAGACAATAATTAATAAAACCTTGGGTTATGTGAACTTGTGTGTAGGTTTCCTTTGAGAAACCTTGTAAGGAGAACTATGTGTGACTTTGATCTTTTTGGAAGCGGGTATGTAGGAAATCCTTGGGCGAAGGATGGCTTTGTGACCTCAAGTCCATAAGGGGAGGGTCTAGTGGGATAGCTCCCAAATTTTGGGGTTGTTTCTAATTGGTTTGACCTTCTCTCTTTAATAGGCTTCAAATGAGGCCAAAATAGCTATTAGATGGTTACGACGGAGTTAAGAAAACCTAATAACTTGTATTTAATACATAATGTGTTTTTGAATATAAGATGAATGAAGGGAATGTATTTGACTACTTGGTTGTGGTTACATTTTGAGTTGAGCTTGTCTCATTTTGGTTCTAGGTGATTTCTTTTGTGTTGTGAACCTCAGACTTATACATGACTATGTATAGGCTCCTAAACCAATCAATTGTGATACACTTATTCTAAGTTAGGAACCTATCTTCCAATTATAGTGCTAAGCATGAGTCAAGGAATAATATTATGATGCTCAAGATTGACAGTAGTCAAGTAGCAATACTATGATGCTTGAGATTGACAATAGTCAAGGAGCATTTCTATGAGGCTCGATATTGACAATAGTCAAGGAGCATACTATGCTAGTGATGGAAACCCTAGGTTTCTTAGCCATCTAATGGTCTGCAAGGAAGAGAGTTTGTAATGTCCTAGGGTTTGTATGCCAACTTAAAAAAAACCCACAAAGTTAGGGTTTGAATTTTTAATTAATTAGATGAGTGAACAACAACTAAAATTCAACGATTCAAAGTGGTGCATAAGATACAGTCATCAAAATTACACACAACAAAGACAATGTACAAAAATCAACACTAACAACTTCGATCCAACAAATAAGTTGGTAATCACTGAAATTATATTGTAGCAAATTAAATTTGTAAATATAGATCTCTTGTTCATCAATCAATTCTGAATTAGAAAACTTGATTTGCAATAATCCCTTCAGCTGATGTAGTTTCCTAGGGTTTAGGCAGGATTGCTAACTACAAAATCAACATCCTATGTGCTGCTTGGGTAGTGAAATGTCAACAGAGGCCTTAATCCGCCACTTCCAATTCAGATCTGGGTAGAACCACTGAGATTTGGGTGAATATCTTAATGATTGGGTTAGGGGACAAATATGATATGGTATGGTATAGGCTGCTATAGAATCTTGGATCCTTGGTGTCTGTTGCAATGGTGATCACCTAGTCCTAACAACATTATTTCTCTTGGGGCCCAACAATATTGATTAGATTTGGCTATCCTTGCTGTTCGCTTCTCCCTTAAGCTCGTCCAACCTTCAAAATTTTGTCTTGAACCCCTCTTCCAGGTCCACCAACAACACAACTTTGAGGAACAAATATTGATATTACCTCGTTGGAGAAATTAGAGGCTTGTGGTGTAGATGTGTAAACTCTCCCCAATCTCTATGAATGGTGAGTAGACCTGGTCAAAACACTCTTGCTGGATTAGACACAAGTTTCACATCTGAAAGAATTCATAGAATATGAGGAAATCAAATGGATAAGGTTAGGGTTTCCGTCCAGCAGCTAGGCTTTTCATCCTAGCTTACACTCCTTGAGAAAAACTCTCAAAAATCATGCCAATCTCTAGATGCCCCTCCAAATGGCGCTTAGGTAGTATAAATACCTCATTCCATGTTTAGGTCGACCCTAAATTGGTGCCCAAAATTTAAGTTGAAAACTAGGCACTTAGAAATTAAAAAATTAAATTTATTTATTTATTAATTCAACTGCCCAAAATTAAGTTTATTTATTTAATATTCAAATTTAGTGTTGAAAAACACTAATCACCTGCCTAAAGAGAAATTAAGGCCTCTACGAAATTGGGGATATGACAGTCCTCCCTTCTTGGAATTGCTTGTCCTCAAGCAATTGCAAGCCTATGTCCATGAATGCTAAGACTATCCACAAGTGATGAAAGATATGATCCCTGAGGCATGACCTCTTGTACCGTCTTCTATTGCTCCACTTTGATATAAACATCATCGAGCCAATAGTTATGAAGAAACTCATCATGAACCCGATGAAATAGTGCACCAAACATATAAATACCTAGATTCCAATTCATCACCCTATCACACCCAACAAATATGAGGAGATAGATGTATCCAAATGTTCTCCCATGGATGTGCAAAACACCCATCATAGGTGCATGAAAAATCATATCATCCCATCCTAGGCTATTGATATAGGTCAAAACAACACTCCTAGATCTGAAAGTTAGACCTAAGATGACACAAGGAGTGCCTCTAATGACATATGATGATATGGCCTCATCATTATTCCAACCTCCAATGAGGAAGAGATGATCCATATCTCTCCAAACCACCCAAACAGTTGCTGTCCTCCAAGTACTTCCAAGGAAATCCATGTATAACAATGTAGAATAGTCACCACTCATCGAAGCATGGAGTAGAGGCCCGTGAGTTAGGGCTGGAACATCAATGTCTTCATGCTCACATTCATACCATGCTCCATAGTCCAGCTGAAACACAAACATTTGCAACTCAAAGCCAAATATCATGACAATATATTCATACCTAGGATCATAGATCGACTGAAGCTTCATTCCTCCAAGTGTGTGCCAATCAAAAGAAAAAGCATCCATGATGTGTGCCCTAGGTCTTAAAAGTAGGACAACCAAAGAGTCATCAATATGGTGGGATTGTATCTCATCATGAATAGACACGTCCCAAGCTCTCCATGAATGGCCAAGGACTCAACCAAATCCGAATCACCCATTTCTCCATCTTCATATGAAGGCATAACACTAGTGGCTGATCCACTAAGTGTGTGATCCATAATGACATCCAAGTGTATGTTGTGAACCTTCAAATAGTCCTCCAAAAGAGGTGACATTATACCCTCATGAAGCAAGCTATATAAAAACTCAAGGAATTTTGAATCATACCTCAAACTTGATCACTCCACTTGCTTAGCCACCGTTCAGGGCTCATTCCTCATGTGCCACAAGCTTCGAATCTTCTCCGCCTCTTTCCTACCATGGAATATCAAATCACACATCTTGTACCTTGGAAAACCCATTAAATCTTCATGTTTGACTCCCAAAGGAGTGCCAATGGTAGAATTGTCTTCCCACTCTCATCCTCATGTTTGAGGGCTATCATCATCTGATTATGCAAAAGTGAAGGACTGTTGTTCCAAATCAGAAAAGCTGGCATACCTTTTTATAGTGCCTTTAATCACCTCGAACTTATCCTTCCTCATTGCTTCATTCTCTCCAACAAGTGTTGGTCCAACATGAATGTCTCTATGAAAATCATGAGCCTTAAGGCTGATCCTCTTGGTTGTCATATCATGATAAAGTGAAGATAAGGGACTGTTGTCATACATTAGAAAATCAACCCTTACCTCATGCTCTATTGTGATGTCTTCCTCAATCTCAATCATCTCTCCTTCCATGAGTGGATGGTTATCAACAAGTGCTGGGGTACACAACGTCGCCAAGTGTAAACCATGTGTGACAAACTCTGTCCAATGGCTACAAACATCTTCATCGTAGAGTCCTTCAAGATCTTTTTCCATCTTCATGTTGCCATTTTTTTCATTGGATGCAGTCACCATAGAAGTTTGAAATTCTGCTGGGTTTGATGAAGAGTGTGCTATGCTCAACTCCCAACAAAGATCATCCACATACTCTTTTGATTCTTGGAGAGCCCTTTGAGTTATTTTCGAAGAATTCATAGTGGCCTTAAGCTCAAGGGTGAGCTTATCCACTCCATCTTCCTTCCTTCTCAAAGAATCAACAAAAATCTCATCAAGTGTGAGGAGATGATCTCTATCCACAAGTGTAGGTAGTTTGACTTTACTACCACCAAAGCCTCCTTGAGTTTGTGCAAGTCATCAAGGGATATACCTCCTTCAAGTTCTTCATGTTCACTTAGTGCCTTCCAACACAAACCTTCCATCATCTTATAAATATCATCAAAGTGAGTTAGGGATACCAGAATTTGATTATTATTCACCTTCAATTGCCCTTCCAAGTGATGTGACTTATGAGACCCAAAGTATCAATTCAACACTTATGATTTTTCTTCAATATCACCTTCATAAATATGATCAATCATCGCTGATTTGGCACATCCAGTGACAACATGACCTTCTTCCTTGTGGCCATTATGAAGACACATGTACTCCTTATTGGTTGAAGTAAGAAGTGAATCCTCGTCTTGCTGGAAACATGTTCGGAGAATTTTTTCACTAGCTCTCCACATCATGAGTTTATCCTCACACGATTCCTTTAGTTTCATACCCACCAAGGGTGTCATATCAATGACAAACCATACATTATCAAACTATAGGATCTTCTCACTAGGCCATCCATTAGTTTTTATGATTAGCTCTTTGAGAAAGTGTCTCTCATACAACCCCAATATGTATCTATCAAATGTGATCATGTGCATGAAACAAGGACTATTGAAATCACCAAGGAATGCCATACCTTGTATGTAGCTTTTTCCAATGAACAACCTCTTTTGCATGCCCTCATAACTGAAATCTTGTTCACCCATAGGCTGATCAATGACAACTGTTTTACCACTTTTCACAATGACATAACTCTTATCACACTTTTCCAAATATTTTAGGTCATCCTCATAAGGTTTGATTCCTTCCATACCTTCTATACTTGAAAGTGGGTGGGTGTTTCCTGGCCATCATCAAAAGTCATTGGCACATCTTCAACACACACTCTTTGCTCTTCTTCAATTTTTTTTCCATAGGCGAGGTTTTCTCTATCATGTCTTCATCATTGTTTGACTATTCTTCCACTTCCTTCTTTTTTCTCATATAGTACCTATCAAAAACCTCTGTAACCTTGATAGCCTCAGGTTCACCTAAGTACTCATCAAAGATGCTGATAATATCCTCATTTATGGTTATAGCCATTCCTATCAGTCTTACATATTCATGGTATGTGAGAAGATCATTATACTTTCGATACCCTTTATATCATCTAGCAATTTTGGAGACCACAATTTCATCGTCCTCCCCACTCATGTTTTTGTGGTACAACTTCATTCACACAATCGGATCCATAGGATGACAGGATTGAGGCTTTAATACCGATGCAATGTCCTAGGGTTTGTATGCTAGCTTAAAAAAACCCACAGATCTAGGATTTGAATTTTTAAATTAATCAAATGAGTGAACAACAACTAAACTTCAACGATTCAAAGTGGTGGATAAGATATTTTCATAAAAATTACATGCAAAAAAGACAATGTACAACAACCAACACTAATAGTTTTGATCCAATAGATAAGTTGGAAATCACTAAAACTATACTACAACAAATTAAATTTGGAAATAGAGATCTCTTGTTCATCAATCAATTCTGAATTACAAAACCTGATTTGCAATAATCCCTTCAACTGATGTAGTTGCCTAGGGTTTAGGTAGGGCTAATAACTACATGATCAACATCCTGTGTGCTGGTTGGGTAGTGAAATGTCAACATAGGCCTTAATACACCACTTTCAATCCAGATTTGGGTAGACCCACTGAGATTTGGGCGAATACCTTAATGACTAGGTTAGGGGACAACTATGATATGGTCTTGTATAGGCTATTGTAGAATCATGGACCCTTGCTGTCTGTTGTAATGGTGATCACCTAGTCCTATCAAAATTATTACTTTTGGGGCCCAACAATATTGATTAGATTTGGATATCCCTACTTCTCGCTTCTCCCTTGAGCTTGAACAACCTTCAAAATTCTGTCTTGCACCCCTCTTCCATCTCCACTAGCAATGCAACTTTGAGGAACAACTATTGATGATGCCCTGTTGGAGAACTTAGAGGCTTGTGGTGTAGATGTTGTGTAGACTCTCCCCAATCTCTGTGAATGGTGAGTAGACCTAGTCAAAACACTTGTTGGATTAGACACAAGTTTCAAATTTTTAAGAATTCACATAATATGAGGAAATCAACAAGATAAGGTTAGGGTTTTCTTCCTAACCTTAGAGAGTAGCTAGGGTTTGCATCCCAACTTACACTCCTTTAGAAAAAATCTCAAAAATAATACCAATCTCCAGATGCCCCTCCAAATGGCAGCCAGGTAGTATAAATACCTCATTTCGTGTTTAGGCCGACCTTAAATTGGCACCCAAAATTTAAGTCTAAAAATAGGCGCTTAAAAATTAAAGATCTAAATTTATTTATTTATTAATTCAACTACCCAAAATTAAGTTAATTTAATTAATATTCAATTTTTTTATTTAAAATATTATTATAAATATATATTTAATTTTGATTTAGTGTTGAAAAACACTATTCATCCACCCAAAGAGAAATTAGGGCCTCTACTAAATTTGGGACATGAAAAAGTTTCTAATGAAGAATAGGTAGGTAATAGTTGAACCAACCTCATATTATAGTTTTGGCTTATCTTGATGTGAAAAATGGTATCTTAGATTATTAGGGGTAGGTAACCCCTTGGGATCATAAAGTGATATGAACATGTGTAATTGAGTGTGTTTATAAACTAATGCCTCCCTAAGTACTAGTGTAAATGGCCTAGGGTTGTGCATATTGATATATGGTTTCCCTTGCTATTGACGACATCGAGTAATATGGGATGCTTGATTGTTTTAATAATAGGCTTATGTGATGGTGGATCTAGTAGAGGGTTGATGCATGCAATAGGTTGCATCCATTTCCACTTTACCTGTTGTTCTCTATGTGAACATGTGATTTATTGTGTGTATTGTCACATTGGATATAGGTGATGTATGCTTGAGCTAGTTATGGATGCACATGTGTGATGTACACATGATCTCATCACCATTGTATTTGTGATATGTGTATGAGCTAATCACTATTGTAGTTATGATGTGCATATGAATTAGTCACTATGTATACGTGATGTATGTTTATGTGACATATGTTGGAGCTAGTCACTATGTATATGTGACATATATTAGAGGTGGTCATTGTATAAATGTGATGTATGTTGGAGCTAGTCACTATGTATATGCGATGTATGTTGGAACCAATCACCATGTATATGTGATGTGTAGGGGTTAGTCACCTTGTGTGTATGTGATATACACTCGAGTCACTCCCTATGGGAATTGGGGGATTATGTAATAATATGGACGTATTTGTGTATGTTTTCACACTATTGATTGATAATGTTTGGTATGGAACCAACATTTGATGGTGGGTTGATATCATTATGTTACAATGGACTAAATTGATAGCTTACACTTAATGAATAGTCATAGTCTAAAGGTGAGATAAAAGATATCATAGAAGAGAGAATGAAATCCCTCTAACATTGGTGGGAAAAATATAAAGCCTATAATTTACTACAAGGGATATGTAGGTAGGGTCATCATTAACCCTCGAGGCTTAGGTCTAGGTCTAGGAATGAACTTAATCTTGGGAGCTTGCCACTCCTTTGTGTAAGCATATAAGTGGCAATGATGAGTTGATGTCGCCATGGTGAATGGAGAAGTTTTGAAGTTAGCACTTCTAAGCTACATGGAAGATTCTCAATTGAATATGTTTGTATTTGTTTTGAATTGATTTAAAAAAAATTGGTAGCAACCAAGGGCGGTTGTTACAACCCCGTACTTTTCTTTCAATAAATTCTTGTAAATACTTTTAATGAAGCAGGAATGTTTGGAATACAAACAAATATTAAATGAACTTGGTTTACTTTGAAAAGTTTCTAGAAGGTAGGTTTAAGTAGTATAAATGACTTGTGTAAATTTGAGTATTTTTTCTATTTGATTTGAGGGTTCAACATGCCAGCTTAAATTTGATTAGTCAACCTTAGTGTTAAATATGAAGACTATTACTTTTATAAATAACTTGTTCTTCCCAAATATGTTTTTTGAGATTCACACAATTCCCTTTTGGAACTAAGAGAAGGTTGTAAATACAAAGAATGTTGTTGAACTCTTACGTGCTTGCAGGTTTTGGGAGGAAAGAGAAGCAATTAGAGATGGCAAGAAAGTGATTTGTGGTTTAAGAACTAAGTACCCTTGACAACTTAACAAGGTCTATTGCATGCCAATAAATAGGTTAGTGGTAGTTTCTCTTTAGTTACTAAACAAGAACTAGAGCAATTTTTGAAAACAAGTTGATTTTTTTTTAAAAAGTTTTTGCAAAAAAATGAAAACAAATTGTATGAATGTTCCATTTTTTTTTTGACAGTATAGGATGCTAGTATTGGTGCCATATGCCATAAGTTTAAATATTATATTTACATCAAAATCATTGCAAACAAATAGAAAAGATAGTGTTCTAGTTAAGTGTTTAGGTAGATATTAAGACAAATAATTACACATTAATTATTTTAGCGAACTAGAAAACTCCATATAAAAAAAACTAGTATTACTTGTAAATTAGGGGGATTCTACATATTCTTGCATGATGTAATAACTTTATATAGAAAAAGTGGTTAATCAAATACAATAGCAAATTTTTTCCAAATTAATGTTTAATATGTTTACGTGTTTTTTTATGATATGTTAGTGGTATTAGTGCCCATGTCACATGAAGGGTGAAGGATTATTAATGTTTTAGAGGTGATATTGTAGGCTTGGATGCTAGAACAATAGTTAATCAAGTGCTTAGCCATAGGTCATTGCACACATGTAGGTGCATGACTAACATTTCATTTCCTTTTTTTGAACTCACTTAGGACTTGTGAGTTGTGATGTAGAGATGCCTTGGTAGGTTATACACAAACTAATTCATGAATGGTTTATTAAAAGAGGGAATTCCTTCATGCATACGCACTTGTAGGTGCGTGCTTGAAATGGTATGAGGTTGATATATTCAATATCATTGCATGGAGAATTTTGGATTGATCTATTGAATAATTATTTGATTGGTTGGTAGTGTAGATGGAACACTGAATAATTTAATACTAGGAGGCAATAGAGTGGAAAATGAAGAATGCTGGACAACTTAAATG
Source organism: Sequoiadendron giganteum (assembly GCA_007115665.2). Classification (NCBI taxonomy): domain Eukaryota; kingdom Viridiplantae; phylum Streptophyta; class Pinopsida; order Cupressales; family Cupressaceae; genus Sequoiadendron; species Sequoiadendron giganteum. The sequence goes on along the minus strand of CM021107.1, from coordinate 430,794,519 downwards.
GTTATAGTGTGGATGCATGACATTAATAATTTTTCAAGGGTACCATTGACAACCACATTCTAAAGTTTTTCGTCACAATGTATAATTTTGTGGATGAGGAATTACATAAGTTTCTAACCTTGATTTGATGCAAGATTGAAGAATTTTTTTTTTGGGTTAAGATGCTATTGGTTGATAAATGTGTTGAGACCCTAAGAATGTGTAGTCACCATTTCCCATTAGGGTACATGGTTGAGGAGGCAACATGTTTGTCATCCAAGTTTGGTTAACTACAAACATGGATGTCTACAACTCTAGAGATGAATATAAAGTAGGCTACAATAAGTGACATGAGGTTGCAATTGTGCATGTCAAATGGATTGACCTAGTAACAAAAATTATGTGAAAAAAGGTAGTGGCACAAAAGAGAAGGCATTGATAGAAGACATCATGTAAGAATGACTTTTGATGATGAATGGGTTGATCACAAATTGTTTAAGATCAACAATTTGTAGATGGGATATTGGTTTATCAACCTAGAGTATTAATTGTCGAGGTAGAGTATAGGCACATTGATGAGGATGAGCAACACTTCAACTCACCATGATTCCCTCATGTGGATCTATTAGATGAGAGAGTTGTTTTTATAACAACAATGAGGATGCACATCTTGTGAGGTCCATTCTCTTTTTATAATCCTAATTGCACATATTTAGATACTTGATATATTACTTTCAATGATGTTAGATTTTTTTTTATGGTTATATGATATTTAGATAGTTATTCATTCTCATTTAGATGATTTGAGTTAAATTGATTTTTTTTGTTCATATGTTCTTACTAACCTTAATTTTTATTGTCATTTTTAATGAGAATTTAAATGATATTTTGACTCAAATATGATTCAGATGGATTATAAATGCTAAAAGGAAAATTTGATTTGATTGTTAGATCAAATGTTGATACGATCTAATGAAAATATTAATATGATGATTTAAAAGTGAATAGTGATTTAACATGAAATTACCATGAATTGATATTGAGATATGCATGGGTGTATATGTTAAGAGTTTAAGTTTGTTGAAACATGGTTTTGATATTTATTATGATGATGCGTCATAATTTGAGTGTATGATTGATCTTTGATTACTGCTGGCAAATAGTGTAATTTTAATCATGTCGTTATTGCAAAGACGGTTAATGAATCCATTGCAAGAGTTAATGAAAACTTCTAGAATTAATGAATCCATGGGAGGTGGTTAATCCATTTCACGAACTCGAGTGTTGTGCTGCATAGCACAAGGAGACCAAGGGCACACAACTTGCATCAATATCCCCCAATGCAAGTGAGGGGTTCAAACCCGTGACCTAGGCTCTGATACCAATTGTTGCAAAGATGGTTTTTGTTGCACCAAAAGATCGACCTGTTAATGCTTGATACAACTGATAGAGTTAATGAATCCACAAGAGGCGATTAAGACATGTCACAAACCCGAGCGTTGCACTGCAAAACACAAGGAGACCAAGGGTGCACACCTTACAACAATTGTTTTGACTTTATATTCTAGATATATTAGCAGGTTGACCAATGGGAGATTGAGTTTCCAATTAGAAACCTTAATTACCTCTCTCACTTCACTTTGTGAAGTAATGAAAAAATGACTGTATTTACTAGTTATGATAATAATTTTTCTCTGAGTGGAATAGGACCCTTGTGATAGACCATATTAATTTTGAAGTGTTAAAATTTTATCATGTTTTTAACATGTTCTAATATTTTTAATTTGTAAAATGAGACCTTTGAGTGCAAATTTGGATTTGCACATGGGGCTATTTTGAAAAAGGTGTAAAATTCACATTTTATGTGAATTTATTTGACTTGGGAAAGAAAATTTGGGAGGATTACCTTTTGGATGAGTATATTACTCTTTTCAAACCCCTTGGAAAGAACATGTAATTAAGAGCTATGAAAAAAATTATGGGTGATTTATTAGATGAACTCTTTTCTCTTCTCGTGATATGTACAAATAGAATTTTTGAAGTACACTTCATTTTGCCATACCTTGCTTATGTGGGTGCACATGAGAGACGCAGGTTGAGACATGTTTCTAAGGTGGTTGCATGGAAAAATGTGAGGCTATGAATTCTCATCTTATTGGATGAGTATGTGTGGTGACAATCCTATACAAGTAATCTCCTTTATCCTTTGAGATATTAATGATTTATTTTTGTTTTTAAAACTTACTAATTTTGGAGAGAATAGAGAGACCTTAAATAAATCATCATTTGTTCCTAGAAATTTTGGAGGCTCCTTGGTGTAGAAAAATATTGGTGTGTGTGTGAAGGAAAATCAAGAGGGAGGAAAGCCTTCCATTTTTTCAAGCTACCTTGAGAGGTAGGGTTCTTTATCATCATGGGTTTGTTTATTTATTGCTTCCTAATTTACTAAAAAAAGATGACTAATTTATTGTTGTATGTTGATATTGAAAGAATCATATTTATCGATTTAGTAAAATAAATGTTTAGATTGTTTAAGTATGAGTCCAAAAAACTTTTCCATTTTGTTAAAACCACCTTGAGAGATAGGTTTCTTCATCATGATTTTTCTTGCTTCTTAATATATAGAAAAATATAAATTTTGATTTGTTGTTGTGTGCTTTTTGATTTAAAGTTATATGGTCTATTAGGGGGCCTCCCCCATGTAAAAAAAATCACATCATAATAAATAATATAAAATTCTTTGCAGCCCTAGAGGGGTGATAGGTCTACCATGGATAGAAAACACCAACATAAACATAAACCAACAAACAAAAATATACTAGAATACCTATGAAACCATACACCAACATACCAAAACACGTGTCATAGATAAGAGAAAGCTCCATAACTAAACACCACAAAAAGTGAAAACCATTGCTTATGAAATTGAAGCCCTCTAATGGGATATAGAAGCACCATGAAACATTGACCTCACCAACCCTATTTGCAACATTATCTCTCCAAGACAATTCCATCTCCACCATGTAACATAAACCATAGTCAACCACTAAACAAGGAATGCAAATATCTTTAATAATATTAACATGTTTATAGAGGAGATGAAAGGTAACATTCGAGTTGGGGAAGCAACGATGGCTAGGTTTTTCCCTGGTCTGGTCCATGTAGGAGTGGCTGTGTAGGAAGCAGAGAGGGGCACACGATCCTTTGAAGCTAGAAGTAGAAATATAGGAAAGCGGGGGAGCTTGAGCGAAAATAGTTCGCTGAAATCATCGAAAGGGAAGGAAGCCCTGAAATGAGGTTCAAGCTCAACCAAACACGTGGTCAATAGAGATGTGGTGTTGGCACAAAAATATAGAAGAGAGGGCTCTTCATTGGGCACGATACCAGATTCGATGGGTCCAATAAAAGCTTTAAAGCGATTCAAAATGGCTACATGGGTCCTCAATTTTTGAAGCATTCCAATAAAACTGTGATAGGACAAGGAGGTGGAAACTCTGACAACTCTCTACCATCAAGAACAATCACTTTGGAGCTTGATGATGAACTTGAGCAAGAAGTTTTGTTCAATGAGAAGGTTTTTTTTGGGTTGGGTTTGATTGGAAGATTCAAGGGATTGAAGCCAGCCTTGAAGGACCTTCACCAGTGGATCTCCAACCAGTGGAAACATGTCTTGGAGGGGTATGTCTAGATCTATTCCATGGAAAATGGCTTCTTCATTGTAGTGTTAAAAAAGGAGCAGGATAGGAAGAATATTCTTTGTGACTATTTATGGGATTGGGAAGAAAAATACCCGCTAATGCTAAAGCCATGGCATCCAACTTTTAATTTACCAACTAAAGTTTTTGAAAAAGTTCCTATTTGGGTAAGACTTCCCAACTTTCCCTTGCAGTTTTGGTTTGAGTCTTGGTTAGAGGCTATACGAAAAATCTTTAGGTAGCTTCTTGTTGGTGGATGAAGGCTCCTCAAACCTTCTACATTTGACCTTTGCCTAAATTTTAGTGGAAATGAATGTGTTAAATGCACCTCCAGAGGAAATTCAAATAAAAAATTTGAAAGGTTGTTGGGTGCAACCACTAGAATATGAAGGCTTACCCTTTAGGTGCAGAATTTGCTCCAAAACTGGTCATTTGGCTGTTGAATGTACGAAACAAAGAGCTTCCAAAATAGCCTTATGGTGGAAAGATGCTGGCCCCCAACATTATACAGTGGAAAAAAATGGTGGAGCAAGCATCCTCACAGGAGAAAATCAGGGAGGATGAGGGCCAAAATAGGAAGGCTTTGATGGTAGAAGGTAGAGGTGAGGAACAACAACAAGATGAAGATGGCCTAGCAAAGGAAAGGGTTTTGGATGTGACCCCCAACAATGCTAACCTCAATGGAAACAAAATAGACATGATTCCCAAAAACTGGACAACGACACCCGAATGTCGAGAGAAAATGGGTCTGGGGAGATCACAAGAAAAAGGTTCAGGGAAACGAAAGGTGGGTGAACAAATCCAAAAAAAAATGACAGCTTGGATGGAGCTTGAAGAGTCCCCTTATTAAATCATTGGAATGGAAAAAGGAGGTTGCTAGGGTAGAGGAGGGATGAAAAATGGTAAAGGGAAAGAAATCAAAGAAAGAAAGGAAAGAAAACTTTGCTATGGTGCCCAGATCTCAGATGAAGAGAAGGCCATTCAAAGAACCAAATAAATGATCTATTAATAGGCCCTTTATAGGTTATGTTGGTTTGTTGTTTTGTGTTTCTTAGGGAGATTTGGTCTGTAAGGTTAAATTTCATTGATTATATCTTATGTATTTGTTAAAATTGGTTAACTGGAAGGGTGAAGGTTATTTTGTGAGGAGTTTTGGGGGTTGGTTAGGGGTGCTTTGGTGTCGTTCTAGGATGATTTAATATTTTTTATGTAATTTTCATTTCCAAGCAATAAAATATCTCGTGTTATCGACAAAAAAATAAAATATTAACACGTTTAGTAGAATGAGAAAAAATATCATTCACAAATTATGGCAAGGAGAAATCACTCATAAAATATAGCACCCCTCCATGATACAAAATAAGTAGGCATCTATTGATTACATAGAGAGTTTAAATACCTTACTAAAACGTGTGTATTCACCTCCATTAGATAGAAAAACATTGATGGAAATATTTCCTATGTCAAGTTAGAGAAATCCTTTTCACATTCATGAGAAGATCCTTAATGTACTTGTGAACTTCCACATTCTTTTCCACCTCCTCTAGTTTGTTATTATAATTTTTTAATAGTATTTTACAACCTAGAAAGACCAATGTCACCAATCCCATCTTGCCCCAAGATGGCTATCACAAGATTGAGAACTTGAGAAGAAATGCATTGAAATATTTTTCTAATCCTATAGTTTGAGATTCACCCATGCCAAAGCAATTCATGAGATAACTTAACACCATGTCTAGTCATAAAAATACACCTAAACTACACCATAAATATGTTGAAAGTTTGAGGAGATTTTCATTGATATAATGACTGTTGGCAACATGAGCATGAGCTTATATAGTGTTGTCATTGATGTCAAAATTGTGGTTTGATGTCTACATTGAGGTACAATTAGTTGATGAAGCATGAGTGAGCATGGAGATGGTAATCTAGTATAGAAATGTAGATGTTTTGCTCTAGCGAAGAACAAATGGATTGATTATTTGACTTCGTCAAAACATAGTTTTCAGTGTACAAAGCATCCTTTTTTGGTCCACATTGGTTTGTATTGTGGTATTTATGTTTGTGGTTCTAAATAATTTTTGGTACATTTTTGAGGACCTTAAATCCAAATTTTCATGCCTTTATGCCCTCTAGTGCAAAATTTATGATTGACAGTATATTGAGTTTGCCAGTGATAGTGTTGCCAGTGCAAAGTACCTGTTTGGAATAGTTTGCATTCCATTGTAGAAACATATCCAATTATGTGGATTTGTGGGAGTGTTTACAAGTTTTAGAAGGGTGTGTAGTCCAAGTGGCATGTGTTTTAGAGGCCCAAATGTCATTTTGTGGATAATTAGTTGGTGTATTTTGGTGCTGTCTCACTAGTGGTGTTGACCTAATATGTTTGGGGTTGTGCGAATTTAAAGGAAGTGTTGATCGATTATGTGGAAACTATTATAGGTCCATGCCAACCTATTTGATGTGTTACAAGTTTTGAATTAAGGCACAAAGCATGTATGTTTGATCTTGGGCCGACAAATTATTGTTTTGAATGATACATCTAATTATGCTGACCTAATTGATGTTGTTGATTTTTGCAAATGTAATGGGTATATATATATAAGATCATTTTTTGGTGTTGTGATGATGGAATGTGATGCGAGGTGTACTATAGAAAAGGTGTGATGTGAATTTATAAGCAAATCATGCAAATATGATGTGAATGAAAAGTAGAGCAGAGTGTTAGAGCAACGTAATATGAAGTGTGTCGATTTAGTGTTTTGAGCTTCAGTGGAATTTTATTTGCTGCATATTGTAGATGAATTTGTAGCTATTCAAATCTTGGCAATGAGTCACCCCTCTCTTCTATTTATCTTATTCTTTAGATAGTGAGTCCACCTGACATTGAGCCTTTCTATAATATCTTATAACTGGTTATAATATATTGTGAGCTAATCCTCACCGCAATTTTTCCCTTTTTGAATTTTCCACGTAAAAATCTAGTATTCATGTGTTATGTGTTTTGATGGTTGCTCTCATAGTTATTTTCCTTATTTTAAATTGATTATGATGCTTGAAATGTTTAAATGGTCAAGTGGTTTTAGAGAATACTGATTCACCCCCCTCTTAGTATTTTGAGTGTTCAATAATTGGTATCAGAGCTTGGTTCCTTCAATTGGCTTGATCGTTGAGGTAGATCTTGGAGTTGAAAACATGGCTACAAGTATCCCATTCCTCTAGAAGAAATTCCTGTGGTAGGATTTATTGAAGAATATTGCATTGTTGATATGGAAGGAGAACTCAAGCCTACCTTGGATGATTTGGATAAAGCCGAATTAGAGAAAAAAGATCTAAAAAAGGATCTTAGTGACACAGATGCATGCATTAAGATATTGAGAGAAAAACTCAAGAAGGCTACAAATAGGATCAAAGGACTAAAACAATCAAATGAAATCATTACCAGCTTGAAATTGCAAACTGAAGAAATTAAAAGAGTTGAAGAATGCTTGAATGCTAAATTGAAATACAAATTTGAAGATTCCTCAAAGCTTGAACAAGAAGTTGTAACCTTGAGATTAGATCTAGAGTAAACAAAGATTCAAGAAGAAAAATTCAAAAAGAGTACTACAATGCTTGATGAGATGATTGCAAATCAGAAGGGATCTAAAGACAAAGAAGGATTAGGGTTTGAAAAAGGAGAAAGTTCAAAATTAGATCCGATACCATGTACTAAAAAGTAGAACAATGAGCAAAAAAAGATTGAGGACAAGAAGAGAAATGACAAGAAGGTCTGAAATTAGAGGAAAGACTTCAAAATACCACTAGTCAAACAACCAAATGCACAAAGGTACCCATATTTAAATGGTTTTTGTTATTCTTGTAATAAATTTGGACATAAGGCAATGGAATTTAGAAGTAGAATGAATCAGAATGTTCAATAATTTCTCGGTCAATGTTTTACATGTAAAAGATTTGGTCATAGCGCTAGTGAATGCATAAATCAAATGATGAATGACTATAACAATGGTATGATGTTTCAATCTTTTAATGGCTACTGTTATGCATGCAATGAATTTTGGCATAAGGCTAATTAATGAAGATCCAAATTAAGTGGATGTAAGCTTGTTCAAAATTTCAAATGTCACAAATGTAATATGTTAGGATACATTGCTAAGTTTTGTAGAAACAAGAATGTAAAGATTGATTTGGTAAAGAAGAATCATCCAGTGAAAAAGTCTGATCCAGTATAGATGAAGAAAGAGGTGAATAAGATATGGAAAAAGAAAGAGGAGAATGAGGTTAAGGATGAGTCTGTGCCAACTTTTGGTGCAGATGTTTCTTCTAGAAACTAAGAGCTTTAGCTCAGGGGGAGTTTTAACAAGCAATCATTAAGCCCCTGCTAAGTATATGGTGTTGATGCCTTCAATGTGTGGATATGAAATGTAGGTTGATATTCTCGACCTATTATTAAAAAAATCGGTGGGTCCTGCCACAATAGTGGATTACACTTTCTGGGAGATCCTGAATTTTGCTGAAATCACATTCTTTTAGAAAATATAATGATTTAAGCCTTGAAAATTTCCATTTAAAGGATTCCAGTTGAAGAGGGTTTGATCAAACCACCTTAGACCAAGCCTCCTTGGATAGAACCCCGTTAGTTTAAAACCATACCTATAACAAAGTATCCTTTACACCTATCAAAATGCTGATAAAAACCACTTTTGATTTACCTTTTGGGGGATCAAATGAATTCATTTAAAATTTATTTATTGTAAGTATGTAGTCCTTATTATAATCTTCCAAAAAAGTATAATTTTAATTAAATTAAATTTGATTATTATATTTATTTTTTATTTCTTGTGAATGTAGGTTTTTCACTAAAATCAAGTTCTTTGTTCTGCACATGTGGAAAAATAGTATATTATCAAAATAAAATTTTGAAAAATATGTTTAGACTGGGTATTGATGTCCTTGATCCATTAAAAAAAAATATATATTTTTTTGATACATACAAAAAAAGTTATGTTGTATACAGTCTGCCTATGTCTGAATTCTAATTGGTTTGACTTTGAAACTTGATTAAGGAAAAAATATTTGATTAAACACTATGAAACCAAATGAACTGGTTAGATATCGTAGTTAAAAATCTAAATTAAAAAAAAAATATAATTTTATCTTTCATACAAAAAAAGTTATGTTGTATATGGTGAGCATCACTCCTTAAAAATGTTGTTTACTCATAAAAAGTAGTTTTCGAAGGAGATGAAAAAAAATGCAATTTGATTCCATTTTTTTTATAGAATTTATAGAAAAAACTTCACAAATCACTAGTTTGCATCATCTTCAAATTCCTCATGGTTTAGCTGCTATAGGAGCTCGAAAGTGAAGATTTAGTTAAAAAAAACAGTTCAATGTTTAGTTTGCCCAAAAATTGTAAACCAGTATTGTGGGATCACCCCAGTGGAAAATATCAAGATGTAGAAGTTTGCAAAGCAATCAAAGGTGATTATACATTACAGTTAGGGTTTAACACCTTTTTTTTTAACTTAAAACCTGCACATTCAATGCAAATTAGGTTATTTCAAAAAGGGTTTATAAGCGATTTAACATATGTCTAAGTCATTTGCAAATGAGTATTCATGGAGAGAAGAGTGGTGAAGGAGTGAAGAGAAGCATTTCAGAATTCTTGTGCTTGAAACCCTAATCGACGATGATTAAAAGGTATTTACAATTTCCATTTTCCCTAGTTTCAGAAGTACTTTTATTGTGATTGAAAGATGTACACCCCACAAGTTGTTGAGGTTGTAGATCAACCCCATCAAAAAATTCAAGAGGCACCCTAATAAGTTGATGATGACTGATCCAAATGGTGCATTCTCGAGCATTCCATATGGTGTGTTTCTCACAAAAGATGTCAGGATATAAATTCATGCTAAATTGGAAGAGTACCACTCTAAGGTTGGTGATATGTGGTTTAATAAAATCACTGGAGATGAATTTGAATTAAAACCCAAGTTCAAGAGTTTGGTGGAGAAGAAGCTCGATGTATGGAATAATTTTCCTATATCTTTCTATGTGGATGAGTGGGTTAGATACACCTTGAGAAGGATCCATGACATGTTTATGTGGATGGATATTCCACATATAATGAATAAGGAGGCAATTAGGGTTGTTACGTGATTATGCTCAACTAGATTAGTTTCGACGCTCAAGTCGGTGAATAATGAAATGGTGATGGAGTTAATAGGTGCAAGGTATGAAAATAGAACCCTAAAACTCAAATACATTAGAGACCATACAATGAAATATGCAATAATGGTGATAGGGTACAAGATATATTTACAAACAAAGATAGCTCTATTTTTGCAACTGCCATCAACATTGCATATGAGATGATAAAGAAAGGTGCTAATTATGATTTGTGTGAGTTGTTGAGGGAAACAATTATAGAGAATTTATAGAAGACTAAGGACTCTTGATACCCCTTCAAGTTTGGTACCTTGATTATTTATTTTCTTTTCTTCTTTCTTAATGAGGTTCCTAGAACCAAAAACATAGTGTGGTTGAAGGAAAGAACAATGGCACATCAAATCAGAGACCACATGATGAGATTATGTGATGAAGATACACATAAGAAATGAATATGGGGATTCTTTAAGAATTTCCAAGATAATATGCAAATTAGAGAAAGGATTCCAAAGAGTGGTGGAAAAATATAAAAATGACATTATCTTCATGATTAGTAACGACTGCTACATAATGGAGACTATTGAGCCTAGGACTATGTGGATCCTAGAAATGGAATATGAAGTTGTGGAGGATGTAATTTTTGGTCTAGCTGACCATATGATAAGAAATCCTAGAGACACCTTTTAGGAAAGATATGGAACATATCAAGAGAATTCTATGGAGGTGCACATGGAGCAAAGGCAAAAATAGATAAAGAAAAGTGTTAAAAATATGAATGCATAGGTTGCGGAGGTGATGGGCTTATGAAAGGAACAAGTGGAGAGATAAAAGAATTTTTGGCTCTCTAAGAGGTGCATCTAGCATAATAATATCTAGTAGAACATCTACCCCCTCTTCAATTGCCCCCAAGTCCTCTGAGACTTTTCCCTCTGTCAGTGGTACAAAGAGGAAGGAGTCAAACAACACAATTAAACATTAGAGTATGATTGCAAAAGAAAAGATGGCTCTGGAAAAGCAACAAGGTTCCCCACAATAGAGAAGAGTGAAGGATAAGGCTACAAGGGAAAATAATTTAAGTGGGGATGAAAAAGAGGAAGAGCTAGAAGTAGAACCTCTCACAAGGAAAAACAATATGGAATTTCTAAAGAATAGACAAGTGAAAAGAAGAATAAAGTTGATATTATGGACATAGATAGTAAAGCAAAGGCGAAGAGACAAGGACTTCAAAATTTATGTGAGGGAAAATAAATCCAAGTCTGGTAAAAGAGAAAAATCTCCGAAAGCAAAGAAGAAGGAGAAGGATAAGTCTCCCCAAATAAGAACACATAGCCCCATGAAATTAGATGCATTATTTAATGCTATAGTGGAGCATGAAATGTTGGAAGAAAATAATTCCATATATACCACTATGGATTACATTGATAATTCTATAATAGAAGAGGCTATTGTTAAATATATTGTTACATTTGAGGTCAACGTGAAGGATATTGAAGGGAAATTTCTTGAATATTTGAAAAGTGCATTATATGCAATAAGAGAAGAGGTAATAAATGAAGAGAAAGGTTAAGAGAATCTTCCTTGGAAGAGATTGGAGCTCCCCTTTTAGATGAGAACATAGAAAAACTAGCTCAAGTGTACAAAAATAAATTCAGGACCAAACAAAGGGTCACTACACTTATGAGTAGAGACATAGATGATTTTGAAAGGCTGCAAAATGAGACTGGAGAAAGTTGCTAATTTGGAAAAAGGGCTAGGAATGATACCAAACACTGAAGATAAAATGCATGATGATGTTTATGTTCTAGATGTAAATATTCTGGAAGTTGCACAACATGAAGATACTCAACTTGAGAATGATGTAGAGAAGGAGACTGAGCAAGAAGATACCCTTCTAATAATGGAGAATGTGGCTGCAAAAGAAGAAAATTTTACTGGTAACACCACTTCGATAGGTGAAAACATTGTTGGAGAAGAACATGTTAAAGAGTTGTAGGAGGATACTCAAACATGACATACTTCCCTCCTCCAAAAATAGAGAAGAATGATGAAGATGAGGTTGTACAAGACAACCCAGAGATGAATGAGGTGTAACATACAAAAAATATGCCTCCTTATATCAATGCAAAATCAGTTAATGATGAGAAGGATGATACAGAGTCCAACAATGTTCAAAAGAATGAAGAGAAAGCATAAGAAATCATTGGTGACAAGGAAAACGCTAAGGATGAATAAAATGTAAAGATGGTTGGAGAATCTTCCAAAACCTCCAAAGATTCATTGAAGAGTCTATTGAGCATGCAATTACAGTTCCAACATATTTTTTCTACTCAATTATTATAAAACCCAATGCAACATGGGAAAGTTGATATGGACAATATTTCCCCTTTGCACAAGTTACAACTCAGTGATGCATTCCATGCCTCTGCTAGAAAAGAGATCTTGTAGACACATCAAAAGAGTACAAACTTGATAGATGAAGGAGTGAAGGTGTTGCAGGAGAATATTATCGGGGTAAGTATTGGCAATTATTTATCTAGTGTGCAAAATTTGAAGTTTTTACTTGATTCTTTCAAAGAATATTTTGTTGGTCTTGAAGAGATGTTGGAAAAGGAGATCGATAAGATAGAAGGTTGTAAAACATAATAGATAAATGTGCCATTGAACATGGTAAATTACAGAACAACCTAAAGGATGTATACAATTGTGTCATAGAGGCCAATCATTTATTTCAGTTTTGTATGAAGTGGCGTAGTTTAACAAAGAACATAAAGGTTGAGATGAAATCCATTGAGTCCTAGATTGATAAGGAATCTAGTGCCTATGATCCAATTAATGATGCAGATGGATCCACAAGAGCAACAATTAAAAATATGCATGAATAATTCTTCCAACTGCAGGAGCAATGAGAAAAGATCATAGTGTAGTTTGGATAACTCAAAGACCTTGTGAATGCAAATTTCACACCCATATCCAGTGCTTTGAATAATGTAGATAAAGTAGTAAAGATGAATTCGGTACATCATACTTCAAATGAAGTTGAAGAACTCCTCACGGAGCTTGAGGCTGTGAATTGCATGCTTGGACTAGCCAAGAATCATTGGGAGGATGGTAAAAAGAACTGACAGACACACTTTGCAAAATTACAGGTGTTATACACCTTTTCCAGTTAATTTGTGTATATTTCTTTCCTACATATGCATTTTAGATTCTATTGTATATATGTGGATGTTAGAGGATAGTTTACCAGTGCAAATTTTGATCAGTTTGGATGGATAGAATTGTTAGGGGGAGTTGGTATGATTTTTGAATAAATTTTTATTCTCATGCATCTATGTATATACCTGTTAGAGGGTGTCTATGAGTAGAATCATGTATATATGAATAATTTCAAAGGAGCATAAAACAAGAAATATGTGTGCACCCTTTTCCCTTGATGTCAAAGGGGGAGAGTAATTTGGAGGGTAGTATGGAGAAGACATGAAGAAGCATTGATGCATGTTACCATCAATGACAAAGGGGCAGATTGTTGTAAGTTTGAGGAGATTGTCATTGATATAGTTGTTGGCAACATGGGCATGAGCTTATATAGTGTTTTCATTGATGTCAACATTATGGTTTTATGTCTGCATTGAGGTATAGTCGGTTGATGAAGCATGAGTGAGCATGAAGATGGTAACATAGTATATAAATGCAAATGTTTGGTTTCGGTGAATAACAAATGGATTGATTATTTGACTAAGTGCCAGAATAGAGTTTTCAGTGTACATAGCATCCGTTTTTTGGTCTGCATTGGTTCATATTGAGGTATTTCTATATGTGGTTCTAAGGATTTTTTGGTAAATGTTTGAGGACCTTGAATCCAAAGTTTCATGCCTTTATGTCCTCTTGTGCAAAAGTTATTTTTGATAGTATATTGGTTTGCTAGTGATAGATTTTCCAGAGTAGAGTGCCTATTTGGAATGGTCCACATTCCACTATAGAATAATATCTAGTTATGCAAAATTTTGGGAGTATTTACAGGTGTCAGAAGGGTTTGTAGTCAAAGGGGAATATGTTTTGGAGGTTTTCATGTCAATTTGTGGATAATCAGTTGGTGCATTCTTTGAAATGCACAAAACAACTGAGAGGGGGGTGAATCAGTTGTATCAAATCACTTTACTTCTAACCTTAATCAATGCCACTTTAACTTAAATATGTTATTAAGTGTGAACATGAAATGAAAATAACATAAAGAAAACACTAGAGACATCAAATTTATGTGGAAAACCTAATGAGAGAAAAACCATGGTGAGGATTAGCTCACAATATAGTAATAATGCAATACCAGATACAAAGGCTCACTACCAGAGGGCTCACTACCCAAATACAAAGGCTCACTACCCAGATACAAGGTCTCACTACCTTCAAAGGACTTATTGTCTAGAAAGAGGCTCACTGCCTACAACAAATGATAAAATATAAATAAAGATCCACCACAAGGGTTCCACACATTCACAACTTGATCAGAAGATTGTAGACACCATTAGCTCACTGCTTTTAGGAATCCAACACATAAATTAATACTACCTTAATTTGTTCTTGCACACTCTTCTTTTCACACTTATTCACACACTTCTCTTGCTTTCTTGATTTGTGGATGGATGGATGATCAATTCACAACAACTTGATTTGATTTTATACCATCTTCAACCTTAGAAACATTCTTCAAAATACAAATTCAAATTTGGTTAGCTACTCAACATTCCCGCGGTGGATAAGAATGAGAAAGGACCAATCACACATTAAATTAGGACCCAAACAACATCTTGGATCGATCACATGATTCTTTAATTCGATGCAAAATCTTAATGTAATGTGTAGACACCAGGTTGACCAAACCTAATGAAAACACCAATGATCTTTGAATTATGCGTATCTCCAGAAAGATGATGACACATGGATCACTCAACACGCTTCACCAAAAATTTTACCATCTCTAAGAACACTTCAAGTACATTCACAACAAATTCAACAAAATTCATTCACAGATTACTCTTCAACAACCCAACTGAACCAACCAACAACACACAGGATCTCTGGAGTAGGTCTTCCAAAGTGCCAAACCACGAGCACATTTTTTAGAACATAGAAACCATCAAAATAAATCATCTCCCAAATTCACAAGATCTAAAACTAAATTCCAGAAGACTGCGAAGCCAAAACATTTCTTCCAAACCATAAACAAATAGTTTTTCCAAACTAGTTCACACACCGGTGAACACATCTTTCACTCTCCATCAAACCAGAAGCTAAAAATCAAAATATATTATCCATTGAAGCTTATGATCACACCTATAGATCCACATAGGCATAGGATCAACATAGAAGAAATGCAGAGCACAATACCAGAGCACACTCAAAATACACACTTCAATACTACCTTCATTATTTTTCAAATTTTCTCAAAATCACTTAGCAAAAGCACAACTATAACTTCATAAATACAACTCCATGTACTCTAAAAACTTCTATAGTATCTCAACTATACAAGTACCATCTACAATCAACCTGAACCATGTTGACATCAATGGCAACCTTAATGACAACAGCACCAAGCATATCCATACTTGCAATAATCTCCCCCTTTGTCATTGATGGCAACACATGATGTGAAAAACCATCAAAGACAACATACACAATCTTCAGAAGTGAGAAACTGCACAAGAATAAGATTTTCACATGACTTTCTCTCCCCCTATAACATCAATGGAAAAGGAAATTTTGCATAAAAACTATTTCCATATAAAACTCTATTCACTCCCCCTTAGGAGTACACCCACATCACATACTGAAACTATGCACTTCTCTACTCCCCGGAGGAGTATACCTCAATCATGAGTCTGGATCAAAAGAATCTATGGATCCACTAGATTGATGCACCTCTATGTGCATTTAGTTCAAAGGAGGGGCAATAACCCCTCACTTTTTTATGAGATACTCAAAAGTATCCTTTGGAAGGGCCTTAGTGAATATGTGAGAAATTTGTTCCTTGGTAGGTACATATTCAAGTCTAACTTCATTCTTCAATACCTTCTCCCTCAAGAAGTGATACCTGCTAGATATGTGCTTTGTCTTAGAATGCATCACTAGATTCTTTGAGATGTTTATAATACTTGTATTGTCACAAAATATAGAGATAGGTTCATCACTCACTACACCTATGTCATTCAAGGTTTGCTTCATCCACAATACCTGTGTACAATAGGATGCTGCTACAATATACTCTACTTTTGTAGTGGATAAAGAAACTAAATCTTGTTTCTTACTCAACCATGAAACTAATCTTCCTTTAAGGAAGAATGCACCACCACTTGTACTCTTTTGATCATCTATACAACTAGCCCAATCTGCATTAGTGTAGGCATTTAATGTGAAATCATTTTCCTTCAGGTACCATAGTTCATAGTTTGGAGTTTCCTTAAGATATTTGAATATCCTCTTTACAACTGTAACATGTGATTCCTTAGGTTCTGCTTGAAATATTGAAATCTTGCAACTAAACATACTGTATGCATGATGTCCGGTCTAGTAGCAGCAAGATAAAACAATCCACCAATCATGGATCTGTACATGATCTAATCAAATTTAGCAGATTCATCATCCTTACTCAACTTACATACGGTTACCATAGGGGTATAGACCGGTTTGGAGTCATTTATTCCAAACTTCTTTAATAATTCCTTAACATACTTAGATTGTGAAATGAATATCCCTTTGTTAGTTAGATTTACTGGAAGTTCGAGGAAGAAATTCAACTCACCAATCATAGACATTTCAAATTATTTTTGCATCTCTTCAGCAAATTTCTTACACATACCTTCATTTCTGATGCAGAGTGGCAGGGGAAGCAACACCTTTTTTTGAAAAGCTTCTCTCAATGCACAAATGAACTTCACTATTCCTTCCAACAAGCAACTTGACCACTCAACTTGACTCACACAACCAGACATCTCAAAAAGACTTGGGAATGATGTAAATACTCTTCACACATCACAACATGACCAAACAAACAGACCTTGCACCCAAAAACATCCATTCTTCCATTGCCCATACACAAGCCCATGCAACTTTGTAACATTCACCAATAGGACAGTCAAAATAAAATCTGATTAAAAGCATTAACGAGACCATAAAACATGGTTTTAGACTCTTAACACCATCCTCCACAAGTTCCCAAAAGCATAGGATCAAACACCCAAAACAAATGTATCAGAAAATTGATTTACAAGCCATACACAAGGCTTAACTTGGCCTGTACAAGGAAGCTTCCAACTTGTCAAGGCACACCCCAACACCCCTAATTCCTTTAAAATAATCCAACAGGTTCCCCAAGACCTGTTCCATGCTTTCCATCCATTATATTTTCTCAAATACTCAAAAAACAACAAATACTCTATTCAAATGATCACATTTTGGACTGTACAAAGCAAAAACCAGACCTATGGCATCACATAAATTTTGCAAAGCTATATATTTTATTCTAAAACAAATTGAAACATGAATATAATCCCTAAATCTATCATTCCACCAATTTTCAGATTTTTCCCATGGTGGAAATGGGAACTACATCCATTTTGGTGACCAAACCCTTGTTTTGCAAAGTTTTAGACCCACTTTCACTAAAATTGATGTAACTTACTCAATACTTGATGAAATTAACTCAAATCACCGCCAAAAGAAAGAAGAATCTTCCCTCTTTCAAGAAATGTGCATTATAATTCTGTACAATGAAGTAATAGATCGTACCACGCACGGGAACAGTGAAAAATGCTGGAAAAAATAGAAAATCAGAGTTTCTAATTATATTTAATGCTTCAAAACTTCCTCCAACAACCTACCTCGACCAAAAGGAGGCTATTTAAACTTTTCCACATCATTACCAATGACCCTCAACTGATTTTTGAAGGAGGGAACCGTTGGAAAGTGTGATTACATCCTTAATGTTGAAATTGTATTAAATCACATTATGGCAATTATGCAATTTTGAAGTAACTTTTTAATCCTAAAGACCTATGACTTCTAAAACCATTCTAATGGACTAAAAATATACTTATTACATCCTTAAGACCTCAATCTTGCATATCCAATTACAAATTTAGGATTTTGCCTTCTCAAGGCTACATGACTACATTTTTGCAAGATTGCAATTTTCTACATTTTGACTCCAAAACTTAAAGATTCACCCTAGATCTTACTCAATGGTCTTGTTAAACCTTATTGAAGATAAAATCACTCAAAAGACTCAAAAATACTCTTCCTAACCTATTCACCATCAAATGATCCAAAATGAAGGTTGAGGTGTAGGTGCTCCTGCACCACAACACCCCCCCCGAAAAAACTCATGCCTCATGAGTTGTCCTTGAATCCACTGTCTCCAAGCTTCATGAAGACTCCATTGGTTCACCAATCCACTCCACTGGTTCATGTACACTGGTTGTGGAATCTGCCCTGCACTTCTATCACCTTGGAATGTGTTCACATAAGCATTTTTCATCTCCTCTGTTCTCAGACCTGCAAATAGTCTTTTATCTTTTCCCTGGCCAAGATTGGATTGTTTACTATGTTTTGAACCTGCATACAAACAAGGATTAGTAGCTCTATGATCTTTCTTCTTTCCTTTGTCACCTTCATGTCTGCAACTATCTTTTATGCCCTGTTTTTCTTGTCTTTCACTCACTACCTCATCAAGTTGTTTTATCACTATCAAATCAGACTTAGGTACTGTATTTCCTGCAAAATTTGTTTATTTCTCATACCTGGTCTTAACTACAGGGCATTCAATGCTTCCTACCATCACACTATCATGCAAACTTATTGTCAAATCAGACTTTACCCCTGTACTTTCCTTTAGACCTGCTGCATTATCAGACCTATACTTATTCACAACATCAAAATTTTTGATCTCTTTCACAACATTAATAGGTTCTTTCCTTCCACACATAATAACCTTTGCCTTACCCTTTTCATCTTCTACCCAAGGAGTTAAAACAAACCTTTGACCACCTTTCATGATTGTATATTTGTTTACTCTCCCATCATGCAAAGCACATCTATCATATTGCCATGGTCTTCCAAAGAGTATGTGACAACAGTCCATTGGAAGAATGTCACAAATAACACTATCCCTATACTCACCAATCTGGAAATCTACAATAGCTTGCTCATTTACTACCAAAGATTGACCATTACTTAACCAAGATACTTTATAAGGTAATTCATGAGGAACTCTTCTCAAATTCAGTTTATTCACCATTTCACAAGAAACCATGTTTTTAGTTGAACCTGAATCCACTACCATTCTACATACCTTACCTTGTACCTTGCAATTGATTTAAAAAATGATTTCCTTTGTGGGGATTCTTTAGAGATTGGGGCCTTGAGCAATGTTCTCCTAATCATCAAACTCTCTCCAACTTCTAATGTGAGATTAATAACAGGTGAAGTCACACTCTCTTCATCTTCATGCACTAATTGATTTCTCCTTTCTCCACCATAAGAACTTGAGCCTTGCCTTTTAGGACACTTGAAGGATGGATGTCCAGGCTGGTTACAAGTGTAGCATCTCCCTGAAAAAGCATTGTTAGGATTCCTACCTCCTCCAAATCTGCCTCTTGTGCCTCTCCATCCACCTCTAGAATCAGATTGCTCTTGACTTTTCATGGTATCCTCTTGATTATCATTAGTTGGCTTTGAACTAGACATGAATCCTCTTGCTCTCGATGCATTACCTCTTCCTCTAACTGCTTTATCTTTCCTTCTCTTCATTTTCTCCTCCACCCTGATAGCCATTTGATAACAATCCTCTACACTCCTAGGGTTAGCCAAAACCAATTCGTCCTGTATATTAAGCCTTAAACCACCAACATATCTAGCAATCTTTTCATCTTCATTCTTATGATGACCAGATCTTAAACTCAATTTATAAAACTCCTCAGTATAAGACTTAATATCCATTTCCCTTTTTCTTAAGTTTTGCAATCTCTTAAACAATTGAACTTGGTGATCCTTGGGTAAGAATTTACCTTTAAGCTTTGATATCATCTTATCCCATGATGTGATCTTAGACTTTCCTTACTTCCTCCTCTCAGATTGAAGGTAATCCCACCATACCAAAGCATGACCCTACAACTTAGTTTTTGCAATCTTGACCCTTTGTTCTTCAGGAACCTCATCACATTCAAAATGGTTATCAATTGCAGCAATCCAATCCAATAGTTCTTCATCATTTAAACTACCACCATACTTAGGAACATCAAGTTTTACCTTAGGCTTGTCAGTCTTCACTGCTTTCAGCAACCTTGCAATTCTTTGATCCTCTGGTGTAAGCTCTTCTTCCACATCTTCAAACTCCTCATCTTCCTCTTCTTCAGTCTCAGTCTCTTCCACTTCCCTTCTTTTGTTTGTCTCCAAGGCTATGACTCTCTCTTCCAACTCTCTGAGTTCTCTTGCATGCCTATCTTTCATCTCCTTCATCTCTTTAGCCATATCATTCTTCTTTGGAGGCATCTTGTCAACCTTGCCTCTTCTTCAACCCTGAAAAATGAAAATAGATCTACTTCCTGATGCTCTGATACCACTATGATGCAGAGTGGCAGGGGAAGCAACACCTTTTTTTGAAAAGCTTCTCTCAATGCACACGTGAACTTCACTATTCCTTCCAACAAGCAACTTGACCACTCAACTTGACTCACACAACCGGACATCTCAAAAATACTTGGGGATGATGTAAATACTCTTCACACAGCACAGCATGACCAAACAAACAGACCTTGCACCCAAAAACATCCATTCTTCCATTGCTCCTACACAAGCCCATGCAACTTTGTAACATTCACCATTAGGACAGTCAAAATAAAATCTGATTAAAAGAATTAACCAGACCATAAAACATGGTTTTAGACTCCTAACACCATCCTCCACAAGTTCCCAAAAGCATAGGATCAAACACCCAAAACAAATGTATCAGAAAATTGATTTACAAGCCATACACAAGGCTTAACTTGGCCTGTACAAGGAAGCTTCCAACTTGTCAAGGCACACCCCAACACCCCTAATGCCTTTAAAAGAATCCAGCAGGTTCCCCAAGACCTGTTCCATGCTTTCCATCCATTATATTTTCTCAAATACTCAAAAAACAACAAATACTCTATTCAAATGATCACATTTTGGACTATACAAAGAAAAAACCAGACCTAGGGCATCACATAAATTTTGCAAAGCTCTATATTTTATTCTAAAACAAATTGAAACATGAATATAATCCCTAAATCTATCATTCCACCAATTTTCAGATTTTTCCCATGGTGGAAATAGGAATTACATCCATTTTGGTGACCAAACCCTTGTTTTGCAAAGTTTTAGACCCACTTTCACTGAAATTGATGTAACTTACTCAATACTTGATGAAATTAACTCAAATCACCGCCAAAAAAAAGAAGACTCTTCCCTCTTTCAAGAAATGTGCATTATAATTCTGTACAATGAAGTAACAGATCATACCATGCACATGAACAATGAAAAATGGTGGAAAAAATAGAAAATCATAGTTTCTAATTATATTTAACGCTTCAAAACTTCCTCCAACAACCTGCCTCGACCAAAAGGAGGCTATTTAAACTTTTCCACATCATTACCAATGACCCTCAACTGATTTTTGAAGGAGGGAACCGTTGGAAAGTGTGATTACATCCTTAATGTTGAAATTGTATTAAATCACATTATGGCAATTATGCAATTTTGAAGTAACTTTTTAATCCTAAAGACCTATGACTTCTAAAACCATTCTAATGGACTAAAAATATCCTTATTACATCCTTAAGACCTCAATCTTGCATATCCAATTACAAATTTAGGATTTTGCCTTCTCAAGGCTACATGACTACATTTTTGCAAGATTGCAATTTTCTACATTTTGACTCCAAAACTTAAAGATTCACCCTAGATCTTACTCAATGGTCTTGTTAGACCTTATTGAAGATAAAATCACTCAAAAGACTCAAAAATACTCTTCCTAACCTATTCACCATCAAATGATCCAAAATGAAGGTTGAGGTGTAGGTGCTCCTGCACCAATTTCCACCAAAGATGATGTCATCAAAATATGCCACAACTATCAACATTTTGTTTTTCTCAACCTTGAAGTAAAGATTTCTATCTACAGACCCTTTGCTAAATCCTTGTTTTGTTAGGTATCTATCCAACCTTTCATACCAAGCGCTGGGAGCCTGTTTAAGTCCATATAATGCCTTCTTTAACTTACAAACCATGTCCGATTTGTTTGACAGTTGAAAACCTTCTGGTTATTCCATATATATTTCTTCTAGTTCTCCATTTAGAAATGCAGACTTGACGTCCATTTGGTACACTTTAAAGTCTTTATGAGCTGAAAATGCCAAGAACATTTGAATGGCCTCCATTCTTGATATAGGTGAAAATTTTTCTTGAAAATATATTCCTTCAATTCCTTCAACCTATGAATATCCTTTACATACAAATATTTCTTTATTCCTTACCACTTCACCATCTTCATTCAACTTATTTCTGAATACCCATTTTGAACCAATTACATTATTGTTTGCAGGTCTAGGGACTAGGTCCCATGTTTCATTCTTCTCTATCTGCTGTAGTTCCTCTTTCATTTCTCTAACCCAAATTTAATCATTAAATGATTCAGTTACAATCTTAGGTTCTATCTTAGATAGTAAACACAAGTTACCTCAACCACTTTGCTTCTTGTCTTCACTCCTTCACTTATGTCTCCAATTATTTGTTCCTCCAGATGATTTCTTTGTACATATTTAGGAGTCTTAGGTGCACGTTCCAAAATCTCCTCTTCATCACTTTGTTATTTCTCTTCCTTTTCTTCTTCTTGCACTTCCCCATAGATAGAATCATCAAGTTCAAATTCATTTATTTCTACTGGTCTATACATAGCTTCATCAAATTTTACATTAGCACTTTCAATTATTTTCCTCAGTCTTTTATTAAAGCATCTATATGCCTTGCTATTATTTGTATATCCAAGAAAAATTCCTTCATCACATCTAGCATCAAACTTTCCAAGATTTTCACCATCTCTTTTGATGTAACATCTAACTCCAAATACTTTAAAGTATTTAACAGTAGGAGTTTTACCAGTCCATAAATCATAAGGAGACTTAGTTTTGTTACCTCTGATTTGAACTCTATTAAGAATGTAAACAAGAGTGTGGATTGTTTCTCTCCAATACACGTCAAGAACATTTGCTTCTTTCATCATTGTTCTGGCAGCCTCTTGAATAGTCCCATTCTTCCTTTCCATAACTCTATTCTACTGAGGGATTCTAGGAGAAGAATAATGTCTCTTTATGCCATGTTCTTCACACAATTCATTAAATTCACTAGAAGTAAATTCTCCACCTCTATCAGAACTTAAACATTTAATTTTCAGGTTTTTCTCATTTTCTACTCTTGCCTTGAATACCTTGAATCTATCAAGAGCCTGACCTTTCTCTCTAAGAAATGTAACCCATGTCATCCTAAAGTAATCATCAATTAAGAGCATAAAGTACCTATCACCATTAAGGATTCTTGTTCTTGTAGGACCACAAAGGTTTGTATGGATTAATTCCAACATTCTCATAGATGATTGTTCCTTTCCTTTAAAATTGCTTCTAGTTCATTTTCCCAATTGGAAACTTCTGCAAATTGAATTTGAAGGCTTTATGATTCTAGGTAGATCTCTGAAAACTTCCCTAGAATTGATCCTAATCAAGTTGTCAAAATTCACATGTCCCATCCTCTGGTGCCAAAGCCAAATTTTATTAATTTAAGAAACAAAACAATGACCATCACCACCCTTAAGCTGATAGATGTTTCCATGAGTTATTCTTCCAACTACTACACAATTTCAAATCCTTTTATGATATCACAGGTGTTATCTTGAAACACAAGCTTAAAACTTTTTCTACACATTTTTCCAACACTTAAGAGATTATGCCTTAAACCCTTAACTTAATAGACATCTCCAATACTATTTTTCCCATCAAAACTAATTGTTCCTTTACCAACAATCTTAGCACTAGAGTCATCTCCAAACATAACTATTCCTCCATCATACTTTTCAAGTTTATTGAACTTACCCTTATCTCTAGTCATATGATTTGAACACCCACTACTAATTACCCAAAAGTCTTCATTCTATCTAGCATGAAAAGTAGTCACCAGAGTACCTTTTTTCTTATCCTTCTTGCTCTCCAAACCAAATTCCTTTGCACATCTTCCAAGGTTAGCAGATACAAATTTATTTTCCAGGGCTAAATATAAGCATTCATCTTTATCTTCCTCAAAGTTAGAATCATCATCAAAAATTCCCGCATCTTCTTTGACATAATACAATTTCTTGAAATTCCTATCCCTTTTGTCTTTGTGATTATTGTTTTTATCTTTGTTCTTATTGTGTGCAGCTCTATTATGACAACTTGATGCATAATGACCAATATTACCACAACTGAAACACTTAAAGGGCAACTTACCTTTGTATTTACCAATACCTTTCTTCAATTTCCTCTTGAATTTTTCTTCCAACTCTTTTGAATCATCATCATCTGATTCATTTCCTATCTTCATTTCTTTAAATCGTGTTTCAATCTTCTCCTTATCTCTTGAAAATTTTCTCATCTTGAATGCAATCAAGACATGAAATAGATCCTCCTTAGTAAATGTCTTTGGATCATATGATTCTTCAATAGCAGATACTTTGTCACTGCAATTCTTAGGTAGGGTCATCAAGATCTTCTCAATTATATCTTCATTTGACATGGTACCACCTTAATTCTTGATTTCAGTTGCTATAAGTTCAACTCTCGATAGTAGTTTGCAATAGCTTCACCTTCTTCCATTCTCAGGTTCTCAATTTTTCGCTTAGCAGTTAGTTTCCTTGACAACTTTAATCTATTATTTCATTCATAAATGTCTTTCAATTTTCCCATACTTCATGAGTAGTGCCTAGAGAAATAAATTTTGTCCTTTCAAGTTTAGATAGAGCACTGGAGATAGTATAACTTTCCTTTTCATTCTCCTCATAAGTCACAATCTCATTAGCAGAGGAAGGACCATCAAATGTATAACATACTTTGTCTCCACAGATTTCCAGGTCTTGAAAACAAGAGAAACTAGATAACCTCTCATATGTTCTTTCCAATCACTGTAATCAACTCCATCAAAAATAGGGATCTACAACTTGTGAACCATCTGATCTACCTCAAGCGGTTAAGCTTTTCACCAAGGAACCAGAGCTCTGATGCCAATTGTTGAAATGCACAAGATAACTAAGAGGGGTGTGAATCAGTTGTATCAAATCACTTTAATTCTAACCTTAATCAATTCCACTTTAACTTCAATATGTTATTAAGTTTGAACATGAAATGCAAATAATAGAAAGCAAACACCAGAGACACCAGATTTATGTGAAAAACCCAATGAGGAAAAAACCACGATGAGGATTAGCTCACAACATAGTGATAATGCAATATCGGATACAAAGACTCACCACCAAAAGGCTCACTACCCAAATTTAAAGGATCATTAGCTAGATACAAGGGCTCACTGCCTTCAAAGGACTTAGTGTACAAAAAGAGGCTCACTACCTACAAAAAATGGAAAAAGATAAATAAAGATCCACCACAAGGGTTCCACACATTCACAACTTGATCAAAATATTGTAGACACCATCAACTCACTGCTTTCAAGAATCCAACACATTAAAGTACTCCTGCCTCAATTCACTCTTGCACACTCTGATTTTCACACTTATTCACACACTTACCTTGCTTTATTGATTTGTGGATGGATGGATGATCAATTCACAACAACTTGATTTGATTTTATACCATCTTCAACCTTAGAAAAATTCTCTAAGGTTGGCTAAACATTTTTTAAAATACAAATTCAAATTAGGTTGGCTACTCAACATTCTCGCGGTGGATAAGAATGAGAGAGGACCAATCACACATTTAATTAGGACCCAAACAACATCTTGGATCGATCACATGCTTCCTTAATTTGATGCAAAATCTTAATGTAACGTGTAGACAAAAGGTCGACCAAACCTAATGAAAACACTAATGATCTTTGAATTACGTACATCTCCAACAAGATGATCACTTTTGGATCACTCAACACACTTCACCAGACATTTTACCATCTCTAAGAACACTTTAGATACATCCACAACAACTTCAACAAACTTTATTCATAGAAAACTCTTCAACAGTCCAACCAGATCAACCAACAACACACAAGAGCTTTGGAGCAGGTCTTCTAGAGCACCAAACCACAAGCATGTTTGTCAGAACACAAAAACCATGAAAATAAATCATCTCCCATATCTGTAAGATTTAAAACCAAATTCTAGAAGGCTGTGGAGCCAAAACATTTCTCCTTGTCCACAAACAAATAGTTCTGCCAAACTAGTTCACACATCGGTGAACACATCTTTCACTCTCCATCAAACCAAAAGTTAAAATTCAGAATATATTATCCATTGAAGCTTATGAACACACATACAAATCTACACAGGCATAGGATCAACACAAAATAAATGCAAAGAACAATACCAGAGCATACTTATAACACATACTTCAATACTGCCTTCATTATTTATCAAATTTTCTCAAAAACACTTGGAAAAAGCACAACTACAACTTCATAAATATAGATCCACGTACTCTAAGAACTTATATAGTATCTCAAATATACAAGTACCATCTGAAATCAACCTGAACTATGTTGACATAAATGACAACACCACAAAACACATCCATACTTGCAACAGTATTTTGGTGTTGTCTCACCAACGGTGCCAACCTAATATGTTTGGGATCGTGCAGAGTTAAAGGAAGTGTTGATCAATTATTTGGAAGCTATTATAGGTCCATGCCAACTTATTTGATGAATTAAAAGTTTTAAATTAAGGTGTGAAGCATGAATATTTGATCTTGAGCTGAAAATTTATTGTTTTGAATGATACATCTAATTAGGCCGACCTAATTCATGTTGTAGGTTTTTGCAAATGTAATGGGTATATATGTAAGATCATTTTTGATGTTGTGATGATGGAATGTGATGTGAGGTGTACTATAGAAAAGGTGTGATGAAAATTTATAAGAAGATCATGTGAATGTGATGTGAATGTAGAAAAGAGTAGAGCGTTAGAGTAGAATAATATGAAGTGTGTTGATTAAGTGTTTTGAGCTTCAGTAGTACTGTATTTGCTTGCAGATTGTAGCAGTTCAAATCTTGGTAGTGAGCCACCCCTCTCTTCTATTTCTCTTATTCTTTGGATAGTGAGTCCACTTGGTAGTGAGCCTTTTTTTTAATCTTATAACCAATTATAATATATTGTTAGCTAATCCTTAGCGTGGTTTTTCCCTTTTTGGGTTTTCCACATAAAAAATATGGTGTTCATGTGTTATGTGTTTTGATGGTTGCTTTCATAGTTTCTTTCCTTACTACAAATTTATTATGGTGTTTGAAATGAATGTTTAAATGGTCAAGTGGTTTAAGAGAATACTGATTCACCCCCCTCTCAGTATTCCACGTGTTAAACAAAATATGTCATTTAGTTTAACAAATGATTGCCAAAACATTGCAAACCAACAAAACCATAAAAGGTAATGTAACCAACAAGAACATCTCATGATTACTTGTGTACCCAAAAACATATTAAATAAAACCAAACACACTAAAATAAAGCCCAAAAACATGCAACCTATTATAATAATAATGATTACCAAACCATCTACCACCAAAAAATATAGTAGGTAGACAATTAATTGAGCTACATCCCTTTAATATTTAATAAAAGCCTTTAGATGATCCCAATCAAGAACGTCCTTATTCTCAATAATTTTTATAAGGATATTATCAACACCTTTTTTGGATAGGAGACCAACAATATAGTTTTGTTATCTAAAACAATGAAAAAACTTGACCTCATGGAACTTATCTAACCATATTTTTGCTTCATCCAAATATGAGTTTATCCTCCATTTGGTACTTCTACCACTCTTAAGAGGAATGATTCTAACTTGCGACTCACCTTCCAAATCTAACTCCCTAAAATATTCCTTACATGCCAATATAAGACTAGCTATACGTGCCTCCCATTCTACTTAGCTATTAGATTTTATCCTAGAATCCTAGAGCTACGAAAAAAAAATCTACCTAGACTATGCCTTATTAAGTAGCCAACACTTGTGATAACTAATTCCCCCCTAGGGGCATTATAAAAGTGTAGTTTCAATCATTCTTGAGAAATACACGTAGTCCATCTCTTTCTTTAACTATCTCTTAACCCTTGAACAAACATTAAAATCCTAATGCTCCATTATTTAACCATCTAAACTTCCTTGTGCAAGAAATTTTCGTTTTTCTTAATCTTATGACATATTTCACAATAATACCCTCAATCTGAGTTTATCATCAATTTGCAACTAAATATTCATTCCTAAAATTCCTTATATTTATTTCTAGCCTTAATCCTCATAGAACACAAAAGAGAAGAGTACCAAAGATCTTGTAGATGGGCTTTTTCTGTAATACCCCTTCATTTTGCTTCATGTTCATACTACTTTTATGCTTTGTTTTGGTTTCAGCTACTATGATACTGGACATATTTTGCTATGTGTGTTTTGATTGCTACTTATAGAGCGACAAACTATTATTGTGTGATGTGGTTTATCTGATGATTTTATTT
Source organism: Sequoiadendron giganteum (assembly GCA_007115665.2). Classification (NCBI taxonomy): domain Eukaryota; kingdom Viridiplantae; phylum Streptophyta; class Pinopsida; order Cupressales; family Cupressaceae; genus Sequoiadendron; species Sequoiadendron giganteum. The sequence continues at coordinate 430,765,899 of CM021107.1, read as the reverse complement.
ACATGCTTTAATGGTGTAATGAGGTTAGTAGATATAACATGTGATTTTACATGAGATTATTGAGTAAGATGTAAATGTCAGTTTTGATGAGTGTATTGGTGAAGGTGACGGGTTCACATCACTCGCTTGTGAGCACCCTGCGATTCCATGATTTCCTCTTCACAGTGTGTATTTTATGTTGTTTATATCATATGATGTTGTTTACTTGATTTTCAGGTTGCAGGTACATGCCATCGACTCCACCTGGTTTCACATGTTTGAGCGTGTCGATCCAACGGTTAAGTTGAACGAGAGATAGTAGCTAGGTAACTTGTGTTAAGTTTACGCCCTAGCCTTAGTGTGTCGATAGTCATGTTTGTTGAGTCGTGGTTTACCTTTTTTTAATGATATTTGATTCTAAGAGGTGCTTGTTCATTAAATTAATATCTAGAATAATTGCATTGTTTAAAAATTGTTATTTATTTAAATTAAAATTAAAATTGTGGATAGAAATTATATTTAAATTTATTAATAAAATTTAATTTAATTTAATCCCAAAAAGGTTGAATTTATTTACTAAATAATTAAAATTAATTAATTAAGTTTTATGTTGAGTAAATTAAAAGAAAGCAAATAATGTAATGTATTTTTTGAATTTAAGTTTAATTGGGAAATTAGTTTCAAATTTTGGAGTTAATTTATTATTTAGAATCTTTAAATTAAATACAAATTAGATTTGGTTGTTGAGGATATTTCAATTATGCTAGCACATGTAAGTTTAATTAATTAGAAGAGTTTGTTGCAAATTCATTAATGAAGAGAATTTTGGAGAGGAAAAGCTTCTTCACGGGTGTGAGGACATTTTTGGAAAAAATACACAGGATTGTTTTGGGGAATTTTTTTGGCTATTGAATTACATTGGAATTGTTCTGGTAAATCTTGTTGTGTTTGTTGGTTGCTTTCTTGTTTGGAATCACTGTATTGTTGGATAGAAGCTGTGGAAGCTTTGGAGGAGGCTCTGCATCAAATTTCCATTTCCTCAAGCTTCTTGACTCAGGTTTTCTTTTGTGTTTTTATATTGTTCTTGGTTTTCTTTTAAAATTGTAGTGATTAAAGATTTGTTTGTTAAATCTATTTAGAAAAAGAATTTGTTGTTAGAAGAAAGAAAATAAATAAATAAAATTAAAAGATTCTGTTGTCTCTAGAATTTAATTTATTTGAGGAAATTGTTAGTTTTGTTATTAAATCAAACTTATGGGTAAAACAACACTTAGATTTGTTTTAGAAAATTTCAATCACTGTAGAAAAAATGAATTTATTTCTAAAAACCTTTGTAGAAATTGCGGTGGAGAAACCTAGAGGATTTGAAAACTTCTGGTTATAATTTAGAGTCCTTTTAGTTTTCTCATTCTTATATTGTTTATAAATTTAAGAAAATGGATTAAAAGAATAAGGTTTGAACCTCTCTGAATTTTGGAAGTGTAATGCCCCTCCGCTTTGATTCTTGTTCAAGTTGTTTTATGCTATGTTTGGTTACAATTACTTGATACTGATACATTTTGTTATGATGTTTTGATCGCTACTATTGAGCACAACATTATTGTGGGATGTAGTTATCTGATTATTGTTTCACATGTATTATGGATTAATGATGTTGTAGAGTTAACATGAGATGTTATTATGAGATTATTGGAATTATGATGGAAGTGTCAGCTGATGAGTGTATGGGTGAAGAGGATCGGTTCGCATCACTCAGCCAGCGCCCTACGAATCTGTAATTCCTTCTTCACTGTGTATTATATGCTCGATATATCGTATGATGTTGTTTACTTGGTTGCAGGTTGTAGGTACATGACATCGACTCCACCTAGTTTCACAGGTTTGAGCTGTCGATCCAACGGTTAAGTTGAACGGGAGATAGTAGATAGGTAACATGTGTCAAGTAGCCTTAGTGTGTCATCAGTTGTGTGTGTCGAGTCATTGTCTGTCTTGCTTTGATGTTATTTAATTCTGAAGCATTCTTGATGTGGAAACAGATATTTAGAATAATTGCATTTAAATCATGTTGATGGTTATTTAACTTAAATAATGCAATATGGATAAAAGTTTATATTAAAATTAATTAATTATATTTAAATTATTTAATTAATTAAATTTAATCCAAGGGGGTTGAGTTTAGTTATTAAATAATTAAATTAATTAATTAAACGTGATGCAAGAGAATGAAAGGAAATAAAAGAATTAAAATTAAATTTGGAATTTAATTTCAACGTGTGGGAATTAAATTGGAAATTGTAATTAAATGTTTATTTGAGAAATTAGTTGCAACTTTGGAAATTAATTTATTATTTCAAATTGCATTTTAAATTGAAAGTGGGTTTTCGAAAAGTGAAATTGAAATTGAAATTGAAATTTGAAATTGAAATTGAAATTGAAATTTGAAATTGAAATTGAAATTGAAATTGAAATATCTAATTTGCATGTAATGTGAATTAGAGTTGTAAATATTGAAATTGAAATTGAAATTGAAATATCTAATTTGCATGTAATGTGAATTAGGGTTGAATTAGGTATTTTTGATTTATAAGAATATATGTTTTAATTTTAGGGCAAGAAAGTTTTTAGGAAAATTCATTTTTACAGCAGGAAAGAAATTTTGGAAAATTTGCACAAGGGTTTGAAGAAAAGTTTGATTGTAGAATTGATTGAGAGAAAGATTGTTTGCATTTGTTGGATTTTGGATTGGATTCATTGGAGGATTGAAGAAAATTCAAGAAATCTTTGGAGGAGGCTTGCATCAGAAATTCATCTCTTCCTGTAGCTTCTTGTACCAGGTTTTCCTCTTTGTGTTTTATTGTTCTTGATTGTTTTTTTAAATAGTAGTGATTAAAGATTTGTTTGTTAAATCTGTTTTAGAAAACAAACTTGATATTAGAAGAAAAGAATTAAATAAATTTACAGCCTTTGCTTGTGAAAATTCTTGAGTGAAAATTGTGAAAACCTTAGTTGAATTTAAATTATTTGGAGAAATTGATTTTATTGTTATTGAAATCAAACATAGAGATTGAACAATGCATTTAGAATGTTTTTAGAAAATGAAATTTTCTGTTTATTATCAAAAAACAGATTTTAAAATCTGCAGTATAGTTATAATTTTCATGGTAAAATGGTCTGATTGTGTCGCCTATAACTTAACTTTCACAAACTAGGTTTTAAGAAAATTTAAATAGTTTTTGCATTTTGAAATGTTCTTACTCTTGTCCAAAAATGGGAAATACCCAGATCGTAGTTTTTGAGTTATGCTTGAAACATGAGACTGCTATTAAATTATTTTCCCATGGCTGTTCTGAAAATAAAATAATAATAAATTGATATTTATAAATATTAATATTTTATATATTGTTATTATAATATTAAAATATTATTTAATAATATTTTATATTATAATTTATAATACTAAAGTATTATATTTATTTATATTATTTTAAATAAAATTTGTATATTAGATTAGTGGAATTAAAATTATAAACATATGAGAAATTATTGTTATTTTAAAATGGTTTGTTAAAGTTTAATTGAAAGAGTTAAATATTTGATTTAAAGAATGCAATATATTATTGAATAGAGATTTAAAATTGGATTGATTAGTGTATATGGAAAATGGATAGAGAAACAATATGTTATTATATTAAAGTGATTGAATGTGTTGAATAGAAAATTGAATGAGATGTAAGATATGGTTAAGAAATGGAAAGAGTTTACTTGCATGGATTTGTGTGAATTTAAAAGTAAATTAAGAAGTTGTTTTATTAATGAGGCAATCAATTATGTGATTTATTAATTTCTATTTAGAATTAATTGAATCATTGTGATTGGATTATGAAAGAGATATGGATTTAGTATATCCAAAAGTAGTATCTTCCTCATGCTTATCTTAAAGGATTTAATTCTTTGTATTCAGTAAAGGGAAGTAAGTTTAATTGTTTTAGATTACCAATAATGAAAAGGGAAATAGGGGTTATGATTATTTTAGATGATCTACTTATCATGTTTGACTTTGTCAACACTACCTATTGAATGAGTATGGATTTAGGAAATCCAAATATTAGATTTGATTGATGACTTGAATGCTTTTGTTGCTATGTCGTCAAGTTGCATTGTTGGTTTTGGGATTTAGTGTTAGTCCTAAATTATAAGTCTTCCAGAAGAACTTAGAGGATAAGGGTTGTTGAATCTTTATGCCATCTAGTTGTTTTCCCTTGGGTAGTGCATGTTCAGTTTTACCCGGTTTTCATGAACGGGGATGTTTGCACCTCCTTGGTTTAGGAGCGGATTATGGGATCCGTGTCTCCTTGTATGGAGTGACCTTGTTATGTAGTTTCATCTTGTTGCCTCCTATGAAAGGAGTGGACTATGTGTTGTTGCCTCCAAGATGTTTGGAGTGAGATCTTTTGTACCTCCTGTGAAAGGAGTGGACTATGTGTTTGTTGCCTCCAAGATGTTTGGAGTGAGTTCTATTATTTGTATCCTCCTTGTGTTGGAGTGGATTATGATGCCTAGTTGGTATGCACTTGGTTCCCTTGGTGGATTGTTTGGATGTGTGTTGTCGAATAGAAGAGTGGCTTCTGGCGCCAGAGCCCAAAGAGGTAAACTGGATAACCTTCAGGAGTGATTTAAACAAGTGATAATTAAAATAATGTACTTAAAAGATTAGGACTAACTTCACATTAATCAAGATAATTTAATCCTCACTCATAGACGCAAGGGCTTGTTTAGATTTGGGATGAGTGAGAAGGCCTGGAATGACAAGATCAACTATCTTGCTCTTACGAGAGGTAGTTGATTATGCATGAGTGAGTATGAGTGCCGAAATTTGGTTGAGGCCACCAGGATTACTTGTGCCGGAGCCTATGAAGAATGCCCAGAGGAGATCTCATGACAAACCTTGCGATGACACTCTATCTATGACAACTGTTGTTAATTATTTTATGTGTATGGTTATTTGAACATACTTGATCTACTTTATGTCTGGAAGCAATATGACCTATGTCAATGATGTGAATGTATTGTATTTGAATTGTACTTGTATTGTATTTATTTCATACTTGTATGGTGAATGAGTTGTACTTGTTAATTCATTTGGTTGGTTATAACAGTATGAGTCAGTTTGAGTCTGCCTTTGGTTAGAGGTAGTAGATCTTTGTCCATGTTACTTTGTTACTATCTCCTAGCATGGGGGGTGGGCCTTCGGGTACCACATTGGTTGGGTGGAACATGCACCAAAACCGTTGGGTCCCCATCTATCTTCAGTACTTGGTGGCGAGACATTCAGATGGACAGCTCGTGGTTCTTGTTGTATTATCTTACATTGTAATATTTTAACTTGTATAAGTTATTTTATCCCTCTTATGTTTATGAGGTGGAATTTTGTAATTGTAATCTTTTGTACTATTGCCTCATTCTGGGAATGAGTGATGTAACTATTGGTTTAAGATAATGTTTATGAGATTGTATCTTGGTTGATTATCTTATTATGTTATGTGGTATTCTTATGATGTATGATGTTTATATCATAAGGTTCATAATGCTATGGTTATATGTAATATGTATGTGTGGGTTTAAGTAATCCTAACCTTGTAGCCTTAGAGGTTGTTGTTAACTAGTAAGTGAATGTGTATGTTAAATGCACTTTATAAAAAAAAAAAATTGGTTCGCTTATGATGTTAATTGCAACTTCTTTTAAGGTTGCAAGGCAGGGCATTACAGGAAATTCTCTAGAATTTTTTTATATTTTCTTTTTGTAGATGGTTGTTTTTATAAATTTGCCCAATTTAACCAGTAAGTGAAATTTTGTGTAAATATATATATATATATATATACATTACATGTATTATAATTTAGTACATGTACATATAATATACATATATATATTCATTATATTACCGAGGATTTAATTTATTTTGTTTTAAAAATCGTCGTTTGTATGACTTTTTTGGGAAATAATTCTGGAAATTCGTTGAAAATATAAATTGGAAGGTTCTTTTAATTTTTTTTTTTTTTTTTGGTGGTTCATGTGGGCGGATGTACCCCCACCGCCCACCGTACCTCCTTAAAGGGAGTGCGCTGCTCCCATGGCAGCAACGCTGCCCCCAAAGTAGGGTAGTCGACTATACCATGTATAGTCCGACGCCCTTGTCTTCAAGGGCAGCTGTACATGGGTACAGTCTAGCGGCCCATGAATTTATTCTTGTTTTTATTTCATTTTAAGTTTTAAACAAAACAAAATATTTCCGTGGAAATTTCGTATGTTAGATTTCGGTTTCGAAAATCGATAATGTCTTGGCATTCGTGAAATTTAAAAGGTAAAATATTAAAACATATATACATTATGTATATATGTATATTTATATATAATGTATATATGTTTACACATATTATTTTTATATGTGTTTTGTGTTTTAGTAAACAACAGTTTATAGAAATGTATTTATATTATGAGTATATATCATGAGTATAAATATATAATAAATATTTATAGGTTGTTATTTTAAATAGTTTTGAATTCAAATTAGTTATATTTTATGTTGATTAGAAAATGAAAAGGGAAATTTAAATAAATTGTAGAAATTGATGTGTTAGTTGTGAAACTAAAAGAAATATTCTTGCAAGGGTTTATATTGCTTTTAAAAGTAGTCAGAAGATTGTTTTGATAAAATTATAATTTTTCCATTCCCTGTAATAGTAAAGGCAAATAATTTATTTTATTTAATTATTTGGTTAAGGCAATTGGTTATTTACTGTGAAAAGTACTAGATAGGGAAATAGATTTAATATATATCCAAAAATAGTGTATTTCCTTGCCTTTGCTTATTGTTATTATTTTTCCTTACGTTCATGATTGGGGGAAAAAGGATTATTTGAGTTTTAAATTTTTAAGACTTCCAAAGGATGTGGGTTGTTGCTTTGTTAAGTTAACCGTTCGTATTTCCCTTGGGTAGTGCTATATGTGATTTGTTTCCTCCAAGTGTTTGGAGTGAGTTTCCTTAACTGTTGCTTCCCAGAATAGGAGAGATTATGTTGTTTTGTTGTAAGCACTTGAGTTACCCTTGGAGTTTAGTTTTGTATAGTGTGTTGTCCATTAGAAGAGTGGCTTTTGTTAGGCGTTGGAGCCCAAAGAGTTAAATTGGGTAACCTTTGGAAGTGTTTTAATCTAGTGATAATTAAATTAATGTACTTAGATGATTAGGATGCACTTCACACTAATCAAGATAACTTAGCCCCACTCATAGACGCAAGGGCTCATTTAGACTTGGGATGTGTGGGAAGGCTTGGAATGGCAATGCCAACTATCTTGTCCTTACGAGAGGTAGTCGATTCCGCATGAGTAAGCATGAGGGCCGATATTTGTTAGAGGTCACTAGGATTATCGGAGCCTATGAAGAATTCCCAGAAGAGATCTCATGACTAATTGTGTGATGACACTCTGTCTAGGATAACATTGGGTTTTTTTGTGTGTCTATGGATTCCTTATCATACTTGATCAATTATATGTTTGGAAGCAATGTGATCATGTTAGTGTTAGAATTATATTGTGCATGTGTTTGGTTGAGTTAGTATGTGTTAGTATGAGTTTGAATTTGGTTAGAGGTTGTAGATCTTTGTCCATGTTACATTGTTACTATCCCCTAGCATGGGGGGTGGGCCTTCGGGTACCACTTGGTTGGGTGGAACATGCACCATACACGTTGGGTCCCCCTTTATCTTCAGTACTTGGTGGTGAGACATCTAGTTGGACAGCTCGTGGTTCTTGTTTTTAATTCAAGCATTGTTTTATTTCAAAATTGTAATAAGTTATTATACCCCTCTTGTATTGACGAGGTGGAATTATGTAATTGTAACACTTTTGTATTATTGCCTCATTCTGGGAATGAGTGGTGTAACTAGTTGTTTAAGTTAATGAATTTATACTTTGGATGTTTATCTCCTTATCTTATGTTGTATATGTATGTTGTATAAATGCTTGTTCCATATGGTAATTAATGTATTGGTTTTAATGATGTATGTTGTATGGGTTTAAGTAATCTCGGTTACGTAGCCTTAGGGGATGTTATCAATTGTAGATGAACATGTATGTTTAATTCACTTTAATAAAAAAAATTAGTACACTTTTATTGTGAATTGAAACTTCCTCTAGGGTTGCGTGGTAGGGTATTACATTTTCTTTTGGCTAGCTACTTATAATTTTCTTCATAAACCAATACCATTTTCAATTTAGATAATAATTTAACCAAAACCTTTGTTGCATACTCACAATGAATTAACAATCGATTAAGTCCCTTTTTACAACACAACATACAAAGTGAAGAGACAAATATATGCCCCTTCATTAAATTAACCTAGGTGATAATTTTATTCTAAGCTACTATCCACACAAAAGGGTTATATTTAGGTAGAATAGAGATACCATATTTTATGCATCAACCAATCTAACCAATCTTGCCTTATCTCTTTCATAGTAGTTATATACCTTGATTTGAGAAGAACCCACCTTATTTCTAGTCCAACACAGAACATCATCCCTATTTCACATAGGAATTCAAACACTTTCAAGATAGATGATCAACATCTTTTATCTTTCCAAATTGGGAACTCCAATATATCTTTCTAGTGTCTCTTGGAAATAATTTATTTAACAATTTCTCCAATAACCATAAATTTTATGGTTGAAATTATGAAAGCACACAAGAAGTAGGAGAAACAAACAAACAAGAACACCTTCCACACACAAGAGCTACAAATAATGGTTTTCTATTTCCTCAAAAATAAAAAAAATTACATAATTACTAAATTTCTAGAGTTGTTGATAATACAGTGAAGGAGAATGCTTATAAGAGAAAACCCTATATGAGAAAGGGATTAGATCATGACAAGTGTAATCATCTTATGTGCTGAGACATAATGATATAATAATAGCTCAATCTAATAAAAGAAAAATATCACTCATAAGTCTATCTTAAGTACATAAAATGAAATTAGCCTAATAATCAATTAAAAATTGATGAATTATTAGCTAATAAATGATTAATCTAACATGCCCTTAAGTGTAACTTAAGAAGTAGCTAAAAAATTCTAAAAAGTAATGCATAATAAACAAAAAATGCATGATTGGGTATCAAAAGATAAGGCTTGATGGGGTACACATGTACAAACAATATAATCTCTCATTATTGGAGAAAAAAGATAAAATATCATGGGATAAACTCCTCTCGAAAAGAGAAAAAGGAAAATGGAATAAAAATCCTCTAAATCAATGTCCCAAAAATAATAAGAACATGAAGAATATCACTGAAGCACGAAGAAGTTGTAGACAATTGTTGAATGATGATTGCTATAGTGCTGAAATGAAGAACCTCCTCTAAAATATATGATGATCACAATCAAAACATATGATGATCAGGATCAAGAAGACAAAATTATATGTGCCACCAACAATACTACTTAATCAATGGTCAAATGGAAAAAAGGTAAATATTTGATAGTCAAGATATAAATGGCACATAAATTTCCATGAGTGACCCCAACAACACTACTCAGCCATGTAAGATGCAAGTAAAAAATACAAGTGTTGCAAGTATGAAGGTGTTTTCATTGATGTCAACAAGTTGGTATTATCATTGATGCCAACTATGTGTTAATGAAGATTGTTGCATGATGAAGATATCAAGGATATTGAGAAAATTGTGAAAAAGAGGGAAACAAGTTGTTGCAGGTTGTGTATGTATAGTTGAGATATTGAGGAAGTATTGTGAGTATAGGGAGCTATCTTTGTGTTGCAGTGTCTGGAGATGTGTTGGAATGATGTAATGTGCTAAGATGGTGTCTCTAGTAATTATTTTCCAAGTGATTTTTGAAATTTCATGCCCCCCTTAGATGACCCATCATTGATTACTGATCTGAGAGATTCCCCATGGGCCATCTTGCATGTTTTCTCCTTGAAGTTTCCTAAATTTTGCTAGGTCCCAGAATTTCATGTTTTCAGTCTATCTTTTACTCGCTTCCTTCATGCCTTCTCCATCGATCCTTCTCCTTTCCCATCTTTCCTCTAAGTCTTTCGGGTGTTGGTCTTCGCCTTTACCTTTTACCCTTTACTGATCTGAAGGTAAGCCTCAGGCCTTACCTCCAACCATTGAAGCTTGATTAAGTTTTCAAGACTTGTCTAAGTCTTGGTTTGTTAGACTTCAAGAGTTGGTCTTCCCTCTCTCCTCTTCCATTTTTCACCTTTCTTTTATGGGCATTCGAGTGTTGTTCTTCAATCTTCCCTCTTCCCTCTTACCACTTTCACTTCGCAAGGCTTAAGCCTTCCTCCCGACCTTCGACCTCTGATGGTTCAAGGTTTGACCTCTAAAGACTCTCTTCTCACTTTCACTCTTTTCTTTGGAAATTTGGCTAAGTGTCAAGTTTTCAGATGTTGGCCTTTGGCCTTCTCTCTTGCCCCTGACGTTTCTTCTCTTCTTCCGGTTCCTTCTAGTTTCCTTCTTCCTTTGGTACATGGTAAGCTGTAAGGCCAACGCCTGACTCTCAACCGCCTGATCGCTGATGTTCGACAATGTTTTTTTGGGGGTCCAAAACATTTAACTCATGTGCTTGTAGAGGTGATTTTTTGAGCCCGACGCTTCGACCTTCTTGTGTTTTGGCGTGTTTTTTGGGTGACCTTTTAATGCTTGATTCAAATTTTGAGAGGCCTATTTTGGTTCCTAAGCTTCAAGGATGAAATTAATTGCTCCCCTCACCTTTTGCAAGTGGATTTCATGGGCACCCATGCCCAGTTATTGCTCTTTGCTGAATTTCTCGACAGATCCATGCCCTAATCGCATCTTTCATGGAATGACTCCATTATTGCACACACAATCTTCATTACTTACCCTAGTTAGGGTTAGGGTTTGGTTGGCGCTTTTCAATTATGCCTGATTTATAAAAGAAAAAAATGTATTCATTTTAAGGATTCTTCCTTTATTTCCTTTGGGATTTTTCTTACTCTTCCATTGTAAAGATTGGTTGTATGCCTTTGCATTAATGAAGTTGATCATTATTGCTAGTTCTCTCCTCTTTTATGTATGAGTAATATTTCATTACCTTCATGTCTGACTATTTTTTTGCATTTTTATGTATACATGTTTGAGTTAAATTGTTTGCAGTTGCTGTGTTGAGAAATTATCCTTCCTTCCAACACTCTATCAAACCCTAACCTCCATATTTACCTTTGAAACTGACTAAATAGAGAGTTGTGTGAGTCATTTGGTCTCCTTCTTTGATGTACTATACAATATTAGCTAGAAAGAAAAAAAATTCCATCTTGATGTATCACCTCCATTTCCCTTTCATATTCTCCTTCTCCCCTTTTCCTTGTGAGCTGTTAGTGGTAGGTTTTCATGTGCTAGATTGGACCAACACATTGCACTAGGATTGAAAAAGGAATCCGTCCTTCTCCAAAGATTCAACCTCATACGTGCAAAGGTACCACACCTTGAGGTAATTTCCATTGTGTCATTGGAATACTAAGCTTCATGCTTGACAAGGTGCAATTTCATGTGACAATAGTGCTTAAATGGGAAAATTTAATAAATAGAGAAAATAGTGTTGTGCAAGTGTTTAGAATGTGCTCCGATATGTGCTCAAAATTTCTTCTATGTTGATGCTATGCTAGTGCGGATTTGATATGTTGTTCAAGATTGTAAGTAGTTGCTAAATCTAGAATTTGGGTTTCTGGATCACTGTGTGGAGTGAGATATGTTCACCAGTGTGTGAACAAGGTTTTCATTGGTGTTTGCTATGGCCTTAGAGAAGTGTATATGCTTTGTATTTCTCTGTAGTTTGGTTTCTAGTTGTGTGGATCTAGGAAGTTTCTTATGATGTTTATATCTTTTTGAATTCATGTTTGTTCTTGATTCGGTGCAGTACAATGTGTGTTTCATGCATCAATGTGCGTATGAGGTTAATTGGATGTTCCGGGTTGAAGTATTTCCATGATGTGAGTTTGGATGAATTATTTGTTGGATATTAGGTGGTCTATGGATTGTTCTAGATAGTGTAAAATATATTTGTGTGGTTTGTGTGTTTTCTTGATCAAATGGGAAGCGTGCACTTAATAGTTTTATGGTGTTTAACATAGGTAACTACCGACCTAGTGTTAACACTACATGCGAATCCTTTCAAAGTTTTTGGAAGTGTATTGAGGTATATTAGGATAGATTTGGGTCCTAACTAAGGATTTATATGGTTTTCCTTCATTCCTATCCACCACGGAAATGTTTGGGTTCTGACCTAATTTGAAATTTTAAATGTAAAGGATGTGTTGCCAACCTTGGAAAAAGTTTTTTCAAGGTTGAGGATCATATAAATATGAGTGGTTATGCTAAAAGATCCTCAAAAATATGCGAGATAGATACGAGTGATGAATGTGATGTGAATTACAGAAGTATAGATGCGAATTTGAGCAGAGCAGTGCAAATTTAAAGTGGTGGAATTATAAAGGCAGTGAGATGAAGGTGTCCGTAATATTTCAAACAAGGATACGAAAGTGTTGGAGTAATTGTGGTGGATTCCTTGTTTCATTGAGATAGTGTTCTCTATGTAACATTTCTCTTCTATTTTATTTTCATATTCTAAGCAATGAGCTTTGGTTGTGAGCCCTATTAGATAGTGTGTCCTATTCTGGCAGTGAGCCCTTGTACCAATTTTGTAATTACTTCTATTGTAGCTAATCCTCACCATAGTTTTTTCTTTATTGGGATTTCCACGTAGATCTACTATTCTCTTGTGTATGGTGTTGGTATTTCAATTTATGTTATTTGCATTTCATGATTAATCACTTTAACAGAACGAGGGTTTAATGAATGCCTGTGGATTTGATTACTATTGAGGGTTTTGATGTTTTAATTTGATACAGTTGATTCACCCCCCTCTTAGTTGTCTTGTTCATTCAAAAATTGGTATCAAAGCTTGGTTCCTTGGAGAAGATTTAACCGCTTGAGGTAGATCCAGGATGGTGAACACGCTAGATTTCCCTATATTTGATGAGACAAACTATGCATTCTGGAAGAAAAAATATGGAAGGATATCTAGAATCTCATGGGTATGAGATTGAAAAGGAAATAAAGACTCAATATGTTTCACCTAAAAATGGTCTAGGAACAAGTGATGAGATCAAGGCACATGAGGTAAATACTAAGGCAAGATTTATTCTTGTGAAAATTATTTCAAATTCTGAATTGGTAAACATTATGAATCTTAAGACTGCTAAAGAAGTTTGGGACAAGCTAGAGAGCATTTATGAAGGAGATAATAAGGTTAAACAAAAAAAATTGCAGAATTTGAAGGCACAATTTGAGACCCTGCGAATGTATGAAGATGAAATGATTACAATCTAGATGCAGAGAGTTGATGAGCTAGTAAGTGTTATGAGAGGTCTTGGTGCACAAGTCAAATAACCTAGGGTGGTAAAGACAGTTCTTAGATATCTTCTTGTTTATTATAGTGAAAAGGTATCTACTATTGAGGAAGTTGAAAATTTTAATACTTATTCTAGAGATCAGTTTCTTGGTCTCTAGTTTCTTTGTACACTAACTTCATTTGAAATGAGAAAAAATGGTACAAAAGTAGATACCACTTTCAAGGCTAAAAAATTAGAAAAGGTTGAATATTCAAATGGAGAAGATCTTGATGATGTGGAAGCTAAATTTGTAAGAAGGATGAAAAAGGGCACCAATAAGTGCAAAGGTAAACTGCCTTTCAAATGTTTTAGCTATGGAAATATAGGTCATTATGCTTCAAGATGCCCAAATAGAGCTATGAACAATAAAAGTAAGGAGAACAAAGGAAAGATGATTAAAATAAGTTACAATGTTAGAGACGATGCTGGTATTTTTGATGATGAATCTGATTACGGAGATGTTGATGAAAATGAATGCTTGTTCTTAGCTTTAAAAGATGGATCTACTTTTGCTAACTCTGAAAGGTGTGTGAAAGAAAGTGTTTCGAAGAAAAAGGATAAGGTTGAAGGTACTTTGGCATCTGATTTTCATGTTAAACAAGATAAAAAATGCTGGTTTGTTGACAGTGGATGCTCTAATCACATGACTAGAGACAAAAGTAATTTTTTTAAACTTGAAAAGTATGATGAAGGATTAGTTAAAATTGGAGATGATTCAGGAGCTAAGATTTGTGGAATATATTCAATTAGTTTTGATGGAAAGAATAATATTGAAGATGTTACTATGTTAAAGGATTAAGGAATAATATTTTGAGTGTTGAAAAAATGTGTAGCAAAGGATATAATCTTGTGTTTAAGGATGAAAGATGTGAGATCTGAAAAAGGGTTCATAACTGTGATTGCTACCAGTAAGAGGATAAATGGAAATATCTATTAGCTCAAGGGTGTTGATGGTCATCGCTTTAAGTCTCATATTAATGAAAAATGGTTATGGCATTAGAGGATGTGTCACATGAATTTCAAAAATTTGGTTAGAATCAATTCAATTCATGCAGTGAGATACCTACCAAGAATTACAAAGCCTATCAATGTTGTTTGCAAAAAATGTCAATTTGGAAAGAAAATAAGGAGTAGTTTCAAGGGAAAGGAACAATATAATACCAGACTACAGGAATTAATACATAAAAATATTTGTGGTCCTACAAGGGTGATAAGTCTTTAAGGTGACATGTATTTTATAATTTTAATTGATGATTACTCTAGAATGGCATGGGTTACTTTTCTTAGAGAGAAATATAATTCTCTAGATATATTCAAAGCATTTAAAGCTATGGTTGAGAATGAAATAGATTTGAAAATTAAATGTTTGAGGTCTGATAGAGGTGGAGAATTCACCTCCAATGATTTTAACATGTTTTGTGAAGTTCATGGAATAAATAGGAACTTGTTTGCCCTTATAACTCCTCTGCAAAATGGAGTGGTTGAAAGAAAAATTTAGACTGTTCAAGAAGGTGCTAGGACTATGATGAAAGAAGCTAACCTATCAAAATTATACTGGAGAGAAGAAATTCATACTATTGTTTACATACTTAATAGAGTTCAAGCCAAAACTAACAATGCAAAGACTCCCTATGAGGTGGTATGGAAGGATTCCTACTGTCAAGTACTTTAGAGTATTTGGAAGCAATGTTATATCAAAAGAGATGAAGAAAAATTAGGAAAGTTTGATGCAAGGTCTAATCAAGGTATCTTCTTTGGATATTCTACTAAAAAAGAATATTATAGATGTTACAACAAAATTCTAAGAAATATTTTTGAAAATGAAAATGTTAAGGTTGATGAAGATTTGTAGAATTCAATTGTTGTAGATGGATATGTGTTAGATGAACCTTTTTGTGGAGAAGAAGAGGAAAAATATAAGGAAAAAAAAGTGAAAAATGAAGAGGAAGAAGCTTTGGAAAAGACTCCAAATACCCCTAAGTATGTGCAAAATAATAACTCTAAAGAAAAAATCATTGGAGACAAGAGAAAGGAGTATTGAAAAGAAGTAGAGCTACTAAAGCTAAGGAAAATATATGTTTACTCTCTAAAATTTAACCTAAAAAAGTGAGTGATGCATGAAAAGATGAACATTGGATGAAGGCAATGGAAGACAAACTTATACAAATTGAGATAAATCAGATTTGGGAACTAGTTCCTAGACCGACAAACAAGAACATAATTGGAACTAAGTGGGTATTTAGAAACAAACTAAATAAGAATGGAGAAGTAGTAAGAAATAAAGCAAGGCTTGTGTGTAAGGGTTACTCACAAGTGGAAGGAATATAATTTGAGGAAACATTTTCTCCAGTGGCTAGGATGGAGGCAATCAAGATGTTTTTGACATTTTTAGCATACAAGGACTTTAAAGTTTATCAGATGGATGTGAAGTCTGCTTTCCTAAATGGTGAATTGGAAGAAGAGGTTTACATGGAACAACCAGAAGGATTTTAGTTATCAGATCAACCAGATATGGTTTGCTAATTAAAAAAGGAATTGGATGGATTAAAGCAAGGTTCTAGAGCTTAGTATGCAAGATTTTTCAAATATTTGATACAAGGATTCAGTAAAGGCACCAAAAATTATAATATTTACTTCAAAATTGAGGAAGATAAAATATTGATAGTGGTTGTGTATGTGGATAAAATTACCTTTGGAGGAAATGAAGTTATGTGTCATAAATTTACAAAAGAGATGTCAATGTTTGGGGAGATGAATTTCTTCCTTGGGTTACAAATCAATAAAATAGATAAAGGCATTTTCATTTCACAGTCAAAGTATGGAAAATAGATGTTGAAGAAGTTTGGAATGGATGAATTCAAACTGGTATGTACTCCTATGGTTATTGGTTGAAAATTGAGCAAGGATGATGAATCACCTAAGGCTGATCAGAGAAAATATAGATCTATGATTGGTGGTTTTCTATATCTAACTGCTACTAGACCTAATATCATGCATGCAATTTTCCTTGTGGCTATATTTAAAGAAGATTCTAAAGAGACAAAAGTTGCAGTAGTGAAGAGGATATTCATATATTTAAAACACTCTGGATTATGGCTCATGGTATCTTAAGGATACTAATTTTATATTAAGTACATACATAGATGCAGATTGGGATAGTTGTATTGATGAAAGGAAAATTACAAGTGGTTGTGCATTATTTATTGGATGTAGATTGGTGTCATGGTTAAATAAGAAGCAAGATTTAATTTATTTATCCACTGCAGAGGTTGAGTATATTGCAACAACATCTTGTTGCACACAAGTATTATGGATGAGACAAATATTGAAGGATATCAAAGGCCTATTTCTATCTCTTTTGATAACACAAGTGCAATTAACATTTCAAAGAATCCAATTATTCATTCAAGGATAAATCATATATCAATTAGGTATCACTTTCTGAGAGAGAAGGTTATGGAGAATGAGGTGAAGCTTGAATATGTACCTACAAAGGATCAAATTGCTAATTGTGATCAATGACATAGTATAGGTTAACTACACCTGATCCATATGGATTCAAGGGAGAATGTAATACCCCTTTGTTTTGCTTCTTGTTCATTTTTCTTTATGCTATGTTTGGGTTGCAGCTACTATGATACTGGACACATCTTGTTGTTTGTGTTTTGATCGCTACTATTGAGTGACAACTATTATTGTGTGATGAGGTTATCTAATTATTGTTTCACATGCATAATGGATTAATGATGTTAGTAGAGTTAGCATGAGATATTATTATTATGCGATTATTGATTATGATGTAATGTCAGTCTTTGATGAGTGGATTGGTGAAGAGGACGGTTTCACATCACTCGCTTGCGAGCACCCTATGAATTCGTGATTTCTTCTTCACGGTGTGTATTATATGCTGGATATACTATATTATGTTGTTTACTTGGTTTTAGGTTGCAGGTACATGACATCAACTCCACCTGGTCTCATAGGTTTGAGCGTGTCGATCCAACGATTAAGTTGAAAGGGAGATAGTAGCTAGGTAACATGTGTCAGGTCTACACCCTAGCCTTAGTGTGTCATTAGTCCTAATTAGTGAGTCATGTTTACTTGATTTAATATTATATGATTCTATTAGATGTATTATTGTTAGATTAATGTTTAGAATAATTGCATTGAAAAAAGTAGTGATTATTTTAAAATTTAATTTAAATTATGCTTTGATGTTATATTTAAAGTTGATAATGAAATTTAATTTAGTTAAATTTTAATTTATTTAATTAATTAAATTTTAATCTCAAAAGGGTTGAATTTAGTTATTAAATAATTAAAATTAATTAATTAAGTTTATTGGATTAAATTAAATTAAATTAAATCAAAGAGAAATTGAAAGGAAATTGAAATTGTATTTTAAATTCAATTTGAGTTTTTGAAAATAGAAAAGAAAATAAATATCTAATTCTCAACTTTGCATGCAATGGGAATTAGGGTTGTATTAGACATTTTTGATTAATGTGGAATGCATGTTTTTCAATTTTGGAGAGAGAAGTTTTGGGGAAGAATTCATCTTTCAGAGCAGTGAAGGATTTTTGGAAAATTTGCACAAGAAGGGTTTGAATCACTTTTTGGTTTTGGATTGGATTCGTTGCACGTTTGAGGAAATTCAGGAAATTTTTGGAGGAGGCTTGCATCAAAAAAAAAATCATCTTCTTTTGTAGCTTCCGATTCCAGGTTTTGTTCAATTCAATTTAATGGTTTAAGAATCTGTATTAAATTAATTGTGCGATAGGATTTGTTAATCGAATCTAAATTTAAATTAATCCAAATTTGGAGAAAATTGTTAAATTTACTATAGGACTTTATTCAGTAAATGAGAATTCGAAGATTCATTGTTTAAATTAAACATTTGTTTGTGCTTGAAACATTTAGGTTTTAGTATGAAGATTTTACCCTTTGAAAATATTCAGATCTGTTCTTTGAAAACTCAAACCCTCGTAGAAAACCTCCATTGAAAATAAAATAAAATAAAGATCTATTTAATTTTCCTTTGTTTAATTATTTGAAAATTTGAAGGAATAGTTTAAAGGAAATTATATTTACACCTCTTGAAATTTTGAAAGATATTCTAGAAAAAAAATTAATTAATTTCCTGTTACTGGTTTTATTTTATTTTCTTCTCGATATTACCAGTAATATTATCTGTGTAAATATATATATATAAGTATATATTACATGTATTATATTTTCGAATATAAATACATATAATATATATTTACAAATATATTTATGTTTAAAAATCTAAGATTATCTATATAATACTGCTATTTGTCTTTTTGAAAAAACGCTGTCCGTACGATAATATTGGGAAACGAGTTTCAAAGAAACTCGTTGATTTCTTTTATGATTTTTTTTTTTTTGGTATTCAAAATGTCATAAAAGTTTGTTTCATTTTTAAAATAAAAAATAAAATAAAAATAGAGAACTTTTGATTTGGGAAGGACGTACCTGCCATGGGCAATGCACCCACCACTTGGGGGACGCAACCCCCATGGGAGGTGCGGCCTCCCAAATGGTCGTCGACTGTTGTACTGTGTGTACAGTCGGCGCAGGCAAAAGGGTACCAACGGTATCGTCCAGTCCCTTTTTCATTTATTTATTTTATTTTTATTTTGCTTTTTACTTTATTTTTATTTTATTTTATTCTTTTTTATTATTTATTTTTATTTAGTAGTTGTTTTGTATTTTTTTTGTAATATATTTAATTTAATTTAATTGTTTGGATAGAGTATTTTACTAGATTAGGACGAATAATAGTTGTATTAAATATTAATATTTAATATTTAATATAAGGATGAGTTTATTTGGAAAATTGTTCGTGTGTATGAAATTTTTACAAAATTTCACTGATTTTGTGGACTGGTAATTTTAATAAAATAGAAAGATAAAATTATTGCATAATGAAAATGTTACTTTATGTTTATTTTGTTTTATTTGTTTTATATATAGATTTGTATATCTATATATTTAATATTTTGTTTTAGACATAAGAGTGCATGCAATTATTTTGATAAGTAATTTAACTGAAACTAATAACATGCATGGTTAGTTAGATAGAGAAAAGTATTTATTCTTAATGAAGGAATTTATTTGTTTTAATGAAAATTTAGAAAGATATTGTTTTAATTTCTGCGAGATGCATTAGATAAGAATATGGATTTAATATATCCAAATATAGTATGTTTCCTTGCTAGTGTACTTTTGATATTAAATTCCCTTATATTGATTGCTTTGGGAACGGGTGATTAAAATTTAAATTGTAAAGTCTTCCAGTGAATGTGGATCATTCCCTTGTTAAGTTAATATTCATTTTTCCCTTGGGTAGTGCTTTAGGAGTTTGTTTTCCTCCAAGTGTTGGAGTGGAATTCCTTATTGTCACCTCCTAGAATAGGAGAGATTGTGTTGTTCAGTTCTATAACACTTGAGTTACCCTTGGAGTCTAGATTTGAGTAGCGGGTTATCCATTAAAAGAGTGGCTTTTGTTAGGGGCTAGAGCCTAAAGCGATAAACCGGGTAACCTTTATAAGTGTTTTTAATAAGTGATAATTAAAGTAATGTACTTAGATGATTAGGATGCATTCACATTAATCAAGATAAATTAACCTCTCTCACAAACACAGGGGCTTGTTTAGACTTGGGGTGAGTGAGAAGGCTTGGAATGGCAAGATCAACCATCTTGTCCTCATGAGAGGTAGTCGATTCCGTATGAGTGAGTGTGAGGGCCGGGATTCGGTTGAGGTCACCAAGATTACCAGAACCTATAAAGAATGCCCAGAGGGGATCTGATGACGAATCTTATGATGACACTCTGTCTAAGATAACATTGAGTTTATGTTGTGTGTATGGATTCTTTATCATACTTGATTATAATATGTCTAGAAGCAATGTAACCATGTTAGTGTTAGACTTATATTATGCATATGTTTGGTTGAGTCAGTATGTGTTAGTGAGTCAGCCTTTGGTTAGAGGTAGTAGACTTCTTGTCCATGTTGCGTTGTTACTATCTCCTAGCATGGGGGGTGGGCCTTCGGGTACCACTTGGTTGGGTGGAACATGCACCATAAACCGTTGGGTCCCCATTGATCTTCAGTTCATGGAGGTGAGACATCCAGTCAGACAACTCGAAGATCTTTTTATTCTTTTCTAGCACTGTTGTGATTCAAATTGTAATGAGTTGTTTTTACCCCTCTTGTTATTATGAGGTGGATTTATGTAATTTTAACACTTATGTATTTTGACTCATTCTGGGAATGAGTGTTGTAATCAGTTAATCATGTAATGGATATATGTTATGGATATTCTATTCCTATCTTTTTATTTATTTATGTTGAATGAATGCTTACTACTTGAGTTATTTAATGCAATGTAATTTAAATGATGTATGTTAATGGGGATTTAAGTAATCTCGGTTATGTAGCCTTAGGGGATGTTGTTAATTATAGGTGAACATGTATGTTTAATTCACTTTTATAAAAAATAAAATTAGTACGCTTTTGTAGTGAATTGAAACTTCCTCCAGGGTTGTGTGGTGGGGCATTACACATATTTAATCCACTAAGAATCAATCCCAATAAGGCATTCAATGTAAACAAAGTGAAGAAGCCATTGAAACTAACATGAGAAAACACAAAATCTTGAAAACAATCTACTTTGAGACATTGAATCTTATCCTATTGGGGGAGTGGTGTCACATTTATGTGGAATGGCAACCCTTTTCCAATCCCTTGGATAATATGAGCCTCTTCAATCGATTTTATTATTAAAATCGATGGAAACTGATGAAAATTGATGCAATATGATCAAAATATGGATGCACAAGCTATATTAACATGATAAAGATGAATGCTAAATGCTAATTCTTGATGGTAATGATGCAACCAATGCTAAATGGAGTTTAAGTTCAAATATTAAAGCAATTAATGGATGATTTAAGCTACTAGAATCAAGCTTTAAACTAAAAATGCTCAATATATGCTAAATATGGATGCAAGATGAGAGTGATTTTCAATAACATAAGTTTTCTCTGAAAAAGTGAATCCCTATTCAATAGATGCAAGGTCTATTCATAGAATAGGTAAAAAGAAACCGATGGTGAAGATTGAAAGAATCAATCAATGGTCAAGATGGAAGGAAGATGGAGGTATGAATCATGGATTCCCATCAAAGGTTGAGAACACAAGTTGATATTTAATCAAGGGCTCACAATTATGCAAAAAAGCACACTTTCAAAGCTTGCTCAAGAAGTTTGTTGAAAGTTTGTTACAAAGAAGAATATTCCATTTTTTGAATGAGTGTAAAGGGAAAATATTCTCAAAGAATATTCTCATGCAAGTGGATGAAGAAAATTAGCATTTAGCAAATTAAAACAAAGTTTTAATGTGCAAAGGGGAGGGATATTCCATAGGAATATT
The DNA here is from genome assembly GCA_007115665.2 of Sequoiadendron giganteum. Classification (NCBI taxonomy): domain Eukaryota; kingdom Viridiplantae; phylum Streptophyta; class Pinopsida; order Cupressales; family Cupressaceae; genus Sequoiadendron; species Sequoiadendron giganteum. Next base: position 430,743,972 of record CM021107.1, on the reverse strand, counting down.
ACCTTTTGGAAGAATTTAAAATTTAATATTAAATAATTAGTTTTATTTAATGAAAGGGGTGGGATTATGATATTTAATTAAATAAGAATACACAAGAAAGATAATAAAATAATTTGCATTATTTGATTAGATAGGATGAAGATGAAAGGTGAATGCAAAAGATAATGAATTAACCTAATTAGGTCAATTAGATTAATAGGTGAACATATTTGATTAATTAACTATGTTAATTTAATCAAACAAGTGAAAAAATGATGGATTTCAAGATGAAATGATGTTAGTATATTAGATTCAAGTGTGTAATACCACTCGGGATATTTTTAAGTGTCTACATTTTGCCCCTCTTTGAAGCGAGGTACTTGTTACATTGGTTCAAAAAATGACACTTCAGATTAAAGCTTCTACTCAAATAAATTTTTTTTTTTTTTCTGATTTTCTAGGATGTCCCACTATTGCCCTAGTAGAAAGAATAAGCTAGTTCCCTACCCCCTTGAGAGATCAGACATAAATTTTGAATTTTGGGTTGATCTCTTGACAAAGGTAAAATATTTATTTAGGATTAGTTCGACTTAGAGAGGACTAGAAAGCACATATGTTTGATGTAGACAAATTTGATGATGTATAGAAAATCATTGGCCATGGGTAGCCTTATGTAAATTTTGATATATCACACAAATTTGATACTTGTATATACTTTTTAGTAAAGATAGAAGAATAAGAAGAATATGATGGATGGATTAACCATTGATTTGAAGATTGATTCAGAATTCCAACAAGCCTATGATTTATTTAGATTTTATTAGATATGGTGATGAGAATGATTATTTTCTCATATCCGGGATTAAAACTTTCCGTCATTCCATGTTTTGATATAACACATAGACATGATGCATCTTGGTATTGCTAACCAAGATGGCGTTGCATCTAGAGTAATGGACTTTGACTTCGTAAAAAAATAAGATAGTTCTTGTTCACACCTTGACATACAAAAGACTTGTTGGAATGCAGTTTAGAAGTTTAGAATATCTCAGACTAAAGCATACACAATAGTTAACAATTTACTCTCAATGACCTCCCTACACATAACTAAGAAAGTATGTGCTAAGATTATTGTTACCTAAATTCTGCTTTTCAGCCCATTCAGGTTAGGCTAGTACAACACTAATACTTTCTACCTTGAAGAGAAGAAAGGTACATAATTTTTTTCTAAAGACCTCATATGTTCATTCAAACAATGCTATAGAAAGAGTTTTTAGTTTATTGCATGCAACTATTTTATAGAAAAGTGAAATTGTTTTCAAACTTTGCATAAAATAGGCGTTATATTCATTGCAAAAGGATATGTTCATAGGTTTCTCACACAAGCCGTGGGAATAAATGATATGATACAATAAGAAAAGGAGATTGAATAACTAAAATAAATGACATATAAAAGAGGAGGGATCTGTCATTTCCTGAACGAAAAACCCCACGGTTGATAAGTTTAATCTTTAGTCCCTCCTCGAAGTTCTGTTGTTGTCTGCATGAAGTACTTGAAAGGGTCAAAAGGAAGTGTGTTAGAGATCTAGATTCCAACACTCTTACATACCAAATAGAAATGAATTCAATCTATTTTTTATTAAGTATCATATAAAAAATTTAGAGATAAACACATCACAAGCTCAGATACATCAACATCATGATGATTTAGGAAATAAAATAATCATCCAGTAATCGTAAGAAGCTTTGGGATTCTTATTTTTTCCAACATTTTTGCTAAATGTGAAAGTACAGGTCAAGAACCATTGCAACATGGGTTACGTGATAACTTATGAGAATTACAACATATGGAGGAAATGTGGCTCTCACAAGCACTGAGCCCAACATGCTCAAAGGAACAATAGTAGCAGTGTATGCAATGAAAGAAGTATTCTCCATATATTTCAAGATAGGTTATTGTGGGACATTCACATGAAGCAACCCTTTCTAAATTAGATACAAATTTGAATGGAAATGAGAGCTACAATCACACATGTGACAAATCCAAACCAATGATTAAAGTTATAGAGGACGGTCCTAAAGAATCATTTGACAATGAGAAATAAGGCATTAATAGTCACTTCAAAAAGCATGATCAAGGATAGTTAGGAACATAAACTATCATGTCATTATACATAAGCTATCATGTCATATGCAATGCTATCATTTCACATTTAATGTTGTACTATAATACATGATAAGAAGACACTACTATATATCACTGTCCAAGGACAAATGACAATATGCACTGTTATGAGAATAATTGCAAGATGCCTCTCAAAATATGGCAAACAACAATTATATGCATAGAAGACAAAAGACAATCTTCAAAATCAAGAGACCATTGTCATGAGAATGAAGAGCATATGCATGCAAGTCCAAGGTAGGGAAGATTTCTAGGGTCACAAATGGCAGTGAAAGGAGCAACAACATTTGGATCCATGATTAAAGGAAGCCTTTATGAATGCCATAGAGGATAAAAGATCACTTGTAGAGACAACAATTAGTGTATAGACGTTCATGTCATAGCATAGTAATTGAAAAAGACAGTGTTAGGATAAAATGAAGGAGAATGCATGACAAAATTCTATGGTAAGTTATTCTACAATGCATAAAATGCCCTTATTTAAAATAAATGATAATCTTAGTGACACATTGAGAAGAAAAGAAACAAACAATTCTAGAAAGCCCTAAACAACAGAATCTAAGTCATTATATAGGGTTTTTACTAGTTTCCAGAATGAGGGATCTTTTCACAGTCACTTATTTTTGACTTCAAATGTTAGTTTCCTTGTTTAAATATAATCACAATATATTATAAATGATTTAAGTTCATGAAATGCACATAAACTATGAAAATAGAAAAAATGAACTCGCATCTAAAATTGATTGGTTGAAATTATAAATTGTAAAGGCATGAAGAAAAAGAAAAGTGTTGATTTAAGATAGCATTGGTCAGATATAAATGATGATTTCATTTATGCATCATCATCATTTATATTTAATAGATCTACTCTTAAATATAAATACCTTCAAATAAGTTATTCAAATTGAGATGATGCATTTGAATAAAATCAAAATCTGCATTTAATAAAATCGAAATTCGTATTATATATACTATTGCCCACACATTAGTTTATGGGTGTTAATCGAAATATTTTCAGTTTGTTTGGAGCCCGCATGCCCAAGGGACACATCCCATGAGCGGACATGTCTCAACTTTGTGGAGACACGTTCTCTCATGAGACACGCCTCTTGTAGAGGCCTGTCTCCCTTTGTATATAAGGTGGTTCTTTTGTTGATATGCAAACATTAAAATTGATAAATGTTTTGCAATCAACACATTCATTAAAAGAGAAATAAATTCGACTTAGAATTTTGAACAAAATTTTATACTTAGAATTTCCTTATATTTTAGGCTCCTAATTTGATAGAGATTTGATTACAATTACATGGTATCAAAGCCAAGTTGAGTAGATAAAATCAAATCTAGATATCAAATTACTTAAGAAAAAATTTTCATTTTTGAGAAATCGAATTTACATCACATTCTTCATAATGTCAAGCATGATCAGATATGAAGATCACCTTGAAGGAAAAAACAACTTCACATCATGGAAATTCTGAATCATGATGATCCTTAAAGAGAACAAGTTAGACTCATTTGTAAGAGAAAACAAAAGGGAACCTGAGGATGATCCTGAGAAAACTCAATGGATTGAGAATAATGAAAAGGCCATGAAAATATTAGTAGATGCAGTTAGGGATCATATAGTGCCCATCCTGGCAAAACATGAAACTGCATATCTAATGTTCAAATCTCTTGAGAGCACCTATGAAATAAACAACACTAGTAGGACTCTTGCATTAAAAAGGAAAATCAACAATATCCAAAAAAACAAAGGAGAAACCATTAATGCATACTTCATGAGGATCATTGAACTGAGGGATCGATTATCGACAATTAGATATCAAATTGATAGCAAAGAGTTAACTCTAATTTCTCTAGGAGGCCTTCCAAACTCATGGGAGTCATTTGTTCAAGGAATAAGTGTGAGCTCTAAACTCCCCAAGTTTGATAGGCTAAGAACTGTCTGCCTTCAAGAGGAATCAAGACTATCAACACAAGAGAACAAACAAAAGAACATAGATGAAGACATTCATGTGCTCAATGCAACATCTAATAAAAGGAATAAGAAAAAATCCTATAGGAAATGATCATTTAAAAGAAAGAGAAACTTCTATGGAAAAGGATCCTACAAGAAGAAAGACATCTCTCAAGTACAATGTTTTAGATGTGACCAATATGGCCACTATGCAATGAAGTGCCTTGACAGATCAAAACAACAAACATCCTTTGCTAAAGTAGGAAAATCAAATTCAGACCATGAATCAGAGAAATTTGTATTCTACTCAAACCTATCTAGTCAAGTATCCAACAATACCCACAACTAGGTAATAGATAGTCGTTCTTCAAGGAATATTACAGGGTTCAGAGAAAACTTAGACACTATGTCTGAAAAGAATGATGAAGATGTAACCATCGGGGATGATTTTGCACACCTCATAAAGGGAGTTGGAACTTGTTCCATCACATTGAAAACTGGTCTCTCCCTTCAACTCATTAGAGTTCTTGTAATACCCCTCCGTTTTGCTCCTTATTCAGTTTGCTTTATGTTATGTTTGGTTGCAGTTACTTTGATATTGGATATATTTTGTTATGATGTTTTGATCGCTACTATTGAACGACAACTATATTGTGTGATGTGTTGACCTAATTAGTGTTTCTCATGCTTTAATGGATTAATGATGTTGTAAAGTTAAAATGAGATGTTATTATGAGATTATTGGAATTATGATGGAAGTGTCAGTTTTGATGAGTGTATGGGTGAAGAGGACGAGTTCACATCACTTGCTTGCGAGCGCCTTATGAATCCGTAATTCCTTCTTCACGGTGTGTATTATATGCTGGATATATTCTATGATGTTGTTTACTTGGTTATAGGATTGCAGGTACATGACATCGACTCCACCTGGGTTCACAGGTTTGAGTGCGTCGATCCTACGGTTAAGTTGAACGAGAGATAGTAGCTAGGTAACATGTGTCAAGTTTACACCCTAGCCTTAGTGTGTCGTTAGTCATGTGTGTCAAGTCATTGTCGGTCTTGCTTTAATGTTATTTAATTCTGAAGGATTCTTGATTTGGAAATAGATATTTAGAATAATTGCATTTAAATCATGTTGATGATTGTTTAATTTAAATAATGCAATGTGGATAAAAGTTTATATTTAAAGTTAATTAATTATATTTAATTTATTTAATCAAAGGGGGTTGAATTTAGTGATTAAATAATTAAATTAATTAATTAAACGTGATGCAAGAAAATGAAAGGAAATAAAAGAATTAAAATTAATTTTGGAATTTAATTTCAACATGTGGGAATTAAATTAGAAATTGTAATTAAATATTTATTTGGAAAATGAGTTTCAACTTTGAAAATTAATTTATTATTTGAAATTGCATTTTAAATTGAAAGTGGGTTTTCAAAAATTGAAATTGAAATTAATATCTAATTTGCATGCAATGTGAATTAGGGTTGTAAAAATTGAAATTGGAATTGAAATTGAAATTAATATCTAATTTGCAAGTAATGTGAATTAGGGTTGTATTAGGTATTTTTGCTTTATAAAGAATACATGTTTTAATTTTAGGGCAGAAAAAGTTTTTAGAAAAAATTCATTTTTTTTTACAGCAGAGAAGAAACTTTGGAGAAAATTGCAAAAGAAGGGTTTGGAGAAATTTTGATTGTAGATTTGATTTGAGAAAAGTCTGTATGCATTTGTTGGATTTTTTTGGATTGGATTCGTTGGAGGATTGAAGAAAATTTAGGAAATATTTGGAGGAGGCTTGCATCAAAAATTAATCTTTGCCTGTAGCTTCTTGATCCAAGTTTTCCTTTTTGTGTTTTATTGTTCTTGACTATTTTTTTAAAATAGTAGTGATTAAAGATTTGTTTGTTAAATTTGTTTTAGAAAATAAATTTGTTGTTAGAAGAAAAGAATCAAATAATTTTGCAGCTTTTGTTTTGTGAAAATTCTTGAGTGAAAATTGTGAAAACCTCAGTTGAATTTAATTTGTTTGAGGAAATCGATTATTTTGTTTTGGATTCAAACATAGAGATTGAGCAATGTTTTTAGAATATTTTTAGAAAATGAAACCCTCTGTTTATTATTAAAAATCAGATTTTAAAATCCGCAGGGTAGTTATATTTTTCATTGTAAAATGGTCTGATTGCATCATGTATAACTCCACTTACACAAATTGGGTTGTCAAAATATTTAAAGGGTTTCTGTATCTTGAAATTTTCTTATCCCTGTAAAAAAATTGCAAATACCCAGATAGTAGTTTTTGAGTTATGCTTGAAACACGAGACTGCTATTAAGTTATTTTCCCATGGCTGCTCTGATAATAAAATAATAATAAATTGATATTTATAAATATTAATATTTTATGTATTGTTATTATAATATTAAAGTATTATATTTATTTATATTATTTTAAATAAAATTTGTATATTAGATTAGTGGAAATAAAATTATAAACATATGAGAAAATTATTGTTTATTCTAAAATGAAATGTTAAAATTTAATTGAAGGAGTTAAATATCTGATTTAAAGAATGCATAATTTAAGATTTAATTGTGAAATTTAAATTCATGTGTAAAAGGTCCAATTATTAATTTGATTTAATTGGAAAAATATATATATGATATTGGGTTATAGTCCAAATATTGATCTTATTTTAACACAATAAGTTATGAAAGAGACCAAATGTTAATTTGATTAATTTAATAATGATTTAATTTGCAAGGGCAATTGGTTATTTAATTTAAAGCGAAATGTTTTGAGTTATAGTTGAAAATACTTATTTTGTTAAGAGCAATTAGAGAATTAAATATTAGTGTAATTTCTCTCCTATCTGAAAAGATGAATTCTTAATTCAGTTTTATCGATATAATGAATTACATAATGAATTGTAGAAATTAGAAGAGTTAGTTGTGTATCTGAAAGAAATATTTTTATTGGAACTGATTAATATGCATAATTTAGTTTAATAGGAAAAAGGTATTTTATATTAGATAATTAAATCATTTGAGTTAGTTGGAAAACAAAAAGAATCTAGTTAATAGAGAACTGATGTTAGTTTTTGAAGTAAACATTGAAATAGATTTAAATTGTTTAAATTAGTATTTCTTGTATTTGTAGATTGAAGATACTTGTTTAATTATTTCAATTAAGTTGAAAGAGCAAAAGTTTTATATTATTGGGAATAGGGATTTTAAAGGATAAAATTAGAATGCGTGGTATAGATTTTGGATAGAAAATTTGAATATAGTATTTGCAATAGTTTATGTTGTATTAGACGAAAATTTAGGAACTAATTATACTGGAAAAGACAAATATTTGTTTTGTTTCATTTATTTCCATAGAGCAATTTTAATCATTGTGATTGGAATATTAAATAATATATATAATTAAGTTATTAATATATATATTTGGTGTATATATAATATGGAACATAAATATACATATATTAAGTGTAAATTCATTATCGTATTTTATTTTAATAAGAAGCATGCAATATATTATTGAATAGAGATTTAAAAATGGTTTGATTAGTGTATATGGGAAAATGGATAGAGAAACAATATTTTATGATATTAAAGAGATTGAATGTTTTAAATAGAAAATTGAATGAGATGTAAGATTTGGTTAGGAAATGGAAGAGTTTACTTGCATGGATTTGTGTCGATTTAAAAGTAAATTAAGTTGTTTATATTGATGAAGCAAATGGCTATTTTAATTTATTATATTTCAAGTAGAACAATTAATTTATTGTGAATGAAATATGAAGGAGATATGGATTTAGTATATCCAAAAATAGTAATGCTCTTGTGATTGCCTTAAATGTTCTAGTTCTCTGTATTTCGTAAGGGGATGTAAGTTCAAATTGTTTAAGATTTCTTATAATGGAAATAGAAATATGGGTATATGATTATTTGAGTTAACCCTGTAAGTGTGTCTTTGACCTTGTTAATGTTACCTATTGAATGAATATGGATTTAGAAAATCCAAATATTAGATTTGATTTATGACTTGAATGCTTTTGTTGCTATGAAGTCAAGTTGCATTGTGGGTTTTGGGATCTAGTGTTAGTCCTAAATTATAATTCTTCCAGAAGAACTTAAAGGATAAGGGTTGTTGAATCTTTATGCCATCCAGTTGTTTTCCTTTGGGTAGTGCATGGCGTCCTTTCAGTTTTACCCGATTTTTATGAACGAGGATGTTTTGTACCTCCTGTGAAAGGAGTGGACTATGTGTTTGTTGCCTCTAAGATGTTTGGAGTGTGTTCTATTATTTGTATCCTCTTAGAGTTGGAGTGGCTATGTTTTCTAATTTGTGTGCACTTGAGATTCCCTTGGTGATTGGTATTTGTATACGTGTATGGTTCTCTGAACATACTTGGTGTTTTTTATGTCTGGAAGCAATGTTAGTGATGTGAGAGTTGTTCTTGTTATTGCATTTGTTTGGTTATGTCAGTATGAGTCTGCCTTTGGTTAGAGGTAGTAGTATCTTTATCCATGGTATGTGGTTACTATCTCCTAGCATGGGGGGTGGGCCTTCGGGTACCACATGGTTGGGTGGAACATGCACCAAAACCGTTGGGTCCCCCTTGATCTTCAGTTCATGGAGGCGAGACATTCAGATGGACAACTCACGGTTCTATTGTATTTTCTTGCTTTGTAATATTCCAATTTGTATAAATTATTTTATCCCTCTTATGTTTATGAGGTGAGATTATGTAATTGTTATACTTTTGTACTATTGTCTCATTCTGGGAATGAGGGATGTAACTATTAGATTAAGTTAATGTTTATGAGATTGTATCTTGGATGTTCATCTTGTTATGTTATGTGGTATTCTTATGATGTATGATGTTTATTTCATAATGTATTTATTGCTATGGTTTATGTAAGATGTATGTGTGGGTTTAAGTAATCCTAACCTTGTAGCCTTAGAGGTTGTTGTTAATTAGTAAGTGAATGTGTATGTTATTACACTTTATAAAAAAAATTGGTTCACTTAAGTCGTTAATTACAATTACTTTTAGGGTTACTTGGCGGGGCATTATAGTTCTATTTGTAGCTGGAATAAAGAGGAATCTAATATCCATCTCTTCCTTTGAAAAAAATGGATATAGAGTTACCCTTATGGATGGGAAAGTTCTAGCATGGCCTAAGAACTCAACTATAAATAAATCCCAAACCATAGGTGAAAGACAAGGCTATCTTTACAAGCTATGCACTGAAGTTAAGCAAGCCCTTACCCTTGATACTTCTAATTCAAATGAAATTTGGCGTAGAAGATTAAGACACCTTCATTTTTGTGCCTTACCTTCTATGGAAAAATTGTAACAAGATTACCTAAGTTAAAACCATCTCATGAAGGAACTTGTAAAGGTTGTGCCCTAGGAAAGAATACAAAGGGATCTTTTCACAATAGTTTAAGCAAAACCCAAAATGTATTAGAACTAGTTCACTCTGATTTATGTGGACCCATGTCTGTACCTTCCAAAGTAGGCTTTCTATACTATGTCATATTTATAGACGACTTCTCTAGGAAGACCTGGATTTATTTCCTTAAGTGTAAAGAATCCATAGAAATCCTTAAAAGGTTTAAAGAGTTCAAAGCCCTTACTGAAAACTTCTCTGGGAAGAAAATAAAAACCTTAAGGACTGACAATGGGAAAGAATATAGCTCTGATTTTTTTAAAGATTTCTGTATGTGTGCCGAGATTAAGAGGGAGTTTACAATGGCCTACAACCCTCAACAAAATGGGGTTGCTGAAAGGAAAAATAGGACAATTGTAGAAGCTGCTAAAACAATGTTGCTTGACCACAATATTGAAACTTCATTTTGGGCAGAAGCCTCTAGAACTACTGTCTACATTCAAAATAGATGTCCTCATTCTCACCTAGACAACAAAACCCCTGAAGAAGCTTTCACCAGCATAAAACTTGATATTAGTCATTTTAGGATTTTTGGCTGCCTTGTCTATATTCATGTGCCCAAAGAGAAGAGATTCAAACTAGAACCTTTCGGGAAGAAAGGGGTATTTGTGGGATATAGTGAAACTTCCAAAGCCTACAAGATATTCGTACCTGGGCAGAAACAAATCAAATTAAGCAGAGATGTTATCTTTGAAGAAGATATTGCATTCAAAAGGGCAAGAAGTTCTAGCGATATAGAAACCTATTCCCCTAGAGTATTAGAAGCAAAACCTACTATTGAGATTCAGAGGGAGTATCCTGAGGAAATGCCAAATGAACTTCAATCTAATTCAGATGAGAACACAAATGAAATCACCAAAAAGAGGCCACTTTGGGCTAGGAAGATGATCGAAGAGGTCGAGAATCATGCAACATCCAAAGAAACATTTAGGGAAAGTAAAAGACCCAAATGGTTCTCAAGCTATATTGTTCTAATGAATAACATCATAAATTCAGAACCTAGCAGTGTTACAAAAGCACTCAAACATCAAGTATGGAAGGATGCAATGACATAAGAATATCAATCTATTATGAAGAATGATGTATGAAACATATTGCCTAGACCAAAAGAGAAATCTATCGTCTCTTCTAAATGGATCTTCAAAATCAAACATGTTGTTGATGGTAGTATAGAAAAACATAAGACATGTTTTATGGAAAGAGGATTTTCACAGAAGGAAGGCACTGATTATGAAGAAACATTTGCACCTGTTGTTTGGTACACATCAATGAGAACAATGTTAGCCATTGCAACAACTAAAGGCTGGAAGATCCACCAAATGGATGTGAAAACTGCTTTCCTAAATGAAACCATTGCAGAGGAAGTTTATCTAGAACAACTTGAAGGTTTTGTGATACATAAAACTGACTCACATGTATGCAAATTAAAGAAAGCTCTTTATGGACTTAAACAAACTCCCAAGACCTGGTATGAAAGAATTGACAACTAGCTCTTGGGACTCAGATTTTCCAAGAATGATGTAGAATCAAATATTTACTTTAAGGTAATCAAATGTGATATGTTAATAATTATTTTTTATGTTGATGACCTGCTGATAACAAAGGAAGATCACCTCATTTATCAAGGAAAGAAGGACCTACCTTCTGAATTTGAGATGAAAGACTTGGGCATCTTACACTACTTCCTAGGTTTAGAAGTGTACACATCTAAAAATGGTCACGGTTAGTCAAACTGCTAATTAATTAAATATGAATTATTTAATTAATATTCTAAAGTCATCTACATATAAATAAATTTAATTATTTATTTATATTGTTCATTTTTCCAATTCTTCTAGTTTAATTAAATAAATAAATTTATTTAATTATTGTTGCTTTCCTATTAATTAAACTAAATAAATTTTATAATTTATTTATTTAATTATCATTTCGTTTCTAAAGTTTGAATGTTTAAATTCAAAACAATGGAATATTCTGATTTCATCCCATATTTAAATATCTTTTTCACCCCATTTAATTAAATATGTTAAAATATTTAATTATATTTCTTTTTCATTTCCCACATAATTAAATATTAATTATTTAAATTATGGAAACTTCTATTTGCACATGTCACAAGTAATTAAATAAATTTATCTATTTAATTGAGCAATTATCCTCAACTTCAACCAATTTTCATAAATGAAGATAAATGCTATGTTTGTCTCCATTTTTGAATGAGGATGGTCTTGTGGGTTGAAAAAATTCTTCCACTTTCCTCTCAACCTTCCACCTTTCTCTCAACTTTTCCATTTCTCATCGTTCATCCTAACAAGTTTGAATTTCAACCATCGATCTTTGCCAACTGGATTCTTGCCTTTCAAAAATCTATAAATACAACCATTTGGTAAGTAGATTTCATCCTAGATTTCATACATAGTTAGTATAGTTGCATTCAAATCAAAATTTTAGCATCACAACATCATAAGCATTTCAAGTTCATAGTTTAAATCATTAACAATGGATATGCATTTTCAATCAATCTCATTCTCCTAAGCTGTCATTTCAACAAGCTGCTGCTTACACAGTTGAGAGCCAACAACTTTAATCAAATCTTTAGAGATAGAGGAAAACGAGATGAATTTGAAGAAGCTGTTGTCATTAGAGTTTGCATTTATGTTTTCTAATTAGTTTTCTTTCAATTTAATGTTTTATTGGTGTGTTAGTTTATTATTTAATTAATCTACATATTTTAACTCACATTTTTAGTGCCCACCATGGGGCATCCCCCCGTTTTAATCTTTTTATTGCAGAAATTTCTGATAGGTGATAGAATGGAGTTATGATTTAGCGCATACGAGTCTCGGTTTAGCGCATAGACAGACAGTTTCAGCACATAGATGAACTATTTCGGTGCATAGACAGACTATTTCAATGCATCGACTGACTATTTTGGCACATATATGGACTGTTTCGGTGCATCCCCAGACTGTTTCGGTGCATCCCCGGACTATTTTGGCACATACATGAACTGTTTCAACGCATAGACGACCTGTTTTCACGCATACTGGATTGATCTTTTAGCGCATTTGTCAATTGTTTTGGCGCATTGGTGGCCTATTTTAGCGCATACAGGGGGTTTGTAATTTTTTTTTTGATTCCGACGCCATCCATGGATAAAATTTTTCACTTCAATTTTTAAATAAAATGGAGCAACCCTAGGATAGAAATTTAAAATCTGGAATTTATCAATCCTAGGATAGTCACCAAATGTCATTTCATGCTAGTTAAAATGAATCCAATGTTTGTTGTGAAGCAAAATCTTCACTTAGCATAGAAAATTGTCAATTTGGATTTAAAACTCAACCACTTGTTTGCTGTGATTGTGAGGTAATAGGTATATGCTCTCCCCTTTACTGGGTGATCAGAACACCAGACTTACCTATTTCATTTTATGCATTTAAAGCTTTATTAAATCCTTTAGAAGGCCTGTCGTAGTGGGAAAAAGTACTCACCCTATGGGAATGACCTAAGTGGGAACAACTAAAGCCAGGTTTTCCAACCCACTCTAATCAAAAGTGAATTTTGGGTAAACCCATATTCAACAGAAGTGAGCAAGATAACCATCCCCAAAATATTTGTTCTAAAGATTGGGAGGTCTCCTGAGGGAATTTATCTATTGCCACACCGAACAAAAACCTTGACTATGAACCATAGTGTAGAAAGCCAGCCGTGTCAGTATCCAAACATCATTTCAAACATAGTGCAAGGGGAGGGAAGAATCTACCCCGAAGACACTCACCATATAATCACCACAGATTATTTGCTCAGGGGATTCAGTATTCACTTCCGTCACCTTGAGTACACATCGGGAAAAGACAAAAACACGGGCGCCCTCTAGGGGGTGACATGGTTGTGTGAGTCAACGCGATTTTAAGATGTGGGCTGTGGATGTTATGATGACCTATTTGATAAACTATGAGTGAGTCTGATTGAAGTGCTTATCTTGTTCAATACCTATGAAAATATCAAGAACATACACTCTTTTTTTAGCTTTTAGAATTAACAAAACAACTGTCTGCTACTGTATGTTGTGTTTCCACATTTAAATCAAATTAAGATCTTTCGAAAATATCAAACTATTCAAACATTTATGTCTCAGAAGTTTAAATGGATATTTTAGCGCATCTATGCTCTATTCCAACGCATCTATGCTCTATTCCAATGCATCTGTGCTTTGTTTCGGCACATCGCTGCTCTGTTTTGGCACATCGTTGCTCTGTTTCAGTGCATCGCTGCTCTGTTTTGGTGCATCGCTGCTCTGTTTCAACGCATCCATGCTCTATTTTGGCGCATATGTGCTCTATTTCGATGCATAGGTATTATGTTTTAGCACATTCATGCTCTGTTTCGGTGCATGTATGGTCCAAGCCTAGGTATTTTTCTGATATTCAAAAACTCAATTTTTCTCAATCTAGTATTTTCCATCCTCAGAGTTTGGAAGTCTGCAACTTTTGCCAAAAAATCCCTAGAGAGGAAGATTAGAAAGCCAAAAAAATCTCTTGGTTATAAGAAGTTATTGAAGAAGAAGAAATTTCTTTACCAAAGTTGAAAGGTCTTGCTTGAACACAGGACCTGTATTCATCGATATCATGACTTTTTTAGAGGTTTCATTGATGATTATGCTGTAGAACCTTTATACTCACGAGCCTTCTTTCAAAGAAGAGCCCTTTCTCAAAGGCACAACCACAGTCAATATATCCATTCTTCTTATATTCCCCAACCTAAAATTGTATACTCTACTCGTCCCAATCAAGTTCTACAATAGGGAACTCAAGCATATTAGGCATTTATCCCAAATCCATCTTTTTACAAAGCTACAATGAAAACTTCATAAAGTGAAAAATCATTTTTATTTCTTGATCTTTGGTTTAATTTCATGCAAATAGGATTTTCATCCTTTCAATCAGGGAAATCATGAGCTAAAGACTAGAAATAATTTAAGTCAGAATCTTCATTCTATTTTTGACTTTCATATCCATCAAAATTGCACTATTTCATTTCTTTGATTAGAGTTAGTAGAAAATTGGCAAAGCTTATGCCTGCTATCACAAGATCTTGAAAGCACATAGAAAACGACGAAAGAGAAAGTACGGTAAGAAAAATGGGTGATAATAATGAGAGGGAAGAGAATTCCTTTCATAATTTTGAAAATATTGAAGAGATACCAAAGGAAAAGCTCCAAGAAGTAGAGCGGGATCCTTAATTCCATACTCTTATGGAAAGGATTTTAGAGTGGAAGAAGGAAAGATATTTCCTTTCATTAGCTAATCAAGGAGCTAAGTTACCTGCCGATTTTGATATAGAAGGGATTAAAGAGAATCTTGAAACTCCTCCTAATGATTTTAGTGCCCTTACTCAACAGATAAAAGAATTACAAGGGAAAATAAAAGAAATGCAAGGGGGTGCAACAAAGAAGTATGTTTTGGATGACATATTTCCTTATCCATTTTATAGGAGTCTTCAAATGGTTCCTTTTCCAAAATATTGCGAAATCCCTAAGTTTGATAGGTACAATGGGAAAACTGACCCCATTGAACATGTGAGGGATTTTCGAAATATGAGATTAGAATTTTCTCATGAAGATACCTACTTAATGCGATTGTTTCCATGAAGTCTGGGTGGATAATCCATGGAGTGGCTTTCAAATATCACTCCCCCCATCAAAACCTTTGAGGAGTTAATAAACAAGTTTATATCACAATACTCCTACAACATCCAACACTAGATAACTATGCTTGATCTTTGTAACGTAAAACAAAAAGTAGGGGAATCTTTCACTAGATTTTTGCAAAGGTGGAGAAGGGTGTTTGCTAGATACTCTCACCCTGTTCTTGAAATAGAAAATATGGAGATCTTTATCGATAGTCTGAATCAAGAGATGAGTTACAAACTAAACCTTCACTATTCTCAATCATTTGAAAAATTGATTGAAAACACAATTACTATTGAAGGTGCTTTAGTCAAGCATGGAGTTCTGAAAATTGATAAAGAAGGTTCAAATTTGTACAACAACAACAACAACCATAGTAACAACAATGAAAAGTCATGATTTTGGACTTGAAATAAAAATGTTGTTAATGATGGGGTAGTAGACACTAACAACGTGAATGTGAAGCCTGCCGTCTTTAATGTGTTAGGTGTTCAACGTAGCAATAATGCTGGAAATTATAGTACCCAAGGTAATTTTTCCAATCAAGGGAATGTGACTAATAATCATGGAAATAATTTTGGCAATAATCAAAATTCAAATGTGCCTAGATCCTCATATTTTTTGAATCGACGAAGTTTTACTCCCTTGGGCCAATCTTTGGAGTCCATTCTCAAAGAATTATTGAATCAAAACGCTATTACATTGCCACCATAAAGAGATTATGAGCCTAGAGTTAAACCACCATCATGGAATGACTCACACTTTTGTGATTATCATAGGTGTAAAGGTCATAAGACAAATAATTGCCAAGGGTTAAAGAATGTTGTTCATGATCTAATTGATAACCACACCATTATAGTTGAGGGACATAATGTCAATGGTGACCATCAAGCATTCAAGGATCCGCTCCCTAATTATCAAAAGGGGGAATATTCGGGTGACAAGGTCAAGAATGTTAATTATGTCCACGAAACCATTATCAATCATATTTATACTGATGATCAACAAATCAATGCTATCTGAATCAAAGGTAAGCAAGAATATTGAGAGGTCAATGCTACAACAAGGGGACAAGCCAAAATCATTGTAAAAGGAAGCTCATCAAAAGTGGCAATTCCCCCTCCAAGTCAATATAATTTGGTTGATCAACTGTGAAAAACCTTAGCTCAAATTTCTATCTTGGAGTTCTTAAGGTTATTGCCTGTGCATAAGGACATTCTGGAAAAGGCACTTGTTGATACAGTTGTATCCCTTGATCTGGATATAAATAAATTTCAATCCATGGTGGGACACTTGTCCTCATCTGCATGCTTATCCTTTACTGAAAAGGATGACTCATCCATAACCCATTCACATAATTCATAACTCTACTTAGAGGTCATGGTTCACAAAGCTCGCATTAGATGTGTCCTAATAGATGGGGGAGCCAGATTAAACATTTGTACCTTAAAATTGGTCCTAGCTTTGGGATATTAAGAAGAATCTATAGATCCATGAAGAAAGATTACAATCAAGGCATATGATGATGAGGAAAGGACTTCTAAAGGCCTTATCATGCTACCAATCTGAGTAGGACCTGTTGTGAAGAATGCATTTTGTTAGGTTCTAGACTGGGATCTAACCTATAACATACTCTTGGGTCATCCATGGATCCATGAAATGAAAGCTATTCCATCTACTTATCATCAATGCTTGAAGTTTCCATACGATGGACAAGAGGTAACAATACCTATTGATCACATTAGCAATCAAACTTGCTCTAATCTAAGAGCAACTCAGGACACACTCGTCCCACATAATAGAGAAGCTTTGGCCATCTCTACCTCCAAGTACAATGAGCAAGCACAAGAAATGATAAGTAACTTTGGTGCCAAGCTAAAATCAAAAGATAATGGAGTGGGAGAATATTATTTATCTCTTTCTAATTTAACCATATCTCCAAGATCCCATGGACAACAATCAACATCCACACAGAAGGCTACAATAGCTTTAGCCTTAGCTTCAGGTCCCATCACCAAGTTTAATGGGTTATTTATCAAAGAAAATGAAAAGGAAGATAGGGCTATCCTTGATTGGCTCTATAAAGATGAAAAAGAATCAGTACAACATATCAAGTTACCCACAAAACAGTATGGAAAAGGTTATATGATCATGCAAAAAATGGGTTATGAAGGAAATGGCCCTATAGGTAAAAGAAAAGAGGGTATCATTGAACCTATCCAACTGAAGAAAATGCACACAAAGGATAAGAATGGGTTAGGATATGGTGAAGATACAAAGGAGGAAGTGGTACAAAGAATGTCTAAAGAGGAGTTAACTGAAACAATCTTGAGAATTCAAGCAAATAATTTTGATACCGACTCCAATGAATATGAGTGGGGAAACTTCTCTGATGATACTTTCATCTTAGAGAAAAGGGTGGATGTTATACACAGATTCACACCTACATTCTTACAAGGGGAAAGCTCAAGGCCTCTGCTTGATTACGTTCTACAAAGAGATCACGACTCAAGTGAAATTGATTCGATTCAAAGTGAGACAGATCATCCATAGGAGGATACCATTCTAGACTTCTCCCATAATGACATTAACAATAGTATCATGAATCTAACATCCAATGACCTTACCCATCCTAATGATCCATTTCCTTTGGTTCATCCTGAAATCATCGATTGGGAACAAGCCGCACCTATTGATGTCCCAAATTTTCCTGATGACAAAACCATAATAAATTTTGTTTGTTCATCCTAACCAGAAACAGGTTCCACCAGGGAATCAAAAGATCAGAGTTTTCGTCAAGAAAGTGCCAAGTTTCTCATCTATGAAATAAATAACATAAAAGAAAGATCTAATGGTGAAAACCTAACAAAGGTAGTATTATATCAAGAAAAGAGAAAAATAAAAAGCGTATCCAATGGTGAAAACCTTTCAAAGGCACCAAAGGATGGGAAACTTGACACTCTTCTGGAATATTACCAAGAAAGGTCTTCTATTCTAATCAAACTAACAGAGGCACTCAATATAGGTACTACAGAAAAGCCCAAGATCTTGCAGTTGGATGCATCTTTAATAGAAGAGGAAATACCAAGATTCACAAAATTTCTCAAGAACAACCAAATCAATTTTGCATGGTCCTACACGGATATGCCTGGATTAGATCCAGATCTTATCATGCATCATCTATCTATTATTCCGAGGGAAAAACCAGTAAAATAAAAACTCAAAAAAATGCATCCACATGTTGCATTATTGGTTAAAGAGGAATTAAAGATGCTTTTAGATGTTGGATTCATTCGGTCTATCAACTATGCAGAATGGATCTCCAATATTGTACTTGTTTCAAAGCTAGACAAAAGAACTAGAATTTGTACAGATTTCAGAGATTTGAACAAAGCATGTCCCAAAGATGACTTCCCTTTGCCAAACATAGATATGATTATTGATTTGATTGTTGGACATGGAATGTACTCATTAATGGATGTATTTTCAAGATACAACCAGATAAATATTGCATCGGAGGATCAGGATAAAGCAACGTTCACATGTCCTTGGGGTACCTATTATTGGAATGTAATGCCCTTTGGGTTGAAGAATGCAGGAGCTACATACCAAAGTGCAATGAAAATGATTTTTCATAATATGATGCATACATTCATGGAAGATTATGTTGATGACCTCCTTTCCAAATCTAACACCAGGGACGGACACATAGATATCTTATCTAAAATTTTCAGAAGAATGGAACAGTTCAAAGTAAGACTTAATCCAAAGAAATGTGTTTTTGGAGTGAAATCTGGAAAGTTGCTAGGTTACATTGTATCAGAAAAGGGAATTGAAGTGGATCCAACTAAGGTGCAAGCAATTCTTGGTATGCCACCACCAAGGAACATTAGTCAACTACGCTCTTTGCAGGGACGATTACAATCCATTCGAAGATTCATTGCTCAACTAGCGGATAAAAGTTTACCATTTACACATCTCTTACACAATAATGTTCCATTTAAATGGGAGGACAAATGTGAAGCAACGTTTGATCAGATAAAGCAGTATCTCATGAATCCACTAGTATTGATTCCACCAGTGCAAGGTGCACCACTCATATTGTATATTTCTGCCATGAAAGTTTCCCTAGGAGCATTATTAGCACAGGAAGATAACTCAGGAAAGGAGCGAGCAATTTATTACATCAGTCGAACTTTGACAAGTCATGAGCTAAATTACACATTCATTGAAAAATATTGCTTAGCAGTGGTATTCACTTCTCAAAAGTTATGACATTATATGCTAGCACATACAGTAAAGCGTGTGGCTAAGATTGACCCACTTAAATATCTTCTAAGTAAGGAAACCTTAACTAGCAGGTTGGCTAAATGGGTTATAATCCTAAGTGAATTTGATATTCATTATGTGGATCGAAAAGCTATAAAGGGATAGGTAATTGTGGATCAGTTAGCAGAAGCACCAATACAAGCAGAACACCCTATACACATTGATTTTCTTGATGCTGATGTATTCACAACCATTATTAAGTAGTCATGGGCACTCTATTTTGATGGTTCTTACACTCAACATGGTTCAGGAGTAGGGATTCTTTTTATTACACCTCAAGGACATACAATTCCAAAATCTTATCAACTAATGTTTCCTTGCACAAACAACATAGTTGAGTATGAGGCATTGGTAATTGGCATGTGAATTGTAGTAGAATGGAAAATCACAGAACTTCAAGTTTTTGGTGATTCACAACTTGTTATAAATCAAATCAATGATGAATATCACACTAAGGATGAAAAGTTGATGCCTTACAAAACAATGGTGGATGATTTCAAGAAATAATTTGTTGATATCAAGTTCATACAGATTCCACATATTGATAATAAAGAAGCCAATGCAATGGCTACAATAGCCTCTCTACTTTAGTTATCAAAGAATCAAACATGGTACGATTTCTTGGTGGAACAATTGTTTTCTCCCGCCTATGACAATTCAGAAACTCAGATCATTTTTCATTTAACCAGTTCTGATTCTCCCTTGTATGGAAAAATTTACACTTAGCTAAAGGATACTACTTTACCTTAAGAATTTTCTAGGAATCAAAAAATAAATTTCATCCATCAATCCTCCCATTATACCTTAATTGCTGATGTCTTATACCGACGTGGTCTTGATGGTACCCTCCTTAGATGTCTTGAATGTGATGAATCTAAAAAGGCCTTACAAGAGGTACATGGTGGAATTTGTGGGACACACTCAAGTGGACTAACCTTAGCCAAGAAACTTGTTCAATTGGGTTACTATTGGCCGACCATGGAGAATGAATCATTCATTTTTGTGAAGAAATATGCAAAATGTCAGATTCATGGGAATATCATTCATGGTCCTGCTCAGGAATTACAACCCTTCACCACAACATGGCCTTTTGTTCAGTGGGGATTAGATCTAGTTGGAAAGATACACCCGTCATCTTCAATTGGACATAAATTCATCATTACGGCTACTGAGTATTTCACTAAATGGATTGAAGCTGTTCCCCTAACAACTGTTACTGGCAAACAAATCTCTTCATTTATTTTGAACTATATCATCTGTCGATATGGTATTCCCAACTCCATTATCACAGACAATGGAAGACCCTTTAAAAATTAGGATGTTGATGAGCTATGTGAAAGATTTCACATCCAACACAGGTTCTCTACACCTTACTATCAGCAAAGGAATGGTCAAGCTGAAGGTTCAAACAAAACTATTTTGAAGATTTTGAAGAAAATAGTGAATGAAGCAGGTCATGATTGGCATGTCCAATTGAATCCAGCAGTATGGGCATACAGAACAAGTATTCACACACCAACAGGTGCTACTCCTTATGCTTTGGTCTATGGAGCAGAAGCTATTCTCCCACTGGAAGTTGAGATTCCTTCACTTCGAGTATCACTCAAGGGGTTAATCAATGATGAAGACTACAAAGTATCAAGGTTGCAAGAGCTAGAACTGCTTGATGAATGACATCAAACTTCAGTTAATCATTTGAAGGGGTATCAATAGGTTATGTCCCACAACTACAATCACAGAGTCAAACCACAAAATTTTCAAGTGGGTGACTTGGTTCTCAAAGAAAACCCTCGTAATCAATAGGATCAGGAAAAGAAAGGCAAGTTTGAACCTAATTGGTTGGGCCCTTTTGTTATCATTGTGACATATGGATTGGGGGCATATCAATTGTCAACAACGGAAGGAGAACTGTTTGAAGATCCAACCAACAACATTCATCTGAAGAATTTTTATGCCTGAAAATATCAAAAACAATATAAAAAGTCCTGAAAAAATACATAAAAAATAAAATCCAAAAAAAAAAAAAAGAAGAAGAGAAAAATCATTGCCTTGATGAAAACCTAGGAAATAGGCATCTTGGTAACAAAAAAACAAATTCATAAAATCAGCAAAAAATGCAATAAAAACAAATGGTGAAAACCTGGCAAACATACATTGTTTATGATTTTGTTTGGCTCTCTTATCCATTAGGATACATTCTGCATATCCATCTTTCACTAGCATCAGATGTATGGCATGCCATCACGTTCACATCATGCATCACAACATCTCCTTGAAACAACAAGGATGCCATCATGGCTTGATGATTAAGGTTATCCCTAGTAGTAGTTGTATACAACAGGAGTCAAAGAACAAGGTCACTAGGGAGGGGCAGTTCGCTTCTTGGAGCTTTCTAGCAGGAAATTGGTAACATATGTCAAGAATTAGAATATAAGGAAACAACAAAATTGTCCAGTTACAATTGAGACTGCATGACTATTTTGACAGATAACAGAAACAAATCGGATGATCTTAATCTGAATAAAATGAATGGAACACTAAAAGCATAAGTTATAATTATTTGTTTTGACATTTGATGAAATCATATCTTTGGAGTGGTTCAATGATGTACTAAACTAGAATCACAAGGAAGGAGTATGATTTTTCTTTGCTTGCTGTCTGTAGGCTAATACTTAGTATTATGCAAATTGGTCATGGGACATGCTCTACAATGTATCATTGATGAAATTTCAGAATTTGCAAAGGAAAATGGTTAAATTTTGTTTGTTTATGCAAACAATACTTAGGTCATCTTGGTTTAATTATACCTTGATGCTTGTATTAACTTTCTATATCAAACATTATGAAAGCAGTACTCAGGTCATCATTGGTGCTAACATACCCTTTGATGCTTGTACTAAATTTCAACATATCAAAAGGCTCAATGATGAAAATCATGCGCAACATGAAATGACAAAAGGGAGAATGATTCGTTACTACATTCTAGGACTACATGATTCATTTAGGTTTGCATTTTGAAGGCTGTATAAAGTAGAATTTTTGAAGGTTGGTAAGAATTTCATATATCTTTACAAAACAACAATTGAGTAAATTTGGACATTTGTGGCATCTTATTCCATTATCATTCATTATATTTCATTTCACCATCATTCATTTAGCTTATCATTTTTCATTGCATTTGCATACTTGCATCATCATTTACATATCATATACATCATTCATTATTTTAATCATTCATTATTTTATCATAACATTAACATTTACATTTTCATTTATTGCACATATTTTCACACACATTCATAATAAAGTTGCATCCATTTTATTCATTCCACATCATCATTTAGGTTATCATGTTCATTTACATTACATCATATATCATTAGTTCACCAATTACATCACTATCATTATTATCATAGTACATCATTATTCATGTCATGTGCATACATATCTTCATAATCATATCATTTTTCACATCATTAAATCATTCATCATTTCATCATAATTTTTTTTTTCACATCATTAAATCATTTCATCATTACATCATATCATTTTTCACATCATTTATCCATTTATCTCATTTCATCATTTTTCACATCATTAAATCATTCATCATTACATCATATCATTTTTCACATCATTAAATCATTCATCATTGAATCATCATACATAATTTCACATCATCATTTTCATATCATATCATTATTGCATCATCATACATGACATATCATATAGAAATAAAATGCATAAAATCATCCATAACACGTGCATAATCGAATCGCCACTACATCTCATAAATATCCTCAAAACAAATTTCCAGGAGTACAAGGATATCAAATGTTTCAAAAAGATATATCAAATACAATGGAATAAATGTGTCAAAATGCTCATCACTGAGGGGCATCTGGATGGGGCATGTGACTGCTACTGTCACCTGAGGTGGTAGGTCTCGCAGGATCTCTATTCCCTGAGGCTCTAATCTCTCATTTGATCGGCTGACCCACACTCCTGGTAGCACTCCTGGAATGGCTGCGTGAATGGGTCCGAGACTGAGTACCCGACTGTGTGAAGGCAATCCTCCTTTCAGGTGATACTGCCTTAAAGTATCTCATCCTATAATACTCAGCCTCCCGAGCAATCTCCAAACCCTCTGCCACAACCTCCCCAATGGAGGTGCTCTTGACTGATCTGAGGAGTCTCTTAGCTACCCCCTCAGCCTGTATACACCTCTCCTAGAAGCTTTCTCGCTCTACTGTAAGTTGAGCTATCTATGGATCAGGAGGTGGTGGCTGTGCAACCTATGCCTGCAGATGACTGATCATCCCTTGAGCCCATGCTAACTAAATCCGAAGAGTCTCAATATCTGCCTGCAAAGCATCTATCTGTCCTTGTGAGGGAGCCCTGATAATGATCCATGGAGCCAAAGTACTCAGCTGATCCACTACTATTGATGTCCGTGGCCTTGTCCTAAAGGGAACATCAAAGAATAATCTCTGTCCTTCACCCCCACCACCTCCATCATCTCCACTTTCATCACTACTGTCATCCAGGCTACCAGAGTCATCCCCCTCATCGCCCTCCTCATCAATATCCATAGCCACTGCATCCTGTACCCTTGCCTGTGCCTCTCCCTATGGCTGCCCTGCTGCTACCTGTACCTTTGGCTGCCGTCTTGCTTGCCGTATCGCTGGTCCTCCCAATAATGGAGTAGGCTCCTCTCGACTAGTAAACCTCAGAAAGGGATGTGTGTAAAAGTATGCTGCATACTCGTTTGTCATCCTTCCATCTAAAACCTCTAGATGTATAGCCCAAAAGTCTCACTGTAGGTCTAGATACTTTGCTTTGGTAGCCTCGATCATCACAACTGGACCCCACTTTGGCACATCCTCTCATCGCCTGACATAATGTGCTTGAACCTATGGCATCATCTACACTGATCCAAACTACCTCAGGGCTCTCATCGCTAGAAACCACTCGATAATGAAAGGAGTCCGCCCAATCAAGTATCTTGACCTCATGTGGTAAGGAAACTCTATATCATCCGCCTCCCATGGATCACAATCTAAATACAGTCTCTAGATGACTATATCCAAATCATCTAGCATGCACTTCCAGTACTCTAACTTGCCCAGCCTCGGCTGGACAAGGGGACCTGTGTAGGCATAAACATATGGGAACCCAAGGGGATGATCCCTTTGAACAATGTGATGAGTGATGGAAAAATGCTCCCATGCAAATATCTATAGCAGAGTAACTCTGCAGGAGAGACTCTTCCCATCTTTGCATATGACCCGATGAAGATTATGGTATAGATGGGCAAGCATACATGATCCCCATGCATATATAGTATGGTGGAGAAGCATATCCTCCAGAATCCTACCCCACCCAACTGATAGTCCCTTTGCCCTACGATCAGGACAAAGGAAATCACCGATGAAACCTGCTAAAACCAACAGCAACGGGGCATATCTCTCCATCATATCCTTCCAGGAAATCTCATATCTAGAGACATGAGGATCCTGGAAGGCTCGTCTCAAAGCATTGGTCCCTCCAATCTCCTTGTGATCGTAGATCACAAGCTCACCAACTACAAGAATACCCAAGATCCTGTACACATTCTCTGACATCACGGTAATCTCTCCTGTGGGAAAATGAAAGGTGTTATGCTCGCTATGCCACCTCTAAGCTAACACAGTCAACAGTGCCCTATTGATCCGATACTGCAGGATCCTCAACAGTGGAATCAAACCACACTGGTATATCACCTCTAAATCATCCTGCGACAGTTGAGGAATCATCTCCCATGTCTGAGGAAATTTCTCTCTAATATGGAGGAGGTTAAATTCCTCCTTTATGACATAACAAGCAATCATGCAAATCAATCAGCAAGGGACTCAATAAATAAATCAGTATATCAAGCACGTTCAATCAAATCAAATCTTATTTGTTTCTTCAAACAGAAAGGCAAGTAAAATTTTCATCTATTTTTGTCTTTTAATATAAGGTGGTTATTTTGTTGATATGAAAACATAAAAAATGATAAATGTTCTGCAATCAACACATTC
The DNA here is from genome assembly GCA_007115665.2 of Sequoiadendron giganteum. NCBI lineage: Eukaryota > Viridiplantae > Streptophyta > Pinopsida > Cupressales > Cupressaceae > Sequoiadendron > Sequoiadendron giganteum. The sequence goes on along the minus strand of CM021107.1, from coordinate 430,718,298 downwards.
ATTAAAAGAGAAATAAATATGACTTAGAATTTCCTTAGATTTTAGGCTCCTAGTTTGATAGAGATTTGATTACAATTACAAAAATCTTAGATCATGCTACTCCAAACACTTTGAAAAAAAATGCGACATTAGTACCCATGAGGTTTTTGAAAATATTCTCTTTATCACATGCTTTTTCTTGTGTTATATTTTCGCTTGGTTTGAGTGCCTTATCTTGGCTGCAACTAATTCAAATCAATGCACATAGAGGCAGTGGCATGTTTTTGCAAGGTGAGTTTGAACATATTTGATGCCACATGATGTGGGTAGGGCACAAAATTCTCTATTTGGATATAATGGTGAAAAGAAACATAAAGAATAGGCAGTAGAGACAACTATCATATTTTGATGAATAATATTGGATTCTTCAAGGCTTGGGTCTTCTTGAGAAACAATCACCCCAAATAAATGATTTCTAGTGTTTGAAGTAGCTATTAAAGTTCCACAACTTGAAGTAACTAAAGGGAATGATGACAGAGAGGCACTAATATGAAGACACAAGGAATCATTGAAATCAACAAAAGAAAAAAGAAGGTAATGAAGGCCACAACTATAAAAGTAATGTCAAAGTTGAGAAGAAAATTTTTCAAGTAGAAAATGGTGACATAAACAATATTTTCATTCGCAGTAAAGTGAAAATTTCAGAATTTTCATTTAAAGAAAATGACTTACCAACAGAGAAGGAAGATTCAATCATGCAAAAGATACCCAAAAAACTCCAAACCCTTGGTTGCATGACAAAGGTAGTAAAGAAAATGAAAGATGCAAAGTGAAAATGTATTTGGCCTGTGAGTTTTTCTTTAGGGTTTCATATGCCCTAGGTTTGGCCGACCCCCATGGTGTATTTTTCACTTTTATTTAAACTTTACATAAAACTAATACATTTATGTATTAGGTTTGCCTTCTTGTTTTTGCATTATCTTCAAACAAAATCATGTCACTCATTAATTTTTTGCATGAAAGTGAAACAAATATATAAATGAAAACAAATATTAAGTGTAATATTTTATAAATTACCTTAATATCTGTCATGAAGATGCAAAAATGAATGCAACCACATAACACATCTTAAAGTATCTTAATTGATTACTTTAATATTTTTTTAGATTGTTTACACCTATTCCAAAATCATGCAAGGACAAAGGGGGAGTAAAAATGAGGTCTTTGGCCCTGATTTTTAGTTAACTAGAGCGGAACTAACATGCATTTAGAGTTTATCTTTGAATTTGAGTCAAAATGAATTGATTTTGAAGTTCTCTTTGGTTAGATTGGTCAAGACAAGGAGTTTCAAGCTATTTTAGCTCAATTTGGAGTAGTTGTGGGCTCCCCTTTTGGGGATTTTCTTCTTTTCTCATAAATCACTTTGGAGGAGATATTTTTGGAGTGCAATTAGATTGCACTATTTCTCATTCACTTTGGAGTCAGTTTTGTATATAGAGGAAAAAACTTAGTATTTTTTCCTTAGTTCTTCTTTTTTACCTTTGCATTATGTAGAGAGGAGATTTGACTTGTAACTCAACATTGATTTTCACTTTTATATACAACAAAAACTATTATTTTAATTTATTTTATTAGTATTTACAAAAATTCCTTATATTGTTGAATAGAATCAAGTGTTTACCTTCTTATTTTCAAGCGTTGTGTGTCTCATGAATAATTTTGATGAAGATTTGATGTGAATTTAATAGTAAAACCTTTAAATTTCTATCTTATTCATGGTTGCATGTATGCAAAAGCAGTTAATAATCATAGGTCATAGCTTGTACTAGTGATTTATCTCATCTTCCAAGTTGTGAAAACTTGTTTTCCTTCAGAAAAGATAGGTTAATCAAAGCCTGTTTATGAAATATTTATGTGATCAGATTGCCCAAACTAAGCTCTGTGAACATATTATTTTTAAGTAGTTGTGAATCAAGCTGTAGATTACTCATGTTTCGATGCATCACCTCCTAGAGTTAACTCTTCTTTACATCAATTATCCTTTTTACATTTTCTCAAAAAAAAATTATTAATTTTTAGGATATCTAAAGGGGAGCCAACCCATAATCTAGAGATTCACCTTTTCTTTGAGTAACCCATAGGCTCGAAGATGTTTCCATGTTACATAGGATTTGTGAGCCTCCAATATTAGCATCAGGGTGCAATCCTTTGTGTTAACAATTTTTGGCATGCTCGGTGGGACACAAATTGATAAGAAAAAAATCATATTTGGCAACTCCAGTCTCTGATTTTTATGCAGATTTAGTAGAAGACAACACATGAAAAAGATACAAACAAGGAGAAGTGAAAACCCTTTTGAATATTTGAAATTTTCACCACTAATAAGAAGATCCAAGACAATAATAAGGAAACCTAGTGCACCAAGATTGCATTCTACACCTCCCAACTATAGGCTTGCAAGTCCTATTCCAATATTTCTAGTACCAAATCTGCAAGTACCAATAGCTCCAATGGTGAGAGATTATACATTTGTGCCATTTAATGGGGGAAGCCCATTGAATTTGGCTCAACACAATGATATTCCAGTAGTTTCACTCAAGATTTTACCCTTTTTCACTGGTGAAGATTAGACTACACTTGTAGAGAACATAAGAGATGTGGCTTCACTTTGTGGGGTTCATCGCATTACTGAAGAGAACATTGCAATCAAACTTCTGGAAAAATTATTGAAAGGAAAGGCACTCAAGTGGTTCAAAGGTCTAGCTATCAACTCTATTGCAATGTGGGACGAGTTAGGAGATGCCTTGAATAGGGAGTTTCAAGATAAATCTGATCATTTATCTCTAGTTGAACATACGACAACCATTAAGAGAGCTCAATAAGAACAAATGATAGATTTTAATTTTTGATTCCAAAAGACTTGGAATAGAATTTCTACTACGGTAGACCCTCTGCTGATCATGCTTTCTTATATTATCTTAAAGCCCTCAATAGTGACATTGCAGTAATGATTTAGTCAATGGGTGGTGTGTCTTTACCTGGAGCATTTGATGTTGCCACTAGAGTTGAGAATAGTCTTATTCAAGCTGGAAAAATTATATGTAGGCCTCCAATGCCTATATTTCTTGATATTCAGCCTCTAATACCTATCCAAATTCCTACTATTGTTGCATTACCCATTGTTCCAGCCTTAAGCTATCAAGCATCTTCTCAAAATAGTGTTGTTCCAACCCAATTTCTCAAGAGTTTCAAGAGATAATAAACATATTAAAAACCATTGGTAATGATTTAGTGAATATCAAGAATCAGGTAGGCCAAAATCCTAGACCATATCAAACACCAAATCAGCTTAATATGCCACATTATCAAGCTAATTATCAAGCATAGATAAAGCCTTATAATCCCAACATTCCTAGTGGTTCAAAAGAACTAGTACGTAACCAAAACAACTTAGTTTAGGATTCTGTTTAGTTTTTTCTTTGCAATCAACCACACAATCAATCTACTTTTCTCAATGGAATGATGAATCAGACACTTATGGTGTAGAATCATGTTTTTGTCCAAAAAAATGTGACTAGAGAAAGTCATGAAGAACAGGGTTCTCAAAATGAGCAAGGTACTCCTGATGTTGCCTTAATGATTGGTAAGGTAGTGATTTTAGTGGAGTGAATCAAACACAAGGGAAAAATCAATCTTACACCTCTATTGCAGCCAATACAAGGTCAAAGAAAAGGGTTGTTGATTTAGAACAACAATCATATAAGGACAAAAATTAGATTTCTATAGCTCAACAGGGTCAAGCTGAGCCCTCTTCTTCCCAAAATGTTCATATTTTGTCAAGGGGTCAAGAATTGGATAGCAAGAACAATGAAAGGTCCAATCAAAACCTATTCAATCCCAAATTGATGCTGCTGTTTGAAAGGGACAACAAAAGGTTAGTACTATTGCATTTAATATTTTGGATCACATGAAGAAAGTTATTGTTAGTTTGTCAATATAGGATGTTTTACATATTCCTGGGAAAAAATATTTATGGCAAGATGCTTTAGCTAAGATTTCTATTTCTGATGTGTCTTGTAAAGAGCAGTCCAAAGTTGCGCTAACAAACAAACCTCAAACCAAGAATGAGCAGTTAGCTCAAGAGGCTAAACCACCCCCATTTTATTTCAGTATGATTATAGTCCAATACTTAGTTCACAATTGTATGATGGACTTAGGTGTAAGAAGCTCTGTTATGCAAATCAATTAGTGGATAAACAAGGATTGACATATGAGCCTCTCTCAAAGGGAGTGATTCAATTAGATGGTATAACTATACAATTAGTTGTAGTGATTAAAAATCTACCTCTTACCTTACATGCTTGTCCAAATTTTTCATTCCCACAAGATATCTATATTATAGATCTGCCACCTTTCTTTGGCATATGCCTCTCTAGGAATTTTACCTCAAATTTGGGAGGGTATTTATCATCAGATTAGTCTCATATATTTTTTTAGAACAAGATATGGCACTAAAGTGACCAAAAAATCAGATCCCCAAGCTAAGGATCACATAGAGCCATATGTGCCTAGTGCCATAAACGCAAACCTAGCCATCCATGAGCAAGAGGACCAATCCATGACCCTAGACCCCAACACACCTATTGAAGGCATACTTGATATAAATTTAGATGGGTATGCAAATGAGAATCACTAAGTTGATCCTTTCAATCATATGGATGAGGTAGGACCGGGGATTTATATGATTCATGAACATGGTGCAACTGTCCCAAATCTAGTTAAACAGGAAACACGAAAGACTATAAAATAGGGCAATCAACTTTGGAAGTTGTATTTTGATGGCTCAAGAAGAAAAGTGGGTGCTGGTGGAGGAGCTATGTTGATTTCTCCTGATGGAGAAATGTATTATTCAACCTTTCTTTTTTCTTTTAGTTTTTCAAATAACGTTGCAGAATATGACACACTCATTCATGGCCTAGAATGGGCTAGAAAGAAAGGTATTAAATGCTTGCAAGTTTTTGGTGATACATAATTAGTAGAAAATCAAGTAAGAAATCTGAATGTGACAAAGAATGATTTTATTAAGCTTTATAAATATAGATTTTAGAATTTAATTGAGGAATTTTATGCTTTCAATCTACTGTCCATTCCTAGAAACCAAAATAAAGAAGCATATACGTTGGCTGCCTTAGGTTCCCATTTTGATATTCCAGCTGATTTGAATAATGTTGAGGTATGGTAGTATATGAAGGTGATAGTGAGTCCATCTGTGCCAGATAATGATATAAATTGGTAGGTTTTTGAAAGTGATGAGAAGAATATAAAAGTTTTGATGGAAGAAGCCGAGTTTGTAGCTGGAAACTAGCAAAAATGGCAGCAATAGTATGATAACTAGATTTTATAGCTGAAATCAAATAAGCTTCCTAATGATTTGGTAACCTTGAAATCATCTTTTAATACTGATGATCAAGTTAGAAAGGATAAAGCTAGCATGTCGTTGAAACAAGAGCACTATGAGCCCATAGATATTTTTAGAGACAAGCTTCTAAAACTTGGCAAGGTATGTATTAAGGAAGAACAACATGATTTTATTTTACTTTTCTAAGAGTTTAATGATATTTTTTCTTGGGAGTATGGAGATTTGAATGGTTTTAATCCTGAGTTGGAACCTAAGGAAAAACCAATGAGACAAAGGCAAAGGCCTTTAAATCCCAAGCTATAACATGTTATGAAAATAGAGTTAAATAAGCCAATCAAAGGTAATATTATATTTCGAATTAAGCATACATCTTGGGTTTCTAACTTGTTACATGTTAGGAAAAAGAACAGTGGGATTAGGCTATGTGTTGATTTTCGTGATCTAAACATAGCCTCTCTCAAGGGTCATTATCCACTGCCATCAGTGGAGAAGATTTTACAAGTTGTTTTAGGTTTTGACAGGTTTTCATTGTTAGATGGTTATTTAGGGTATAACCAAATTTTAGTAAAAGAGGAAGATTAGTTCAAAATTTCCTTTACTACCAAATGGGGTACTATGTCTTATAAAAATATGCCCTTTGGATTTTCCAATGCGGGAGCAACCTTTCAAAGAGCTATGGATATGGCTTTCCAAGTCCTCATAAACAAGTTTGTACTTGTTTACTTAGATGAAATTACTATTTTTTCAAAGAATGCTAATGAACATTTTGATTATTTAAGGTAGATCTTTGAGAGATGTAGAGAATATTGGGTTTCACTTAACCCAAAAAAGAACATTTTTTCTATCCATGAGGGTAAGCTTCTTGGACATGTAGTTTCCAAGCATGGTATTTCAGTAGATCCAAGAATGATCACTACTATTCTACCTTTACCCCTACCAACACATAAGAGAAGTTTGCAAAGCTTTCTAGGTAGGATCAAATTTTTAAGAAGGTTCATTCTGAGCATCATAGCTCTCTTAAAGTCTCTTAATTCAATGCTTAAAAAGAATATTCCCTTTAGCTAGACTAAGGAAAGTAAGAGGAGTTTTGAAGAGATAAAGGAGGCCCTTGTAGAAGTACCAACACTCATAAACCAAAATTTTGCTAAAGATTTTATATTATATGCATTTGGTAGTGTTGATACTATCTCAGCTATGCTTTGTCAATAGAATGAAGAAGGATTAGAGTGGCTTGTGGCTTTCTTTAACCAAGTTTTGCAAGATTATTAGGTGAGATACTCTTTTGTTGAAAAGCATGTCCTAGCTGTAGTTAGAAACCTTAAAAAATTTAGGCATATTCTTTCTTACAATAAGATTCAGTTGCTGGTTGCCCATCCTACAATTAAGGATTTCTTGCTAAGCAAAGATATCAATGATAAGAGAGCAGGTTGGATTACCAAGGTAATGGAATATGATGTCCAAATTAAGGTTACTAAGCTTGTAAGGGGAAAATGATTATGTGAAAAATTGGTTGGAGATGTATAGAACAATACAAAACTTGATGAACAAGATGTCCTAGTGCTCAACAATGAGGAACAAACTACTATTCCATCTCCTTCCTCAATTTGGATTCAAGAAATGATACACTATCTACATAATAGTGAATGTACTGAAGGTTTGGACAAAGCAAATAGAAGGTATTTTAGAATTCAAGCCATTCCTTATGCTATTATAGATGGAATTTTATATAGGATTGACTTTAATGGAGTTTTTCTAAGGTGTGTTGAACCAGATTGGATTGAAAAAATTCTAGAATAATTTCATGATGGGCCTTTTGGAGGCCTTTTTGCACCGAGAACTAAAACTCTAAAGATCATGAGAACTAGGTATCGCTAGCCTAATTTGTTTAAGGATGCACATGCTTGGGTTAGAAAATGCATAAATGTTCATTATTTGCAGGAAAGAAAAGCCTTACAACCTTACCATTACACCCAATACAGGTAGAACACACCTTTGGAAAATGGAGTCTTGATTTTATTGGGCTAATTAACCCACCCTCAAGTGTAGGTCACAAATGGATAAATAGAAAAAAAATATTTTACTAAGTGGATAGAAGTTGTGACATTAAAGGAGGCTAATGAGAGTGCTGTTTTAAACTTCTATCAGGACCTAGTTGCAAAGTTTGGTACTCTTGATTCCATTATTTCTAATAATGCATTGGCATTTGTTGGCTTAAAAGTATCTAATTGGTTTGTTAAGAATTTTATATATATATATATATATATATATGAATACTTCATCCAATTATTACCCTCAAGGTAATGGATAGGTTGAATCAACCAATAAGAACTTGATTAAGATCATCAAGAAGATGATTGAGGATAATCAGAGAACTTGGCATGACAAGTTAAAGCTAGTCTTGTGGATTGATAGGCTTACTCCTAAAAGAGCTATAGGTAATTCACCATATGTTCTTTGTTATGGAAAATAAGCAAGACTTCCAATTTTAGTTGAATTTCCAACTTTGAATTTGATCAAAGAGATGGAAATTTTATAAGAGGAGCCTATGGAAACCGGGCTTGCAAAACTAATGGAGTTAGAAGAAATAAGAAAAGAAGCATTGAGGAATTTGGAGATTCATCAGGCTCAAATGAAAAGGAATTTTGATAAAAAGGCAGTCCTAGAGTGTTTAATGAGGGTGATCTTGTTTTCAAGTGGGATGAGCTTAAAAGTAGACCTAGTAAGCATACCAAGTTTGATTCCATGTGGGATGGCCCTTATGTGATAACTAAATGCAAGCAACATAATTCTTTTCAACTTTCAAAGCTAGATGGAGAGGTGTTACCTATCCCAGTCAACGAGATTCACCTTAAACATTATTTTTGAAGAGAAAATGTTTGTAAATGTAAGCATTAAAATAGAGTTTTTCAGTTAATAAGTTTTGATTGCACATCTATTTTAGTTCAGTTTTGTTTTCCAATAAGTGTTGATGCATAGTTTGATGGCCCTGTTCTAAATAGAGCCGTGGTAGTTATTTTTAGTTTTATTTTGCTATTGTTCAAATTATAAATGATGAGTTACAAAGAGTTTTTTTGAGTTTTAAGGAGAAAGAATTGACTCCTATGCCCAATGGATAAGTTATTCTACTAATCAAGGATTCTTAGCAGGCAAGCATTTAGCAGAAGTCACCAAAATGTTACCTAAATTTTGCTTTTCAGCCCATTCAGGTTAGGTTGGTACAACACTAATAATTTCTACCTTGAAGAGAAGAAAGGTATATAAATTGTTTGCTAAAGACCTCATATGCTCATTCAAACAATGCTATAGAAATAATTTTTAGTTTATTAAATGCAATTGTTTTGTAGAAAAGTGAAATTGTTTTCAAACTTTACATAAAATAACTGTTATATTCATTGCAAAAGAATATGTTCATAGGTTTCCCACATAAGCTGTGGGAATAACTAATATGATACAATAAAAAAAGGAGATTGAATAACTAAAAGAAAAGACATATAAGAGAGGAGGGATCTATCATTTCCTGAATGACGAACCCCATAATTGATTAGCTTCATCTTCAATCCCTCCTTGAAGTTTTGTTGTTGTTTGCATGAAGTACCTGAAAGGGTCAAAAGGAAGTGTGTTAGAGCTCAGGATTACAACACTCTTATATACCAAACAAACAATCATTCAATCTATTTCTTATTAAGCATCATATTAGAAATTCAAAGATAAAGAATCACAAGACCAGATACATCAACATCATGATGATTCAGGAAAGAAAATAATCATCCAAACATCATAAGAAGCTCTGAGCTTCTTAGATTTTCTAACATTTTGTTGAATGTGCAGGTACAAGTCAAAAACCATTATAGGGTAGTTACATGATAACTTATGATAATTACAACATTTGGAGAAAATGTGGCTCCCACAAGGGTTGAGCTCAACATGCTCAAAGGAACAATAGTAGCAGTGTATGCAATGAAAGAAGTCTTCTCCATATATTTCAAGACACTCGTCATTGTGGGCCATTCACATGAAGCCACCATTACTAAATTAGATACAAATTTGAATGAAAATGAGAGCTATAATCACACATGTGACAAATACCAATCAATGATTAAAGTTGTAGAGGACGGTCCTAAATAATTATTTGACGAGCAATAAGGCATTAATAGTCACTTCAAAAAGAATGATCAAGGATAGTTAGGAACATAAACTGTCATTTCATTATACGTAAGCTGTCATGTCATATACAATGCTATCATTTCACATTTAATGTTGTACTTTCATACATGATAAGAAGACACTACAATATATCACTTTCCAAGGACAAATGGCAGTATGCATTGTTATGAGAATAATTTTAAAATGCCTCTCAAAATATGGAAAACAACAATAATGTGCATAGAAGACAAAATATAGTCTTCAAAATCAAGAGACTATTGTCATGAGAATGAAGAGCATATGCATACAAGTCCAAGGTAGGGCAAATTTCTAGGGTCACAAATGGAAATGAAAGGAGCAACAAAATTTGGATCCATGATTAAAGGAAGCCTTTATGATTTTCATGGAGGATGAAAGATCACTTGTAGGGACAACCAACAATGTATATACGTTCATGTCATAGAATAGTAACTTAAAAAGACAGTGCCAGGATAAAATCAAGGAAAATGAATGAAAAAATTCTGTGGTAAGTCAGTCTATAATGCATAACATGCCTATATTTCAAATAAATGATAATCTTAGTGACACATTGAAAAGAAAAGGAACAAACAATTCTAGGAAGCCTTGAACAATAAAATGTGAGTCATTATATAGGGTTTTTACCAATTTCCAGAATGAGGGATCTTTTCATAATCACTTATTTTTGACTTCAAGTGTTGATTTCCTTGTTTAAATACAATCAAAATATATTATAAATGATTTTAGTGCATGAAATACACATAAAATGTGGAAAAAAAATGAACTTGCATATGGAACTGATTGGTTGAAATTAGAAATTGTAAAGGAAGGAAAAAAAGAAAAGCTTAGATCATGTTGCTCATGACACTTTGAATTTTTTTTTATGACATCAATACCAATGAGGTTTTTGATAGTATTCTCTTTATCATATGATTTTTCTCGTGTTATATTTTTGCTTGGTTTGAGTGCCTTACCTTGGCCACAACTAATTCAAATCAATGCACATAGAGGCATTGGCATGTTCTTGCAAGGTGAGTCTGAACATATTCGATGCCACATGATGTGGGTAGGGCAAAAACTTCTCTATTTGGAAAAAATGGAGAAAAGAAACATAAAGAACATGCATGAGAGATAACTATCATATTTTGATGAATAATATTGGATTCTTCAAGGCTCGGGTTTTCTTGAGAAACAATCACCCCAAATAATAGATTGCTAGTGTTTAAAGTAGTTGTCAAAGCTCCACAACTTGAAGTAACTAAAGGGAATGATGACATAGAGGAACTATATTGAAGACACAAGGAGTCACTAAAATCAACAAAATACAAAAGAAGGTAATGAAGGCCGCAACTATAAAAGCAATGTCAAAGTTGAGAAGCAAATTTTTCAAGTAGAAAATGGTGACAAAAATAATCTTTTCATTCGCATTCAAGAGAAAATTTCAGCATTTTCATTTAAAGAAAATGACTTACCAACGAAGAAGGAAGATTCAATCATGCAGAAGATACCTAGAAAACTCCAAATCCTTGGCGACATGACATAGGCAATAAAGAAAATGAAATATGCAAAGTGAAAACGTATTTGGGCTTCAAGTTTTTCTTTAGGGTTTCATATGCCCTAAGTTTGGCTGACCCCCATGGGGTATTTTTTCACTTTTATTTAAACTTTAAATAAAACTAATACATTTATGTATTAGGTCTACCTTCTTGTTTTTGCATGATCTTCAAAAAAACTCAAGTCACCTATTCATTTTTTGCATGGAAGTGAAACAAAAATATAAAAAATGTAAACAAATATCAAGCGTGTAAGTGTGTAATACGTGAGTAAGATTAAAACACTTCTTAATACGACATTATATCAAAGATTAAAAAAATTGAATCAATTCAACAAAGTAATCAAATGAAAGCGTCATATTGCTCTCTATCTCCAAAGATTTATTAAATCTAAATTTCTCTCAGATTGTGTAAGCAAATAAGATTGTTAAAATGACTATTTGAAGAACGAGATGATGATAATGTAATGCTAAATGATTAATCAATTAAAATAGCATGACATAGACATGAAACAGATAATTGTAGCTAGAGGAGGCAGCCATGGTTGAAAACTTGATTGTTGAATTGCTTGAATGTTGATGCTTGATACTTGATGTCTGGATTCCTATAGAGTAAGAGTGCAAAAGTTTGATTATCTGGATCATTTTCTTGGTTGAATGAGGCTGTATTTATAGATTTCTTGGCTGTAGAAATGCACAGGGAAAGCTTTGAGAGGCTTGGATTCAATCTGGAGAATTGAATGGTGAGAGATTGAGGAGATTGAGAGAAAGATGGAGATTGTCTCTACCCATGAAAACACCAGGCAAGAGAAGAGGAAGAATTGATGGAAGAGGATTGAGAGGTCAAATTCCAAATTTGTCTCCAATTTGTCTCCAAAACTTCCTGTGAAGTTTCAATCAATTAATTTTGACATATTTTAGACATGGTTTAGACATAGGATATCTAATTCATTTTTGAGAGAATATGGATGGAATATTCTTTGTGCAACAATTCAAATATTTTGATTTATTTAAATTAGCAAAAGAAAGATAAATAATTTAATAAAACGAACTATAGGATAGTTGTTTATTAAATTAAAATAGAAGAATAATGACAATTAATCAGTAAAGTGTTTTGATCTTTATTTAATTAATTTAAGATGGATGTGATAGATTGAAATAGGGATTTGATAATTAAATCGAACAAAGTATTTATGTTTGTTTATTTAATTAAGACGAGATTTAGAAGAAATTATGAAGAATGTGAATGTGAACTATATAAATAAATATTTCTATTTATTCAATAGTAGAGAAAATTAGGATAATTAATCAAATAAGTCATATTTAATTAATTGGATGCTCCAAACCAATTTTAGGTGTATACAAAGTGTAATATTTTATAAATTACCTTAATATTTGTCATGCAGATACAAAAATGAAGGCAACCACATAACACATATTAAAGTATCTTAATTAATTACTTTAATATTTTTTAGATTGTTTACTCCTGTTCCAAAATCATGCAAGGACATAAGGGGAGTGAAACTGAGGTCTTTGACCCTAATTTTCAATTAAGTGGATTGGAACTTACATGCATTTGGAGTTTATCTTTGACTTTGAGTCAAATTGAATTGATTTTGAAGTTGTCTTTGGTTAGACTAGTTGAGAGAGGGATTTTCGAGCTATTTTAGCTCAATTTGGAGAAGTTGTGGGCCCCTTTTTTTGGGATTTTCCTTTTTGCTCATAAATCACTTTAGAGGAGATGTTTTTGGAATGCAGTTAGACTGCAGTGTTTCTCATGCACTTTGGAGTCAATTTTGTATATAGAGGAAAAGACTTAGTCTTTTTTCCTTACTTATTGATTTTTTCCTTTGCATTTTGTAGAGAGAAGATTTGACTTGTAACTCAACATTCCTTTTAAATTTTATATACAACAACAATAGTTATTTTTATTTATTTTATCAGGATTTACAAAATTTCCTTCCCTTGTTGAATAGAATTAGGTGTTTACATTCGTATTTTCAGGTGTTGTGTGTCATGAATAATTTAGATGAATATTCGACGTGTTTTAATAGTAAAACCTTTAAATATCTATCTTATTCATGGTTGCATGTATGCAAAATAAGTTAATAATCACAAGTCATAGCTTGTGCTAGTGATTTATCTCATCTTCCAAGTTGTGAAAACCTGTTTTCCTTCAGAAAAGATAGGTTAATCAAAGCCTGTTTATGAAATATTTATGTGATGAGATTGCACAAACTAAGTTGTGTAAATAGATTATTTTTTAAGTAGTTGTGAATCAAACTGCAGATTATTCACATTTCAATGCATCACCTCCTAGATTTAAGTTTTCTTTATGTTAGTTATCCTTTTTACCTTCTCCCACAAAAAAATCATTAGTTTCTAGGATATCTGAAGGTGAACCAACCCATAATCTAGAGATTCACCTTCACTTTGAGCAACCCATAGGCTTGAAGGTGTTTCCATGTTACACATGATTGATGAGGCTCCAAGCTTAGCATCAAGGTGCAATCCTTCGTGTTAACAATTATTTTACAAGAATATCCACATGCACAAAAAATGAAAGATAATGATCGATGCCCCATTCCTTTCTCTCTAAATCATTTAGGCATCATCGAGAGGTCCTTGGAATGGGTGAACAAGATAAATCATAAGCCAAGATAAAAAAAAATCAATGTTCTATATCTCTTGCCAAAGGTGTAATGTGTTTTGAGGACAAATATCCAAAATTATTGCCAATGATAATGCCCATTGTAGGAAGGATGAATCCTAAGATGTGTTATCAAATATTGGTGGTTTGATAGGTTGTTTGAAAGGCCATTGATATAAGGATTGATTGACATGTTTGATAATGATGAAGAGTTTAATTTTTTGCATTTAAAGGTTCTACCTTTCTTGATTGTTGCACTTGTTTTCCATTTGTGTTACCAAAGGGTGAATGTGATGATCAAATTTATTATGGATGGAAGTTTATTGTGGATGAAAGCAAAATGGGATGGATGGTTTTTAGTATTTTTTGGAATATTTGAATGTTTTTGGTAGTTGGAAATGTTTTGAGGTTGTTTTTGATCTTTTTTAAGATTTATGTGGATGTTTTGGTTTTTTATTATTATTTGAGGCTTTTTAAGGGTTTTGAATATTTTCCAATGTTTTGGGCTTCCCTAAGTTTTCAAATATTTTTGGAGTTTTATGAGTTTTGACTAAAAACCTATTCTAAAATACAATCCTAGGGGCCTGAGGGGCTTATCAAAGATGAGCCTTGCTTACGTTATACATGTAGAGACCATGTAGTTCGACTGACTTGACTTATTGTTGATGAGATATGGACTGTTAATGGATTGTTAGTTTATTATGAAGGACTGCTAAAGGACTGGCCTAAAGTGTCTCAGGGGCACATCAATGATGGCCTTGCCTATGTTCAAGCTCAAAGACAACGTAGTTCAACAAGGTAATGTTTTTGGATTTTTGATGTTTTGACATGTTTAGGGATTTTGATGTGTTTTGGATTTTTTGGATGTTGACTTTAGAATTTTTGAATGTTTTTGGATTTTCATTGTACAAGATTTTGATGTTTTTGTATTTTCTATATTTTTCAAGTGTTTTTAGATTGTTGGATGAGATTTTATGAATGTTTGTGGGATTTTTGATGAGATTTTATGAATGTTTTTAGAATTTTTGAGAGATTTTGAGGTAAACGATACCTAGACCACGACGTCAATGTCACATTGTGAGATATAAGACATGGATCAAGAGTTATTTGAAAACAAGACTGCAATAACCAATGGACAAACCAATGGAATGTCTAGCAATGTTTCATAGATCAATGGACAAACCAAGATAGGAAATGTATATGCGAAGAGTTCAACATGGTTTTATCATGCTAGATATGGGCTATGGGATTTCATGAGATATAATGGAAAAGAGCCTATCCAAAGTTTACCATGAGTAAAGTTGAAATATACGCCGAATCTTTGTCAAGATCAAGATAAACTGGAATATCTAGATGAATCTAGATTGGATGGATGGAGGGAACATTGGATTTATCATGACAAGGATGAGATGCTTCTATCTAAAAAGGACATATAGACGCTCAATTCTACTCATGACACCTATTTTCTAGGTTTTCAATATAGTACTTTCCCAAAGTGCCACCATAGAGGTTTTCATTAGAGGATGAATTTTATTTTTACTATTTTCTTGATTTTTATTTTATTTTTTGGATTTTTCCCATTTTTCTCATTTTTTGTATTTTTTGAAAATTTTATCCTCATGTTGAGCCACCTAGTGGTACTGATGTAGAGGCCACTATCATAGCATGCCAACGATATACTGTTTGAAGAATTTTCTTTGCTAAGATACAAGCACTTGGGTGCAACCTTGAGGAACTCTGATATGCCTTGTGGATACCAGAATTAACCTTGTCTATGTGTGCACATCATGGTATGGTACCTTCAGAATCCTTATGATGAAGGGTATTTGTAACACCCCTCTGTTTTGCTTTATGGACAGTGTGTCCTTGTTTTGCGTTGATTTATACTTCTGGATATTCGGATACTTTATTTTGTGTGTGTATTTGATCGCTATTTATAGAGCGATAGACTATTTTATGTGATGTGATTTGGTTTATCTGATGATTTGTGTTACATGTTTTATTGGTGTAATGATGTTAGTGATATAACATGTTAGTGCATATGAGAATATTTGATGTATTCTGGAAGTGTCAACTTTGTTGAGTGTATTGGTGAAGGGGACAGATTCACATCACTCGCTTTGTGAGCGCCCTACAATTCCGTAATTTCTTCTTCATGGTGTGTAGTTTATGCTGTTATATTTTATGATGTTGGTTACTATGTTTCAGGTTTGCAGGTACATGACATCGACTCCACTTGGTTTCACAGGTCTGAGCATGTCGATCCAACGGTTAAGTTGAAGGGGGATAGTAGCTAGGTAACATGTGTCAAGTCTACACCCTAGCCATAGTGTTTCATCAATCATCTGTGTCGAGTTGTTGTTTGCCTTACTTTAATGTTATTTAATTATGAAAGATTCTTGATTTGGAAATAGATACTTAGAATAATTGCATTAAATCATGTTGATGGTTATTTAATTTAAATTATGCAATGTGGATAAAAGTTAATATTTAAATTAATTAATTAAATTTAATCCAAGGGTTGAATTTAGTTATTAAATAATTAAATTAATTAATTAAATGTGATGCAAGAAAATTAAAAGAAATAAAAGAATTAAAATTAACTTGGAATTTAATTTCAATTTGTGGAAATTTAATTATTTTGGAATTTCATTTTAATTAAGTTGGAATTAAATTAGAAATTGAAATTGGATTTTAAAAGCAAAGTTGGTTTTCAATTTTTGGAGATAATTGATATTTAGATATTTTAAGTTTCAGATTTGCATGCAAAATCAGATTTGGTTGTGCAAGATATTTTCAATTAGGCATGCATGTGTGAGTTTAATTGAGGTATGAAGGATTGGTTCCAAAAATTCATGCATAGAGAGAATTTTGAAGAGGAAGAAAAAAACTTCTTCTGGTGTGAGAGGATAATTTTGGAAAAATTGCATAGATGAGGGTTTGAGGAAAATTCTTGGCTGTAGATTTATTTGGAGTTATTCTGGAAATCTTTGTTGTGTTTGTGGATTGTTTTCTTGGTTGGAATTATTGGATTGTTGGTTAGAACTGGAGAAGCTTTGGAGGAAGCTTTGCATCGAAATTTTCATTACCTGTAACTTCTTGAATTAGGTTTTCTTCTGTGTTTATGTTTTGTTCTTTGAATGCTTTCAAAATTGTAGTGATTATCAATTTTGTTGTCAAATCTATTGAGAAAGTGAATTTGTGAATAGAAGAAATTAATTAATTAATTAAATTTAAACCTTTTGTTGTTTTTGTGGAAACCTCTTCGGGAAAATTGTGTAATTCTTTGTAGAAGTTAATTTAATTGGGGAAATGGATTGTTTTGTTGTTTAAATCGAACTTTGAGGTTAAACAAAACATTAGATTGTTTTTAGAAAATTTAAACCTCTGTGGAAAACAAAATTTGTTTTGAAAAACTTCTGGTTTTAATTTAGATCCATTTGATTTTATTATTCTTCTAATTGTTCATGAATTCGAGAAAATAGTTAAAAGAATTAATTCTTAATGTGAAATTTGGAATTTTCTGAAAAAGTCTTACAATTTCACCTGTAGGTGAATATTTTTACAAAATTTCCTTATTTGTCTATTGTTGAAATTCGTTTATATATATATATATATGTTTATATATATATATATAATATATATATGTTTATATATATATACAGTTTTCATTTATTAAAATATTCTGGTTTAATATAACTTCTGCCATCCGTATGATGCTTTGGATTTTGGGGAAATCGCGAAATTCAAAAAAAAAAAATGAAAAAAAATGCGAATTTTATTCGCTGTGTTGTTTTTTGTAAGGCTTTTTATGGGCCTTGGTTCGAGGGTTGGGGAGGATCTACCTCCCCACAACCACCCCCATATAGGAGCGACTATGTGGAGGGAGACCCCCTCCACACCTCCTCTCGCCATTCCCGTGGGAGTATGGGGAGCGGCATAAGTACACCCGCGCCCCTCTCCCTTTCGGTATATGTTAAAAACCATGTCTATTGGAGGGTGCAAATTGTGGTATGATGACAATTTCTGTTAAAGCTTCGTTCGTCATTTAATTTGGAATTTCAGTGTTAGTTTTCAATAAAATATTTATATATATTTATTTATATAAATATACATGATGTATATTTAGTGCATATCAATTATATATATATAATAAAAATATACTTTGTAAATGTATATATGTCAGTATATAATTTAAAATATAATTATCTGTTGTATATGTATTTTATATGTATAATTTTATATTTCAAATGAGGTTATTTGTGAATTTTTAAATAAACATTTAAATTATATACAGTATATATATGTATTTAAATGCGTGCATGTTAAGTGGTAGTAGTTAATATAATTGAAGATTTGTAAGAATATTTATATTTGTATGTCTATTTAAAAATGAGAATATTTGTGTACATGGATATATTGCATGAGTAATATGAGTAGGTATATTTAAATATATATAGTTTAATATTTTGTCTTATATTAGTTAGATGCATGTAATTCAGTATTGCATGGAGATTTGAAAAGATAAGTGTTGAATGCATGATCTAATAGATATAGAAAAAGGATAGTTTACAAATTGAAGATATTCATGTTTTAATAGAGAATTGAAAAGATATAGGTTTTGGATATAAACTTGGAAAGGTTATTGGCAATAGTTTTATGTTGTATTAAAAAGTTAATTAAGGAGTTGTTTATAATGAAGAGACAATTAATTACCTTAATTTATTTATTTTCTATTTTCTGCAATTATATTAGTGTGATTGGAATATTTATGAGATATGGATTTAGAATATCCAAAAATAGTAATTTCCTCTTGATTTTCTTTTAGAGTTATTTTCCTCGTATTTCGTAAAGGGTTGTGAGTTTAAAATAGTTTAAATTCCCTATTATGAAAATGGAAAATGGGTATATGGTTATTTGAGTAAACCTTGTTATTGTGCCTTTGCTTTTGTAAACATTACCTATTGCTTGAGTATGGATTTAGGGAATCCAAATATTAGATTTTATTAATGACTTGATTGCTTTTGTAGCTATGTCATCATGTTATATTTTGGGATGTGGGATTATGTGTTAGTCCAAATTTGTAAGTCTTCCAGAGAATCTTAGAGGATCTAAGAGGGTTGTCGATTTCCTTATGTCAACCAGTTGCTTGTCCCTTGGGTAGTGCATGGTGTCTTATCAGTATTTACCGGTTCCCATGAATGGGGTTGTTTTGTACCTCCTATGAAAGGAGTGGACTATGTGTTTGTTGCCTCCAAGATATTTGGAGTGTGTTCTATTATTTGTTCCTCCTTGTGATGGAGTGGTTTTGATACCTAGGTTGTATGCACTTGTGATTCCCTTGGTGGATAGTTTGTTTGTGTGTTGTCGAATAGAAGAGTGGCTTCCATTAGGGGCCAAAGCGCGGAAGAGGTAGGATTTGGGTAACCTATGGAAGTGAGTTTAATCAAGTGATAAATAAAATTGAAATGAAAATTTGGGGAGTACTACACACTAAAAAGATAAGTTCTAGCTTCATTCATAGTTAGGTGCTAGTTAAGGCTTGGAGTGAGTGGAAAGGCCTGAAATGGCATAGCCATCTATTTTGTCAGTATGAGAGGTATTTGATTCCGCACTAGTAAGTGTGAGGGCCGAGGGTCGGTAGAGGCCACCAGGATCACTAGAGCCTATGAAGATCCGCAAAGGGTAACTTATTATGAGCTGTGCGATGACACTCTGTCTAGGACAACTATTGTTAGTATTTATGTTAAGTGTATGGTTCTCTGAACATACTTGATCTATTTTATGTCTGGAAGCAATGTGACCTATGTCAGTGATGTGAGAGTTGTTCTTGTATTGTACTTATGTTGTACTTTTGTTTGGTTGAGTCAGTATGAGTATGCCTATGGTTAGAGGTTGTAGATCTTTGTCCATGTTACGTTGTTACTATCTCCTAGCATGGGGGGTGGGCCTTCGGGTACCACTTGGTTGGGTGGAACATGCACCAAAACCGTTGGGTCCCCATTGATCTTTGGTACTTGGTGGCGAGACATCCAGTTGGACAGCTCACGGTTCTTGTGTTATTCTTGCATTGTAATATTTTAGATTGTATAAGTTATTTTATCCCTCTTATGTTTACGAGGTGGAATTCTGTAATTATAACCTTTTGTACTATTGCTTCATTCTAGGAATGAGTGATGTAACTATTGGATTAAGTAAATGAATATGAAATGGTTTCTTGGATGTTTATCTTATTATGTTATGTTGTATGATGCTTATTTCATAAAGTATATAAGATGTTATGGTTATATATATTATGTATGCGTGGGTTTAAGTAATCCCAACCCTGTAGCCTTAAAGGTTGTTGTTTTTTAGTAAGTGAATGTGTATGTTAATTTCACTTTAAAAAAAAAAAATTGGTTTGCTTAAGTCGTTAATTACAACTTCCTTTAGGGTTGCTTGGCGGGGCATTACAATATCTACCAACACACAATCAACGTGAGAATTATATATTATGAATAAAGTGTACAGTGTTATGCATGAAGGAATATGAGATGGATGGTTGATGGTTTGGAACCTTTGAATCTCCAAACTTGCGAAGATGAGTGATGATGGGTGGGAATGGATATTTTTGTGGAATTAGGACCAACCACTGGATATACTTTGTTCCTTGCTTGAGAATCCTTCTTTTGTATTTGAGGATGCTTTTGATGGATACATTTCCCTTTTTGTTTTTTCCCCATAGTTTCTTTGATTGATGGAGTTTTAGAGAGATTATTCTCTAATTTTTTCGTTGGTATCGATTTGTACTTGATGTGTCCCTTTTGCTTTACTGCTTCATTTTCTTTGATGATATTGTCCTTGCTTTGATAAGAATCTTTATTTTTACGTTGGTCCCCATTTGAGTATGAGATGATGGGTGGATGACGATTCATGATATGACTAGCTGTAGTGTTGATAGTATTTTCATCATAAGGATCCTTTGTGCCCCATATGTTGATGTTTTCTTTAGACAAGATTTATGCCAACATTGTGAAGGTGTTAACAATAACTAATCCTTTTCCTTGATAATGCAACCTTTGATCCATAGCCACTGAATATGACTTGTCATGAACACATGATATTGTTATGGGTTCCTTCTATTCAAGAATATGAACTATTTGATTTTATTCTATGAAATCATTATTTATTGATACTACTTCAAAAGATGTTGATGATGCACAATCACTGTAAGAATCAAGAATCTCAACCACTACTTGCCCTTGTGTGGGAATATCAAGAGTGGGAGATTCTTGTTTTGGATGAAGAATGTCTATAGGTCCATTAGAAAGAAACATCTGAGGGGTGATATTGAGGACATATTTGGAATTTAAATGGTTTGGAAGATGTCCCTTAGCTATTTGTGAAACTCTGAGGATAAGGGTTCTTGATCTTGACTTGATTCAAAGTAACTTTCGTTATCCTCAAGAGCCTCCTCTTGACATGATTGTTGGGTGGATGATATATCATCAATAAAAGACTCTTCACAATAATTTTTGGTTATGGGTGTAACAAGGGGTATTTCTATCTTGTTTGGAACTTCTTCAATATACCCAATCATTGAGTCATATGTGGGATATATATCACAATCTGATATATATTTAATGCCATTACGGTATGAAATATTGCTAGACAAAGTTGATGGGTTTGGATTTAAAAAAAAAAAAATCTTGATAAGTGTCTGATTCCTCATGTTGTGATGAATAAATATGTGCCACCATCATATCATGGGTATGGTTTATGTTATTTAAGGTTGATGCATTTCCCATTTTTTTATTTTGTATGATCATGCATAGGGTTTGCGTAAATTTTTAGATTCTCATTCCTAGATTCTTGATCAACATCAATGTATCCTTATTCAATAAGATATTCTAATACACATTTGAGTCTAAAACAATTTTGTGTGTTATGACCTTTGTATCGGTGAAATTCACAAAAATGGTCGTCTCTATAGCTATGAGATTTGACTTGTGGCTCTTGATAGTTTGAGAAATTTGGGAGTGTGATAATATTAGATTGTATCAATCTCTTCAACACATATTCCATAGGTTCCCCTAAGCGAGTGAATTGTCGATTAGGAGAAATTTTTGTTCTTTGTTGTCCACGTTGAGTGTTTGTAGTATTGGTTGTTGGTTGATTGTTTGGTGATGGCATGTATGGTTGTTGTGTGTTCATGGTTTTGGTGCTTTCTTGCCTAGGAGTAGTTAAGACCACCTTAGCATCAACAATACCATCACTAGTAATATTTTTGTTCTTGGCCCAAAAGTAGGGCTTATTGTTAAAACTAGTGGATGGGCAGTTGTCTCTATACGTTTGTGTGTTTCCCTGTGAGATTAGGGCTCTCTCGATGTTGAGGGCCCTAGGGAAAATCTCATCATAAGTGGTGATACACTACATCTTCAATTGAAATGATAGATTTGGATCACCATTCTCTATGATAATGCCCACTTGTTCGTCAGGAATGGTCCACTTGCTCTTACTAGCTCTTTGCATCCATCTTTGCAAGAAATTTGTGAAAGACTATCCTTTGTTTTGTTGGAGTGTGTTTAACTCTTCTAAGCTTACATCCATGTCAAGATTGAATGAGAAGTGGTCTATGAACCTATCAATTATTTCTTGGAATGTTTTGATGCCCGAAGGTAACTATGAAAACCAATCGATGGCTAGGCCTGTCAAACTTCATGGAAAGAGGCACATCAAGTAGGAATCATTATAGGCAACCTCCATAAACATGAAATTAAATTCTTTGATGTGATTCACAATATTATTCTCCCTTTGTATTTATCAAATTTAAGGACCTCAAAATCGAGAGGGAAAGGTAGCATGGCGATGTTTCTATTGAATGGGTATGGACATAAGTTTTGTTATGTATAGAGTTTCTTCATTTTTACCATTTAAATATCTTGCTTTTTTTGTGTAAGCACGTTGAGTTTTGATGCTACATCATCTTGCAGGTTTGGTGGAGGAACATATTGTGTGTATAGTGAGATGGTGGATGAAGTGTAAGTGGGATTTTGATATGATGGGGTGATATATGGTATGTATGGTGGGGTTTTATATTATGAAGGTGATGGTGGTAGAGGTGTATATGCTCCTAACGTATTTGGATTGATGATGTTTTTTGATTATAGTATAAACCTTGTTGTTGTTGGGTGTATTGTTGAGCTAGAAAGGTTTTCTATTGTGCTCGTTGTTGTTGTTATGCGAATAAGGCTTGTTGTTGTTGATGTTGTACGACTAAGGATTTTTGTTGTTGTTGTTGATGTTGTGCGACTAAGGCTTGTTGTTGAGCGGATAAGTCTACTTGTTGGGCTTGCAGTTTTTGTTGAGAAACTAAGGCTACTTGTTGGGCTTTTTGTTGTTGTAAGGCTTGTTGATAAGCCTATTGTGCTTGTTGTAAAGCTAGAGAATGTGCTTGCAATGTAGGATCATTTTGTTTTTGGGACATCTACGATGTGTTTTGAGTGTTTATGGTTTGAGTGGGTTGTCGGTTGATGATGGGAGGTTAGGGGTGACCTTGGTTTAACATTCCTTGTAAAATGGTGTATTGGGATGGAAGAATGTAAGTTTGAGTTTCCATTTGTGCATGATGTGGGGGACCAATGGTAAATATGCTGATGGTACCATTTGGTATTGCAATAACAATGTCACATTAGGACCTTGAAATTGATTTAAAGGGTTCCCTTGACTGATGGGTGTAGGGTTCCCTTGTTGTATTTGAGGTGGGACCAAGGTATTACCTTAGTGGATGGGATTTGAGACCAAGGTGTTGCTTTGATTTGGGTTGGTGATTGATGGATTAGATTTATTTTGTGAAACCAATGGGTTTGATGCACCAATGAGGTGGTTGGATGATGCCCCTTGTTATGTTAAGTGTTGATTTTGTGTAAGGGTATTGACATGCCCTTGTTAGTCTATTTGAGACACTTGGTTCACATTTCCTTATGTAAGGTTGGGCCTACTTGTGGTACTCGTGGTGATGGGTGAAGATGGTTGTGCTCGAAATGTTGAGGTTGTCATGGAGTCATGGAATGTAAGTGGTTTTCCAAATTTTGGTGTCCAACTTATGTTTTGGGGAAGGTTGGTATTTTGAAAATCATGAAGTTAGGGCCATAGTTACCTACATTAATTTTGGAAATTATGTATTTAGATATAAGCCAAAATATTTAGAAGTCTCTAAGGGTAGAATCCTTAGGACAAACATCAATATAAAGAATTTTCATAGGGTATTCATGATTAAAACAAAGGGTTTTAAATTTTGAGAAACTTGTTGATGTGTGTTTGAAATGTTTTGGAACCAAGCAAAGTATTTAACTGACTCAGAAGAATTTATAATCCTAGCTCAAGTGGTATGTTCTTTTGATGGGCTTGCCTCATGCCTTTCATAGTAGAAGAGACTATTTTACATGCAATTGAGGAAAGAGTGTAGAGGTATGTTAAGAATGAAGTCTTAACCTCTACACTTTAACCAAAATTAGACATGTCAAGTAACTTATTGAAATCCAAGTTCCAATGCACCACTTCAAATAACTCGTTGGATGGAAAATTTGGCCACTACAAACAAGATATTTTAATGACCATATTCATGATAAATTGGTGTCTATACATGCGGTGATTCATTCAATTAAGAGGCTCCCCAACCCTTAGAAATATCTAAGGATTTTTATGTATCACACAAATACTAAGGGAGACATTCATCGGTGTGTACGTTAGAATGTGTCAATTAAATTGAATATAAAATAGTACACCAATGAAACATTAGATTGAAGAAAACTAAATAAAATAAAGTAAATGCAAACTATAGACAACAACTTCTTCAAATTCGTTCCATTGTCCTCTATCTCCAATGATTCACTTCAAGATGTTTGCTCTTAGTTGTGCAAACAACAACTTATAGAATGACACTTGAGAGAATGAGATTATCAAAAATGCATATGCATGTAAAAGATTGAGCTTATTGAATTAAAATGCTATGAAATGCTTAAGATGAGACTATAATAACTACACATGAAAGTATGAGATTCAAGGTCCTTTTCCACTCATAAGAGGGTTTCATTTATAGATTTTTGAAGGTAGGAATTCGATTAGCCAAGATCGACGGTTGAGTTCAAACCTGTTAGAATGAACGGTGAGAGATCGAGAATTCGAAAAGAAGGTGGAATTCTGAGAGACAGAAAATGAAGAGACAATTGAAAGGTGTCTCTCATAATTAAATAAATAAATATTTAATTTTGTGTGAGATAAATATGAAAAGGCTTTAATTAAATATTGTAAATATTTAATTATGTGAGAAAAGAAAAAGCCTTTTAATTAAATATTAAGAATATTTAATTTTGTGAGAGAAGTGGGAATTTGGAAAATGATTTAATTAAATATTGAAAGTATTTAATTAAATGTGGAGGGAAGAATATCGTTTAAATTTAGAATTTAAACTTTGATAATTAATGTAAATAAATTATATAATCTATTTAATTAATTAAGAGAAAGGTAGCATTAATTAAATAAAATTATTTATTTAATTAAATTAGAAGAATTAGAAAAATGAACAATATAAAAAAAATAATTAAATTTATTTATATGTAGAAGACTCAAGAAACATTAATTAAATAATTCATATTTAATTAATTAACAGGTTCGATCGACCATGACCATTTTTAGATGCGTACATTTTGCCCCTCTTTGAAGTGATGTGTTTCACACATTGCTTCAAAAAATTTGCCCCTGACTTTGAAAAATTACTGATGATGCTATATGCCCCCTTGAGAGATAAATCACGTGATGAGAATGATTATGAGACTGATTTGGAAGATTTCAGATGATTTCGAAGAAAAATTGGCGATTTAACTCTCGAAATAGCACTTTTGCAGAGTAATAAATGCTATTTTTACCCCTTTAAAAGATGAAAAAGGTGAGAAGTCCCTTTTATTTGAATAGTAACCTTTGAGAAAATTTGGAGCTCTGAGAGAGATAAAAGCAATGTCGATCCCATATGAGCGCCACAGATTCAAGCGAGGTTGCCGTCATCAGAGACCACCTGCGTATGGACCTTCGGTAAGTCGATCCAAACCTCTCCGTTTAATTTTAATGCATTTTTGGATGCTTTTTCAAATTTTTTAAAATTTTAAAATTCTGTTTTAGCGCATGCAATAGGTCTTTTAGCACATATGATAGATAGTTTAGCGCATCCAAAGTGGTGCATAGGGATAAAACAATCGCGCATAGAGGCCAAATAATTGCGCATAGGTGATTTAGCGCATAGGATAGATAAAATGGCGCATCCATGAAACCTACCTGCGGATGATGATAGATTAGCGCATTAATGAACTGTTATAGCGCATATGCGTGATGAAATAACGCATCCATGAAATCGTGCATCCATAGACTATTTTAGTGCATCCATGGAGTAAAGTTGCGCATCCATGGTTTTAGCGCATTGATTGACTGTTTTAGCGCATCCATGGATTTTTGCCGAATTTCAATTTTTGAAGAAAAATTGATGCATGTTTGATGATTGTTGCTAGATTAGACAACATATTTTATGCTTTTGAATATCATCAATGGATAGATTTGATAAATTTTCCTTCGTGCTTGAAGAACAAATAGGTTTGATAGATTTTGCTTCCATGCGATATGAAAAACAAAATAGAGATGATAATTTGCTTTCCTGATTGAAAGTCAAATAGATTGAGTCACGATGGTTGTTAAATTTGTTTCCATGCGATATGAAAAACAAATAGTATGATAGATTTTCTTTCCTGTTTGAAAGTCAAATTAAGTCGTGATGACCGTTAAATTTGTTTCCATGCGATATGAAAAACAAACTAGATGTGATTTAAACTTGCTTGATGTACTGATTGATTGATGATATCCATTTGCTGATTGATTTTGCATGCTTGCATGATAATTTTGTAAAGGAGAATTTTAGCCTCCTTCAGATCAGAGAGAGATTTCCACAGACATGGGAGATGATTCCCCTACTGTCTCATGATGATTTGGGAGTGATAGACAAGTGTGTCTTGAGAGCTCTGTTGAGTATCATGTAGTATCGGGTCAACAGGGCACTGTTGATTGCCTTAGTAGAGTGGTGGCATAGCGAGCACAACACCTTCCACTTACCGACAGGAGAGATCATGGTGACCCTAGAGGATGTCTATAGGATTTTGGGTATTCCTGTGGTTGGAGAGCTTGTGATTTGTGATCACAAGGAGATTGGGGGTACAAATGCTTTGAGACGGGTCTTCCAGGATCCTCATGTCTACGGATATGAGATTCCCTAGAAGGAGATGATAGAGAGATATGCTCCACTGCCTTCGATTTTAGCAGGGATGATCGGTGGTTTCCTTTGTCCCAATTGCAGGTCAAAGGGACTCTCAGTTGGGTGGGGGAGGATCTTGGAGGACATGCTTCTCTACTGTACCAGATATGCATGGGGATCATGCATGCTTGCCCATCTGTACCATGACCTTCATTAGGTCATGTATACAGATGGGAAGAGTCTTTCCTGTGGGGTGACTCTTTTACAATTATTCGCATGGGAGCACTTCGTGACTACACGCCCTATTTTCAAGAGAAATCGCCCCATCGGATTCCCTTATGCTTATGCATATACAGGGCCCCTTTTCCATCCGAGGCTGGGCAAATTGGAGTACTGGCGACGAGTACTTGATGATTTGGACACGGTCATCTGGCGACCGTATGTGGATTGTGACCCATGGCAGGCAGACGACATAGAGTTTCCATATGTGACGAGGTCCAGATACTTGATTGGATGTACCCCCTTCATCATCGAGAGATTTCTAGGCCGAAGAGTTCTGAAGCAATTTGGATGGGTTCAGATGATGCCATAGGGGACGACACACTATGCCAGGTGCCAGGGATATGTACCAGAGTGGAGGCCAATTTTGACTATTGAGGTCGCTAGAGAGGAGTACTTTGAGTTGCAGCTGGATGATTGGACCATTCGACTAGAGGTCACAGATGTAGGGATGACGAATGACTATGTTGCATATTTCTATACACATCCCTTTCCTCGTTTCACTAGTCTAGATGAGCCTGCCCCATTGATGGGAGGTCCAGTTATCCAGGTAGGGTTACAGCAGCCACAGGGACATCCAGTAGCAGGGTAGCCACAGGATCAAGGGCAGGTATAGGTAGAGCAGGCCATAGATATTTGCGGGGTAGCCATGGAGGTAGATGATGAGACCTCCGAGTCCGAGGAGACAGATGAGGAGTCAGATGACTCAGATGATGGGGATGATGGGGGTGGTGGGAGACAGAGACTATTCTTTGACATTCCCTTCAGGACGAGGCCACAGACATCTAGAGCAGTAGGTCAGGCCAACACTTCAGCACCGCGGATCACCATCAGGGCTCCATCATAGAGACAGGTAGATGCCTTGCAGACTGAAGTTCAGACTCTTAGGAGTCAGCTAGCGTAGGAACAGGGGATCATCAGTCAGCTGCACGGATAGATAGCACAACCACCACCTCCTAAACCATAGATAGCTCAGCTTATGGCCGAGAGGGATAACTTCTGAGAGAGATGTGTACAGGTCGAGGGGGTAGCCGAGAGGCTATTGAGATTAGTGGAGAGCACCTCTATCGGAGAGGTTGTGGCAGAGGGATTAGAGACTGCTCGGGAGATCGAGTATTACAGGATGCGCTACTTTGAGGAAGTGCCACTTGAGTGGTGGATAGCCTTCACTCAGTTAGGTACTCGGACTCGGACTCACTCACGCAGTCACTCTAGGAGTGCGACCAGGAGTGTGGGTCAGTTGGTCAGATGAGAGATCAGAGCCTCTAGGAGCAAAGATCCAGCGAGACCTGCTACCTTCAACGGCAGTAGTAGCCATGATCCATAGCCAGATGCCCCTCAACAATGAGCATTTTGTTATACATATTGATGCCATTGTATGATATATCTTTTTGAAACATTTGATATCCTTGTATTCCTAGACATTTGTTTTGATGAGATCTATGATATGCAGTGGCTATTTGATTATGCACATGTGTTATGGATGATTTATGCACATGTTATGGATGTTTTGATTTTTTGTATGCTATGTCATGTATGATGATGATGCAAATGATGATATGATATGATTTAAAAATTTTCTTTTCTTTCATGATGTATGCAATGAATGCAAAATGCAAGATGTAAATGATTTTAGATGAGATTATGATTTATGATGATGATGTAATGATGTAATGAAAATGCACTCATGTGATGATCTTATGATAAATGATGTGAAAAATATGAATGCAATTTTTTTAATTTTATGAATGTGTGAAATATGCAGATGTATATGTTAATGAATGATGAATGATAACCATGCCTATGATGAAATGAATACCTATAATGCAATGATGGAAAATGACATGATAAGGAATATGATGATGATAATGAGATGTAACAAATGTCCAGTCTTACTCAACCATTGTTGAAAAAAGATATTTAAGAATGTGATCCACCCTCAAAAATCTATTTTAAAAAGAACCTCAAAATGCAAATGAATTATGCAACACTAAATGAAATAATGAATCATTCTCCTTGTTGCCATTTCCTGCTATGTTTAGTTATCATCATTGAGCCTTTTGATATGTCGAAATTTAGTACAAGCATCAAAGGGTATGTTAGCACCAATGATGACCTGAGTACTGCTTCCATAATGTTCAATGTAGCAAGTTAATACAAACATCGATGGTATAATTGAACCAAGATGACTTGAGTATTGCTTGCATAAACAGACAAAAGTTAATCAATTTCCTATGCAAATTCTGAAATATCATCAATGATCCATTGTAGAACATGTCCCATGACTAATTTGCACAATACTAATGATTAACTTACAGACAACAATCAAAGAAAAATCATACTTCTTCCTTGTGATTCTAGTTCAGTACATCGTTGAACCACTCCAAAGATATGATGTCATCAAATATCAAAACAACAATTTGCAACTTTTTCTTTAAGTTTTGTCATTCATTTTATTCAAATTAAGATCATCCAATTTGTTTTTAAATCATCTGTCAAGATAATCATGTAAGCTCAGAAACTATTGTTTCAGACATTCTGATGTTAGACACATGCTGCTGACTACCTCCTAGAAAAGCGAACTGCCCCCTAGTGACCTTGTACTCAGACTCTTGCTAGACACAACTATTGCGATGGCTAAACCTCAAATCATCAAGCCATGATGAGATCCTTGTTGTTTCAAGGAAAATGATGTGAATGCGATAGTGAGGTGTGTGCGATACTGATGCGAGGATGCATATGTAGAATGAATCTTAATAGATGAGAGAGCTAAATGAAATCACAAACAATGCCTGTTTGCCAGGTTTTCACTGTTTATTTTTATTGCACTTTTTCCTGATTTTATGATTTTTTTGTTATTACCAAGATGCCCGTTTGCCAGGTTTTCATCAAGGCAATGTTTTATTTTTTGATTTTTTTTTTCTTCAGGACTTTTTATATTGTTTTTGATTTTTTCAGGTGTAGAACCTTTTTAGATGAATGCTATTGATCGGATCTTCAAACAGGTCCCCTTCTACTGTTGACAACTGATATGCCCCTAATTTGTAGGCTACAATGATAATGAATGGGCCTAACCAGTTTGGTTCGAATTTACCTTTCTTTTCTCGATCTTGTTGATTTCGAGGGTTTTCTCTGAGGACCAAATCACCCACTTGAAAACTTCACGGTTTGACTCTGTGATTGTAGCTGCGAGACATGATTTGTTGATATCCCTTCAAGTGATTAACCGCAGTTTGACATCGTTCATCAAGCAGTTCTAACTCTTGCAACCTTGATACTCTATAGTCCTCATCATTGATTAGCCCTTTGAGTGATACTCGAAGTGAAAGAATCTCAACTTCAAGTGGCAAAATAGCTTCTGCTCCATAGACCAAAGCATAAGGAGTAGCTCCTGTCGGTGTGTGAATGCTTGTTTGATAGGCCCATAATGCTGGATTTAATTGGACATGCCAATCACGACCTGCTTCATTCACTATTTTATTCAAAATTTTTAGAATTGTTTTGTTTGAAGCTTCAGCTTGACCATTCCCCTGTGGATAATAAGGTGTGGAGTATCTATGTTGGATGTGAAATCTTTCACACAATTCATCAACATCTTGATTTTTAAAGGGTCTACCATTATCTGTGATGATGGAGTTAGGAATGCCATATTTGAAAATGCTATAATTCAAGATGAATGAAGAGATTTGTTTACCCGTAACAGTTGTTAAAGGAACAACTTCAATCCACTTAGTGAAATATTCAGTGGCTGTAATGTTAAATTTGTGTCCATTTGAAGATGATGGATGTATCTTGCCAACCAAGTCCAATCCCCATTGAGCGAAAGGACATGTTGTGGTAAAAGGTTGTAATTCCTGAGCATGAGCATGAATGAGATTCTCATGAATCTGACATTTTGCACATTTCTTCACAAAGGTGAAAAATTCTTTCTCCATAGTTGGCCAGCAGTATCCTAATCTTACAAGTTTCTTTGCTAAGGTTAGTCCACTTGAATGTGTCCCACAAATCCCACCATGTACCTCTTGTAAGGCTTTTTCTGATTCATTGCGTTCAAGACATCTAAGAAGGGTACCATCCGGACCACGCTGGTATAAGACATCAGCAATTAAGGTATAACAGGATGATTGACGAATGAAATTTCGTTTTTGATTCCTAGACAAACCTAAGGGTAAAGTAGTATCCTTCAAGTAAGTGTAGATTTGGCCATATAAGGAAGAGTTAGAACTTGTTAGATGGAAAATGATTTGTGTTTTAGGATTGTCATGGGCAGGAGAAAACAATTGTTCCACTAGGAAATTGTACCATTTTTGATTTTCTGACAATTGGAGTAGAGAGGCAATTGTAGCCACGGTGTCTGCTGCTTTGTTGTCAATGCGTGGAATTTGTTCGAACTGGATATTAACAAAGTATTTCTTGAGATTGTCCACCATTCTTTTGTAAGGTATAAATTTTTCATCTTTAGTGTGGTATTCATCATTGATTTGATTTATGACAAGTTGCGAGTTGCTGAAAACTCGAAGTTCTGTGATTTTCCAATTTACTACAATTTTCATACCGATTATCAATGCCTCATATTCAGCTATATTGTTTGTGCAAGGAAACATTAGCCGATAAGACTTTGGAATTGTATGTCCTTGAGGTGTAATGAAAAGAATTCTTGCTCCTGAACCATGTTGAGTGTAGGAACCATCAAAATAAAGTGACCATGATTGTTGGATTTCTGCTGTGAAAATATCGGCATCAGGAAAATCAACATGTATTGGATGTTCTGCTGGCATCGATGCTTCTGCTAATTGATCTGCAATTACTTGTCCTTTTATAGCTTTTTGATCCACATACTGAATATCAAACTCGCTTAAGATCATAACCCATTTAGCCAACCTGCCAGTTAAGGTTGCCTTGCTTAGAAGATACTTGAGTGGGTCAATCTTAGCCACAAGCTTTACTATATGAGTCAACATGTAGTGTCATAATTTTTGAGAAGTGAACACCACTGCTAAACAAGCTTTTTCAATGAAGGTGTAATTTAGCTCGTGACTTGTTAGAGTTCTGCTGATGTAATAAATGGCTCGTTCTTTTCCTGAGTAATCTTTCTGTGCCAATAATGCTCCTAAAGATACTTCTATGGTAGCAATATATAATATGAGAGGCGCACCCTATATTGGTGGATTCATGAGGTACTGCTTTATTTTATTAAAGACTGCTTCACATTTGTTGTCCCATTCGAATGAAACATTCTTGTGCAAGAGATGTGTCAATGGTAAACTCTTATCTACCAATTGCACAATGAATCTACGAATGGATTGTAACCGTCCCTGTAAAGAGCGTAGTTGACTGATGTTCCTTGGTGGTGGCATATCAAGGATTGCTTGTACTTTAGCTGGATCCACTTCAATTCCCTTTTCTGACAAAATGTATACTATTAACTTTTAATATTTTACTCCAAAGATGCATTTCTTAGGATTAAGTCGTACTTTGAATTGTTCCATTCTTTTGAAAATTTTAGACAAGATATCGATGTGTCCTTTTCTAGTGTTAGAGTTGGCAAGAAGGTCATCAACATAATCCTCCATAAATGTATGCATCATGTAGTGAAAAATTGTTGTCATTGCTCATTGGTAGGTAGCTCCTGCATTTTTCAATCCAAATGGCATTACGTTCCAACAATATGTACCCAAGGACATGTGAATGCCGTTTTATCCTGATCTTCTGCTGCAATCTTTATTTGGTTGTATCCTGAGAATCCATCCATCAATGAGTACATTGCATGTCCAGTAGTTAAATCCACAATCATATCAATGTTTGGTAAAGGAAAGTCATCTTTAGGACATGCTTTGTTCAAATCCCTAAAATCCGTGCAAATTTTGATCCTTCTGTCTGGCTTTGAAATAGGCACAATATTGGAATTCCATTCTGCATAATCTATGGATCGGATGAATCCAACGTCTAAAAGTTTCTTTAGTTCCTCTTTAACCAACAACGCGACATGTGGATGCATTTTTCTGAGTTTCTGTTTTATAGGCCTTGCCCCTGGTGTAATAGATAGATGATGCATGATGAGATCCGGATCCAATCCAGGCATATCTGCGCAGGACCATGCAAAACTGATTTGATTATCTTTGAGAAATTATGTGAATTTAGGTACTTCTTCATCTATAAGAGATGCAGCCAATTGCAAAACTTTAGGCTTTTCCGTGGTACCTATATTGAGTGCCTCCGTTGGTTTGATCAAAATGGAAGATCTTTCCTGATAGTACTCTGGAAGAGTTTCAAGTTTCCCATCCTCTGGCGCCTTTGAAAGGTTTTCACCATTGGATACGCTTTTTATTTTTCTCTTTTCTTGATCTAATACTGCCTTTGTTAGGTTTTCACCATTAGATCTTTCTTTCATTTTTCTTTTTTCTTGACCTAATACTGCCTTTGTTAGGTTTTCACCATTAGGTCTTTCTTTTATGTTATTTATTTCATAGCTGAGAAACTTGGCACTTTCCTGTCGAAAACTCTAATCTGGTGATTCCCCGGTGGAACTTGTTTCAGGATGGGATGAGTAAAGAAAGTTTATTATGGTTTCATCATTTGGAAAAGTTGGAACATCAATGGATGCAATTTGTTCCCAATCAATGAGTTCAGGATGAACCAAAGGTAATGGATCATTAGGATGAGTAAAGTCATTGGTTGTGAGGGTCATGATGTTATTGTCAACGTTATCATGGGAGAAGTCTAAGATGATATCCTCCTCAAAATGATCTATCTTGCTTTGAATCCAATTGGTCTCACTAGAGTCATGATCGCTTTGTACGACATATTCAAACAGAGGTCTTGAGATTTCTCCTTGTAAGAATGTAGGTGAGAATTTGTGTATCACATCCACTCTTTTCTCTGAGACACAAGTATCATATGAGAAGTCATCCCATTCGTATTTGTTTGAGTCTATTTCAGAATTATCCGCTTGAATTCTCAGAATTGATTCAATTAACTCCTCCTTAGATGACCTTTGTGTTACTTTTTCATTAGTATCTTCACCATATCCCAACCCAGTCTTATCTTTTGGGTGCATTGTTTTTAATTGGACAGGTTCAATAATACCTTCTTTTCTCTTACCTAGAGGGCCATTTCCTTCATAACCCATCTGTTGCATGATAGCATAACCCTTTCCATATTGTTGTGTGGGTATCTTGATATGCTGTACGAATTCTTCTTCATCTTTATAGAGCCAATCAAGAATAGCTCTGTCTTCCCCTTCAATTTCTTTGATAAACATCCCATTAAACTTGGTGATGGGGGTTGAAGTTGAGGCTAAAACTATTGTAGCTTGTGGTGTAGATGTTGACGGCTGACCATGAGATCTTGGTGATAAGGGTAGATTAGAGAGAGATAAAGAAGATTCTCCTACCCGATTATCTTTTAATTCTAGCTTGCTGCCAAAATTGCTTATCATTTCTTGCACTTGTTCTTTTTTTTGGAGGTAGAGATAGCCAAAGCCTCTCTATTATGTGGGACAAATGTGTCTTGAGTCGCTCTTAGATTAGAACAAGTTTGATTGCTATTGTGATCAGCGGGTATGGTTACTTCCTGTCCATGATATGGAAACTTCAAACATTGGTGATAAGTAGATGGAACTGCTTGCATGTCATGGATCCATGGACGACCTAATAATATGTTGTAGGTTAGATCCCGATCGAGAACTTGACAAAAAGTATTCTTCACAACAGGTCCCACTCTGATTGGTAACATGATAAGACCTTTTGAAGTTCTTTCCTCATCATCATAGGCCTTGATTGTAATTTTCCTCCGTGGGTCTATAGAGTCAGCTGAATATCCCAAAGCTAGGACCAATTTTAAAGTGCAAATATTTAATCCAACTCCCCCATCTATAAGGACACGTCTAATGCGGGCTTTGTGAACCATGACTTCTAAATATAGTGATGAATTATGCAGATGGGTTATGGATGAATCATCTCTTTCAGAAAAAGATAAACATGTGTTGGAGGACAAGTGTCCCACCATGGCTTGAAATTTATCGGTATCTAGATCAAGAGATACAGTTGTATCAATGAGAGCCTTTTCCAGGATATCCTTATGTGCAGGTGATAACTTTAAAAGCTCCGAGATAGAAATTTGGGCTGACGTTTTTCGTAATTGTTCAACCAAATTGTATTGACCTGGAGGGGGAATTTCTGCTTTAGATGAGCTGCCTTTGACAATGATCTTGGCTTGTCCCCTTGTGGTAACATTGACCTCTCGATATTCTAGCTTACCTTTGATTCAGATAACATTGGTTTGAGGGTCATTAGTATAGATATGATTGATAACAATGTCTTGGATGTTATTAACATTCTTTCCCTTATCATTCGAGGACTCCTCTTTGTGATAATTAGGGAGTGGATTTTTAAATGTTTGATTATCATTATTGACATTGTGTCCCTCAACTATGATGGTATGATTATCAATCAAATCTTGAACAATATTCTTTAACCCTTGGCAACTGTTTGTCTTATGACCTTTGCATCTATGATAATCACAGAAGTGTGAGTCATTCCATGATGGTGGTTTAACTCAAGGTTCATGTCTCTTTGTGGTGGCAATGTAATAACGTTTTGATTCAATAATTCTTTGAGAATGGATTCCAAAGATTGGCCCAAGGGAGTGAAACTTCGTCGACTTGAAAAATATGATGGTCTGGGCGCATTTGAATTTTGATTATTGCCAAAATTATTTCCATGAGTGTTATTTGTGTTTCCTTGATTAGAAACATTGCCTTGGGTGCTAGAATTTCCGGTATTATGGTTACGTTGAACACTTGACACATTAAGAACGACGGGCTTCATATTCACGTTGTTAGCACCTACTACCCCATCATTTCCAACATTTTTATTTCGAGTCCAAAATCTTGACTTGTCATTGTTGTTACTATGGTTGTTGTTGTTGTTGAATGAATTTGAACCTTCTTTATCAACTTTTAAAACTCCACGCTTGATCAATGCACCTTCAATAGTAATCACGTTTTCAATCAATTTTTCAAATGATGGAGGACAATGAAGGTTTAGTCTATAACTCATTTCTTGATTAAGACTATCGATGAATATCTCCATCTTTTCCTTTTTAGGAATAGGATGAGAATACCTAGCAAACGTTCTTCTCCATCTTTGCAAAAATGTAGTGAAAGATTCCCCTACTTTTTGTTTTATCTTACAAAGATCAAGCATGGTTATCTGATGTTGGATGTTGTAAGAGTATTGCGATATGAATTTATTTATCAATTCGTCAAAAGTTCTAATGGGGGGAGTGATCTTTGAAAGCCACTCCATGGATTGTCCACCCAGACTTCGTGGAAACAATCGCATTAAGTAGATGTCTTCATGGGCGAATTCCAAGCTCATATTTCAGAAATCCCTTACATGCTCAATGGGGTCAGTTTTCCCATTATACCTATCAAACTTAGGGATTTCGCAATGCTTTGGAAAAGGTATCATTCAAATATTTCTATTGAATGGATAGGGACATATTTCTTCCAAAACATACTTCTTTGGTGCTCCTCCTTGCATTTATTTTATTTGTCCTTGTAATTCTTTAATCTATTGAGTAAGGGCACTAAAATCGTTAAGAGGTGTTTTAGGATTCTCTTTAATCCCTTCCATGTCAAAATTGATAGGTAATTTGGCTCCTTGAATAGCTAAAGAAAGGAAGTACCTTTCTTTGTTTCTTTCTAAAATCTTTTTCATAAGAGTATGGAATTGAGGATCCTGTTTTGCTTCTTGAAGCTTTTCTTCCATTACTTCTTCAGTATTTGGAGTGTTAAAGAGGTTTTCCTCCCTCTCATTATTATCACCCATTTTGCTTACTATACTTTCCTCTTTTTCTATGTGCTTTCGAGACCTCCTGGTAACAAGCATAAGCTTTACTCAAATCCTACTAACTTTGATCAAAGGAATGAAATAGTGCAATGGTGATGAAAGTCAGGATAGAATGAAGATTCTATGACTTAAAAGATTTTTAATCTTTAGTTCGCGATTCCCTAAGTGAAAGGATGGAAATCCTGTTTACGGGAATTAAACCAAAGATTGAAAAATAAAGGTGATTTTGCACTTTGTGAAATTTGATCTTAGCTTCGTAGATAGATGAATTTAATGGATGCCTAAATGTGTTTGAGTTCTCTATTGCAGAATTTTGATTTGGATGAGTAGTATATGCGATTGCAATTTGGTGAAAATAAGAAGGATGACTACGCCTTGATTTCTGAAAATCCAAAAAATCACCTGAGCTTCGAAAAACAGATGCGCCAAAATAGAGCACAGATGCGTCGAAACAGTGCACATATGCGCTAAAACAGAGCAGAGATGCGCTGAAACAGAGCACAGATGCACTGAAACAAAGCACAAATGCGCTAAAACAAAGCACATATGCGCTAAAATAGAAACTGGATGTGCTAAGACAGAGACCAAATGCGCTAAAACAAAGACTGAATGCGCTAAGACAAAGACCAAATGCGCTAAAACAGAGACCAAATGCACTAAAACAGAGACCGGATGCGCTAAAATAGAGACCGAATGCGCTAAAATAGCTCTGAGACCGACATGTTTTGACAGTTTGATAAAATTCTCTTGTTTTGGATGATCTTAATCTGATTTAAATGTGAAAAACACAACATAGAAGCATACAATTGTTTTGTTAATCCTAAAATCTAAACAAAGAGTGTATGTTCTTGATATTTCCATAGGTTTTTGAACAATATAAACACATCAGTTAGACTCACTCTTAATTTGTCAAATAGGTCATCAAAGTAATCACAACCCACGTCTTAAAATCGCGTCGACTCACACAGCCTTGTCACCCCCTAGAGGGTGCCCATGTTTTTGTCTTTTCCAGGTGCGTACTCAAAGTGACGGAAGTGGATACTGAATCCCTTGAGCAAACAATTCGTGGCGACTATATGGTGAGTGTCTTGGGGGAAGATTCTTCCCTCCCCTTGCACTGTGATTAAAATGATGTTTGGATACTGACACGGCTGGCTTTCTACACTATGGTTCATAGTAAGGGTATCCGTTCAGTGTGGCAAATAGATATACTCCCTCGAGAGACCTCCCAACCTTTAGAACAAAGGTTTTGGGGATGGTTATCCTGCGCACTACTGTCAAGTTGGACTTTCATCAATAACTTGCTTTTGATTAAAGTGGGTTGGAAACCTTGGCTTTAGGTGTTCCCACTTAGGTCGTTCCCATAGGGTGAGTAATTTTTCCCACTACTACAGGCCTTCTTAAGGATGTAATAAAGCATTAAATTGCGGAAAATAAAAGGTAAGTCTGGTATTTTGATCTCCTAGTTAAGGGGAGAGCATAGACCTATTACCCACAATCACAACAAGCAAATAATGGTTCAATTTTAAATCCCGAATTGATAAATTTTCTATTCTAAGTGAAGATGTTGCTTCACTAAAAGCATGGAGTTCATTTTAACCAAAAGAAAATATGTTTGGTGACTATCCTAGGATTGGTTAATTCAAATTTAAGTGTCTACCCTAGGATTGATTCATTCTGTTAAAAATAGCATTAGAAAAATTCTATCCGTGGATTGCATCGGAATCAGAATTTAAATTTTTACAAATGTATGCGCTAAAAAAGAAGCTGTATGTGCTAGAACAGGTTATGTATGTGCCAAAACAGGTAACGTATGCATTGAAAGATCTCGTAGATGTGTCAAAATAGTTGCCAAATGCACCGAAAGGGTCCTCAGGGATGCGCCGAAACATGGTGTCTATGTGTTGAAAGAGGTCACGTATGTGCTGGAACAGGTCATGTATGCGCTAGAACAGTCATCGTATGCGTTGAAACAGGCTTCGTATGCGCTGAACCGAGACTCGTATGCGCTAAACCGCAATTTTTGTCCGTCACCTGCCAGAAAAATCTGCAAAAATAGAAATTAAATGCGGGGCTTGGCCCCATGGTGGGTGCCAAAAATGTGTACGTTAGAATGTGTCAATTAAATTGAATATAAACTAGTACACCAATGAAACATTAGATTGAAGAAAACTAAATAAAATAAAGTAAATGCAAACTCTAGACAACAACTTCTTCAAATTCGTTCTATTGTCCTCTATCTCCAAGGATTCGCTTCAAGATGTTTGCTCTCAGTAGTGCAAACAACAGCTTATATAATGGCACTTGAGAGAATGAGATTATAAAAAATGCATATGCATGTAAAAAATTGAGCTTATTGAATTAAAATGCTATGAAATGCTTAAGATGTGACTATAATAACTATGCATGAAAGTATGAGATTCGAGGTCCTTTTCCACTCATAAGAGGGCTGTATTTATAGATTTTGGAAGGTAGGAATTCGATTAGCCAAGATCGATGGTCGAGTTCAAACCTATTAGAATGAACGGTGAGAGATCGAGAATTCGAAAAGAAGGTGGAATTCTGAGAGACAGAAAATGAAGAGACAATTGAAAGGTGTCTCTCATAATTAAATAAATAAATATTTAATTATGTGTGAGATAAATATGAAAAGGCTTTAATTAAATATTGTAAATATTTAATTATGTGAGAAAAGAAAAATCCTTTCAATTAAATATTAAGAATATTTAATTTTGTGAGAGAAGTGGGAATTTGGAAAATGATTTAATTAAATATTGAAAGTATTTAATTAAATGTGGAGGGAAGAATATCGTTTAAATTTAGAATTTAAACTTTGATAATTAATGTAAATAAATTGTAAAATCTATTTAATTAATTAAGAGAAAGGTAGCATTAATTAAATAAACTTATTTATTTAATTAAATTAGAAGAATTAGAAAAATGAACAATATAAAAAAAATAATTAAATTTATTTATATGTAGAAGACTTAAGAAACATTAATTAAATAATTCATATTTAATTAATTAATAGGTTCGATCGACCGTGACCATTTTTAGATGCGTACAATCGGTATAAAGCATCCACACCAACTAGTTAATAAATTTCATCACACCAATTGTTTATATAGTGAATCAAAATGAAAGTACGGCTTGGTTCATTCCCTCTTACAAGTTGGGAGGAAGGCCCTTTAAAGGTAACATAGATTAGGAAGCTTAAAATTATTTTCATCACACAAGGTTTCCAAAAAAGCGTAAGGGGAGAGGATAGGCACTTTCAAGAAGAAAAGTATACTTGTGTGTTTCCCTTCACCCAAGATCGTACGAAGTGCAAGGGGAGAGGATACACACAAGAAAATAAAACACACATTCATTTTAATCTTGACAAGCATAATGAGTTCATTTTAAGCATAAAATTGAAGTGTTGGGATTGTTCAATTTTAAACTAATATTGCAAAATGAGGATATGTGGGTCCAATTTTAACCAACTTTGAACGCAAATTTTAAATGAAATGGAAGTTTAGTTGTCCTAAAACATAAATAAAATCAACATGATGGGTTATAATTGTCCCATAAGTGTAAAAAAACTTTTACATTAACTATAACTAAGAAAAACCAAAAATCAAAATTTTCATTTTTTTTTTTTGGTTTTTTCTATGTTGTAGTAAATCACATTTTCGAAGGCCCTGAGAGCGGAATTTGGGTTTGAAAGTCATGTCGGTATTAAAAATAAATTGTTAAAGGCACTATTTTTTAGGGGTTGAATTAGTACTCTTGGAGACCTTTCCAACGGTGCAAACAGATTCGAATTTCGAGCAATGAGTAGAAAGTTATGACCCCAACAAGTTGGGGTAAATAATTTCCTAGTTTTTTCCCAAATATGCAAATAGTTAGCCTCAAAAATAAAAACTAGTTGTCAATGACATGTTAGAGAGCACATGAAATCAAAAATTTAAAATACATGTCAAAATTAGGTCTTTGTTTTTTTTACTAGTAAAAAGCATCGTTGAATTTCATCAAGTGCGTCGCCATATCAGAAGTGCATCGCTATATTGAAAAATTAAATGCATTTATCTACAACAAACAGTGACATAAATAATGTCACCATATCAAATGTGTTTCTATAATAAAATTCATAATGCGAATGAAAATTAGTTGAACATCGCTATTTTAATTATGCGATGACAAAATTAAATCAAGTGTCACTAAATTAATTGTGCATCGCTAAAATCAAACCAAGTGTGTCATTGTATAGCGATGCATCCCAGATGCGTTGCTGAATTTGATCAAGTGTGTTGTTGAACCTGAAAACACAAGAAAATGAGAATCTAAAGAGAAATTCGTCAGATTCGATTAGTACTGCCCTCCTTCTAGTGTCAAAATATGATCAATGACATAGTATAGGTTAACTATACTTGATCCATATGGATTTGAGGCATATTTAATCCACTAAGCATCAATCCCAATAAGATATTGAATGTAAACAAAGGAAAGAAGCCATTAAGACAAACATGCTAAAACATGAAAGCTTGACAAGCATCTACTCTAAGACATTGAATCTTATCCTATTGGGGGAGTGGTGTCACATTGATGTGGAATGTCAACCCTATCAATCCCTTGATTAATATGAGCCTTTCCAATCAATTTTATTGATTAAAATCAATGGAAACTGATGAAATATGATCAAAATATGGATGCAAAAGCTATATTAACATGATAAAGATGAATGGTAAATTCTAAATGCTTGATGGTAATGATGCAATCTATGCTAAATGGAGTTGAAGTTCAAAGTTTGAAGCCATTAATGCAACTTAAACTAAAATGGAAGCCATTAATGGATTATTTAAGCTACTATGATCAAGATTTAAACTAAAAAATACTAAATATATGCTAAATATGGATACAAGATGAGAGTGATTTTCAATAGCATAAGTTTTCTTTAAAAAGGTGGATCCCTATTCAACAGATGCAAGGTCTATTTATAGAATAGGAAAAAAGAAACCGATGGTGAAGATTGAAAGAATCAATCAATGGTCAAGATGGAAAGAAGATGGAGGCATGGATCATGGATTCCCACCAAGGGTTGAGAAGTCAAGTTGATATTTAATCAAGGGCTCAAAATCATGCAAGGAAGCACACTTTCAAAGCTTTCTCAAGAAGTTTGTTGAAATTTTGTTACAAAGAATAATATTCCCTTTTTTGAATGAGTGTAAAGGGAAAATATTCTCAAAGAATATTCTCATGCAAGTGGATGAGGAAAATTAGCATTTAGCAAATTAAAACAAAGTTTTAATGTGCAAAGGGAAGGGATATTTCATAGGAATATTCCCTTTTGGAGGAATTTAAGATTTAGCATTAAATATTAATTTTATTTAATGAAAGTGGTGGGATTATGATATTTAATTAAATAAATAGGATAACTAAGATCTATTTAATTAAATAAGAAGAAATAATAAAGCTAATCAAATAATTTGCATTATTTTATTAGATAGGATGAAAGGTGAATGTAAAAGATAGTGAATTAACCCAATTAGATCAATTATGTTAATAGATGAACATAAGGAATTTGATTAATTAACTAGGTTAATTTAATCAAACAAGCTAAAAGAGGATGGGTTTCAAGATGAAATGATGTTAGTATATTGGATTCAAGTGTGTAATACCACTCAAGACATTTTTAAGTGTCTACACTAACATATTTACTAAGGATCTTCCTAAGGATAATTTTGAGTATCTTCGGGAGTTGGGGATTATTTCCCCTCATTCTTTGAAATAGATGCATATGGAGATGCATCAGTCCAATTTTTCTATGGATTCATCTCTTATTTGGACTGATGTTGGTTTCTACCTCTTGGGGGGAGTAGGTAGTGTCATGTGTTGTCATTGTGCAGAGTTGCTGATTTGGTTGGGTGTAACCCTAAGGACGAGTATTCAAAGAAAGTATCTTGGTTCAGTGTCAAAGGGGGAGAATAATGCACAATAGTTTATCCTTTGTCATTGATGTTGAAAAGGTGGAGAAAGAATCATGTGAAATTTTTATCTACACAAGGGATAGAAAATAAAATCATGAGAAAGTGTGTTTATAGTTGTTGTTGTCTTTGATGTTTTTTCACATCATGTGTTTCCATCAATGAAAAATGGGGAGATTGTTGCAATTATGAAGGTGTTTTCATTTATTTCAACAATCTAGTGTTTTCATTGATGTCAACAATGTGTTGATGAATATTTTTTCATGATCAAGATGTCGAGGATATTGAGAAAATTATGAAAAAGAGGGAAACGGGTTGTTGTAGGTTGTGCATGTATAGTTGAGATATTGAGGAAGTGGTGTGAGTACATGGAGCTATATTTGTTTTTTTAGTGTCTAGAGATGTGTTGGAATGATGTAATGTGATAAGATGGTGTCTCTAGTACTTGGTTTCCAAGTGCTTTTAAGAAAAATTGATAAACAAAGAAAATAGTGTTGTGCAAGTGTTTAGAACATGCTCCAATATGTGCTTTGCATTTATTCTATGTTGATGCTATTCCTATGTGGATCTAACATGTTTTCCAAGGTTGTCAGTAGTTTCTATATCCAAAATTTGAGTTTTTAGATCACTGTGCAAAGTGAGATATGTTCACTAGTGTGTGAACTAGATTTTGTGTGGTGTTTGCTGTGGTCTGGGAGAGATTTATTTGCTCCACATTTCTCTGTAGTTTGGTTTATTTTTGTGTGAATATAGGAAGTTTATTATGATTTTTTATATCTTTCCAAATTCATGTTTGTTCTTGATTTGGTGAAGTACAGTGTGTGTTTCATGGGTCAGTGTGCATATGAGGTTAATTGGATGTTTTGGGTTGAAGTATTTCCATGATGTGAGTTTGGATGAATTATTTTCTGGATCTTAGGTGGTTCATGGATTTTTCTAGATCATGTAAAATATATTTGTGTGGTATGTGTGTTGTCTTGATCAAATGGGAAGCGTGCATTTAATAGTTTTGTAGTGTTTAGCGTGGGTAACGATTGACCTAGTGTTAACAATACATATGAAGCCTTTCAAAGTTTGTGGAAGCATATTGATGTGTGTTAGGATAAATTTGGGTCCTAACTAAGGATTTATATGGGTCGCCTTCATTCCTATCCACCATAGAAATGTTTGGGTTCTGACCAAATTTGAAATTTGAAATGTAAATGATG
Organism: Sequoiadendron giganteum; assembly: GCA_007115665.2. Lineage (NCBI taxonomy): Eukaryota > Viridiplantae > Streptophyta > Pinopsida > Cupressales > Cupressaceae > Sequoiadendron > Sequoiadendron giganteum. The sequence goes on along the minus strand of CM021107.1, from coordinate 430,673,957 downwards.
TCTTTTCAACCTTGGAGAAAGTTTTCAAGGTTGAGGATATATACATAAGAGTGGAATTGTTGGAAGATCCTCAAATGGATGTGAGATAGATGCAAGTGATAAATTTGGTGCAAATTACAAAAGTATAGATGCAAATTTGAGCAGAGCATTGTGAACTAAAAGTGTCGGACTTCTGAAGGTAGCGAGCTGAAGGCATCTACAATCTTTCAAACAATGATGTAGAAACTTGTTGGAGTAATTATGGTGGATTACTTATTGCATTGATATATTTTTCTCTATGTAACATTTCTCTTCTATTTTATTTTCATATTCTAAGTAGTGAGCTTTGGGTGTGAGCCCTATTGGAGAGTGTGTCCTATTCTAGCAGTGAGCCCTTGTACTAATTTTAAAATTACTTATATTGTGATCTAATCCTCACCATTTTTTTTCCTTATTAGGTTTTCCATATAAATCTGGTGTTCTCTTATGTATGGTATTGTTATTTCAATTTCTGTTATATGCATTTCATGATTAATCACTTTAACAAAATGAGAATTTAATAAATGCTTGTGGATCTGATTACTATTGAGGGTTTTGATTTTTTAATTTGATACAAATGATTCACCCTCCATCTTATTTATCTTGTTCATTCAACAATAGGTACCAATAATCTGAAGACCATTGAGAAAATGAAAATAGCTCACCTCTAGAAATAGGAATGTAAGAGTGTCTATATGGTAAGTGCTCCATTTCAATGAAATGCATGAGTAACCAACTATTGCATTTGCCTAGTACATAAGAACAAAAAATAGATACATAGATCACCCCAAAACAAAACCAAGGGAGCATTAACACCAATAGTAGAAACCCCTTCATAATGTAGAAAAGGGAGAGCAATGATGTTTCCATTGAAACTGTGTTGACAAGTAGTGCATGAAGGAGAGCCAAGAAAATTTGAACATGCACAAAAGAGTACCTATAGAATATGAGAAAATATTGAAAATACATGTGGAATAGCCAAAAAGAAGTCATCCCACATGAACAAAAAATTATAGGAGCTGAAATGTCCAAGTAATTTATGAAAATGTGAAAAAAAATAATGAATAAAATATACTGGAGCAAAATCTAGAGAAATGCATGGATAGCTATGAAGACCCTAAAAGACCTTTCCAACATTGCAAGAATAGTGAAAAATAGAGAAATTGGTCAAAATTTGTGAGGTTGGGAGTGAAAACAACATCTCTAAATTTGATAGGTTGTAGAATGCACAAATAATAAAATGTGATGATGAGACCGACACCACTAGAAAGTATGCAGAACCAAATTTTTGACGATATCTTGTTTGCCAAATTTTGATATTGTATGACTATTATGGAAAAAAATATTCTTTAGGGCACAAAGGGGGCTAGGAAGGGGCTTGCACATTCATGCCGCTGATGATATAATATTCTAGGAAATATTCTCTTTCTTTGGTAAAAAGTGTGACTGTTGAAAAAATTATTTCCTTGACAGATTGCCTATGGTAGTCGACATACTATAGTATAATAAAATATTTAGGAGAATATTATCCTTGTTGCAAAAAGGTCACCAAAAAATGAAAAGGCATTGCTAGAAAGTTGTATAGTTGTCAAGCGATCATTTTGTGGTGGTTTTAAAATATAGACGACTTTCGAGTCGTAGGTGGCCTGGCTGTAATAGCTGGGGAGATGCAAGTGACAATTGACCTCCCATAAGCCACTAAGAACTTATAATAGTTCTAGCACTATTAAAATCACAACGCTTAAAAGAAACTTAGATTTTATTAAATTTTTTTACTTTCATTGTATAGTACAACACTTGGGGGGCCGTATGACCTCCCAATGAATTTTTTTTTTGCCTTAGAAGCTCTTGACACTAAATATGAGAATATTTATAGTCAAAATTTATTTTTTTGAACTCTTGAAAGAAATGATGAGCTCCATTTTCCTCGAACACACATAATAAAAGTTCAATTTTAAAACCCACTAAAAGTATGAAGATTCTAGATTTGACGCTCCTATGACTCTAGTTGAAGAAAAATCTCAAAATTCAAGAAGGGATTTGTTGAATCCATACTTTGATACCATGTTGAAATTGTGAAAAAATACACAAAGTAGGATCAAACAAAAAACTAGAACTCCTTCCACACAAGAGAGTTGCAAATTATGATTTTATATTTCCTCAAAAAGAAAAACTTACAAAATTATTGAATTGTGCGTGTTGCTAATAATACAATGAAGGAGAGTGCTTATAAGAAAAACCCTAAATGAGAAAGAGATTAGATCATGACAAGTGTCATCATCCTATGCGATGAGACATAATGATCTAATAATAGCTCAATCTAATAAAAGAAAAAACACTCTTAGATTTAGCTTAAGCGCATAAGTGAAATTAGCTTAATAATGAATTAAATATTAATTAATTATTAGCTAATAAATAATTACTTTTACAATTTACAACCTTAAACTATGATAAATATAGTTTAGCTTCTTCTAAATTATATTTTTGACAAAGAGGAGCTTTACCCACCCAAAATATAACCAAACAAGAGCCTTTTGATGATTCCTAATGTTCCAAGAAAGTTAGTCTTGAATTATCCCTTTAGAAAAAATCATTAATTTCTACATTGCTAAATCTTCACAAGGAGCACTTGAAAATATAGAGGTTGTGTTCACATTACCCAAATATTTTAATCTAAGTAAGTTGCTCCAAAAATAAGTAGGTTCATTAAGCAATTTCCAAGTTAATTGTGCCCTCAGTGTGAAGTTTTCCAAAAGTAGATTTTTGACTTAAACCTCCTTGCTCCTTAAACTAAAAACTAAATCCCATTTGACAAGTGAGAAATTTCTCTCAATACCTAAGTCCTATGGACATACATTTGACCTATCTTATAAATATCATAAAAAATATTCTTAGAAAGAGCTAACTTGACTTTATCACCAATAATATTCCAAAATCATTAGAAAAATAGTAGGAAAACTATTAGGGAATAACATAACATCCCACTTTAATGCTATAACCACACTTATCACTTCTTCTATGGAAAATATAAATATAAAAGAGAATGCATCCTCCTTCTATATCAACTTGATAATGCAATCCAAAATTTTGGGATCATAAATGCCTTTCCCTATCATCCCCCCTTAAGAGGTTAGATAAAAAGTACACCACACAGTGTTTTATTGAATCTCTACAAGTAAAATTTTAGTAATTTAAATTTTCATCAACCCATAGCATATTTAATGTAATATAATTTTAACTTTAGTTTAATTTTTTTTTCATAGGTGTAAGCTCATTGGGATTTTTGTTGAAACCTAATCAAGCATCACTATTCAAATACTTGATCTCCAAAAACCAAGAATCTCTAACCTCACCTAATTCAAATCACTACCAAAATTATCACTACATAATACCTATAGAATCCAAGAGCTTCTCATGACATCATGATTTGCATCTTCACACTAGAAGATCATTTACCTCCCATGTATATATTTTTTCAACATTACCCATATCATGCCAAAAATCACATTGGAAGTGTTCTAAAGCTTCCTATGGATCAATACAATATTACTACCAGAGATACTGTTGGAAGTGGTTTAGATCTACCCATGGAACCATGATTTTCATATCCAGAAGTATAAATATGACCCATGACCTTAACAAAATCAAAGAACTCCAAAAAAATATTGATTCCCAAGATCCCTCAAAAGGAAATGTAAAACCACCATTTCTAAACGAAGAAGATAATCTACCACAAAAAACTATGTCCCTATACAAATTTCTTATTGAACCATGATCTAGAGTAAACATGTGAACATATTCAACATATTCAACATCCTTAAAGAATTTAAAGAGCATCTATCTTTGAGTAGTACATACACATTCAACCATTATCACTCTAAAAATACCATTGAAAAGTGATTTTGAGCTTTTCATGAAATAATGGTTCATGCATATTATCCCCCATGGAAATTTATTGAGGCCTTTCTATGGGAAAACCTTAAAATTTCTTTGTGTCAAATTAAGTAAAGGTTATGGAAAAACCTTGAAAAAATTCCCATCCCAAGAACTTCAAGTGTCATGGGGGTGATACCTTCCTACCCCACCTTCCCAAAACCATGATATAATATCATTCTGATGATTTAGAGTCTTCCTATATATATAGGGGTCTCCACATCCCTAAAGTGTCACCTAAGTGACAACTAACACATACGTCCCATTCTAAATATTTTGAAGCTATAAAACTTTCATATGGACTTAAAATTAGTATTTTTTTGAAATTTCATATTATTCTAAGAGGAATCCAAATCTATAATCTAGAACACTCTAGTGAATCTCACCATAGTGGCATCTCTTGTCCTTCATGCATAATATTGTTAAATATATCACACCAATGATGGCTTGAGGTCAAATTTTGTCATCAAATTTGACTTTGCACCTTTGAAGGGGTTAATGGATCAAGACAACCATTGGGAAATTGTTTCATTGCCTAAAACATTATGGGGACAATAGGTTTGGTCCCTTTTAGGACTAATTTTGTTCTTCTTTCTTTTTAAGATTAAATTAAAAACTCAATTCCCTCCAATTAATCACAACAATTACAACTTGATGAATCCATTGAGAAAAAAATAGGTTCTTCTAATGACAAATATATTGGATCTAAAAACACCTCAAACTATAATATGCCAAAAAATTTACAAATTTTAACATTTTCTCATTTAGAAACTCAAGCATATTGTAATAGATCCAAAATCATCTCCATCTATAAAACCCTCTAAAAAGTAAACCATCATATATTTTGATTAATCATAAAATTCACAAAGCCATACATGCCGAAGGCATCCTTGCAATTTTGAATCTATAAACATATATGAAATTCCCAACAATTTAAAAACACTAGATTTAATTTCAAATGTTGGACCATCACAAATTTGCAAAAAAAATTTCCATGAACACCCAATCAAATAGAAATCTAATACATGCACCTAAGGGTTGTCTAGGAGATTTCAAGTTGCCACATGACCAAATAAACAACTGTAAACACTAAAATTATTCTACCAATTGTCAAATCTTAATTATCATCATATTATTTATTAAATACAATAAGATCCTACTTAGGTATGAAAATATGTAACAATTGAAACCAAATAGGATAGCTTAACCAAGATATATCCGAAGACTATTCTTATTTAAATGCACACACAAACTAGGTTCTACACATGCAAATGAATAAATAAGAGTTGTAGAAATTTATATGAGTTTACTTAATAAGATAGTAATGAATTTGTATATTTATTTATTGATCTTGAGAAGGTACACTACAAAATATTTATAATTATTTTATGGCCTTTTGGCTGACCAAATAATCAAGATCCCATCAAGACAATACATAGAGAACTCTTGGAGACACTAAAAAAATGTTAGATCTACTAGTTAAAATCATTCTTCAAAGTTACAATGATTGTATTATAGATTTTGAAAAAACCCACATCAATACAACCTCAAAATAATAATACCTTGAATTGCAAAATGAAACTCGAAGGATTTCTACAATATTTTTTTCTTGCTAGTTTAGTAACTACTCTTTTTTCCTTCTTTTTTTCTTCAAGTCTGATCTAGAAAATACATGTATTTCAACACCATCAAGAGATCTTAAGGGAAGAACCATGGTTGTCTAAAATTGTATAGGATAACCATGTCTATTTGTATCACCTTCACATGGTAATACACTTGAAACCATACCCTATACATCAATAACCATATAATTTTATACACCATTCATGGTTTGGAGGGTACCATAGGTACCAAGAGGAATTTTGGAGCCTTCATATGTGGAATCATGCCCATTTTGAGACCATTAATGACATCCTAGGTCATGTAAGGAGTTAAGTAGGATTTTTGTTCAAATTAAGGAGATTCAAAACTTGGCATGTCAAGTAGGGAAAGTTCAATAGGGATGTTGATAAGAGAAATCCAAAACTTCAAAATTTGAAAAGTGGATTTTAGGGGAAAAACGACTTTCGAGGAAAGGCATGCATGGATGACCAAACCCAAAATATTGAAATTTAAGGAAAATGATCTTAGAGGGGAAAGGGGAGTTGGGGGGAAGGTACAAAAAATATGAGAAGTTTGACAAGGATGATAGGATGAAAAATTATAAAACTCTAAAATTTGGAAGGTTGATTTGAATGAAAAATGACTTTTGATGAAAGAAATGCATGAATGACCAAACCCAAAATCTTTAAATTTAAGGAAACGGGGCTTAGAGGGGAAAGGGGTAGTTGAGGGTAAATACATTCCAATGATGATATGTTTGAGATGGATGTTGGGATGAGAAAGTTTGAAAACCTAAAATTTCATAAAATCACTTGAAGAAAGGCCAAATTACAAGGCATTGACCAAAAAAGCACCCTTTAAATTTTTTTACTAAGGATAATTGATGAAAACACTTTTAATGAATACCATTAGATAATTAATCAACATAAGGGACCTGACTAGAAATTTCTTAGATTGGTTATCGACATAGGGTGGATAGGGTAAAGTGCACAACTTTGGATTAAAATAGAGCAATGATGAGACACATAAAAATGAGGTGACAAAAAACACCTCAATGGGCCTTGAACCAATATGTAATGCCCACATTTCATCCCCATGTTCCTATCTAAACCATAGAAACATCACCTATCCCTTCCATATCTATGAAATCCTCTACCCCACTAGTTTCATTTGCTTTCCTTTCTTAATAAGTGCTAGCATAAACCTATCTATTTAAAATCAAATATAAAGTGATTGAAAATAATACACTCGCCCTATTATATTTTTGGTGTAGCTTCACCTATATTTTATCCAATATCTACCACCCAAGTATACATCCTCCCCCCTCATGCTTGTACATGGGCCAAGATCTAAGCTTCCTCCTTGATGATGATTCAATGGTAATCACATCGTTTCTTCATATTTTACTACTTGGATAAGCTAGATGTGGATGATTTCTATGTTCCTTTCTCAAAATCTAGAATCATTGTTCAACAATGGGCTAATGAAATTCATCATTTAATGATGTCCCCAAATATTCTAATTGATGGTGGCTTGCTACCCTATATTTGGATTCTAATTAAATCATTCTATAGCACATCACATAGTACAAGAATAATATTGATGTTACATGTTGAGTCAACACCCACAGGATGGAAATTTAAGTCTAATGCACTCATTTCATAGATTTATACTTAAAAAGTAGCCTAGGAGAATTCCAACTCCTTTCAACTCATAATATCTGTCAAGAATGCACATATCTTGCCTCAAGGAATTATGTTATAGAATAAAAATGTGTCTAAATTACATTAGAAGCTACGATATCATATGCTACTAGAAAAATTCATCTACTTCAAAGTGATATCATCACTACACATGTGGATATTTTTCCTATAGGAACTTAGCCCTTGGGACATTGTTTATTTCTAGGCCCTCAAATCTATTTGACAATTCCTCTATTACAAGAAATGAAGGAACTTTCCCCTCCCCAATACCTTGAGTGGATGATATTCCAACCACTTGAATAGCAAACCTATGGTGAAATTTGATTTAAGTTCAATAATAAATGATACTCTAAGTCTTTGGAGGTAAATTCAAGTTAATTTTGATAATTTTAATAAAGTTAAGCTTGGATAAAACTATTCCTTATTGTAGCAATCAAATGGAAGGAACTAGTTAATATGCACCTAGCCCAAAAGATAATATGCTATACATGCTCTAGAAATAATTTGAATAGAATATTTAAGCCCAATTGAAGTTACGTTGTTAGTGGTGTTATTTTCATGTCACTATTGGATGCCCATCATTTATATCCGATCAGAGAGATCCCACATGGGCATCCTATTGAAATCTACAGTTTATTTTGATGTTCTAAGGTTTTTTTAGGTTTTGAAGTTCCTCAATTTTTTTGAGGTTAGGTTTATGAATATGTATGACAAGGGTAAAACCCTCCTAAAACCCTAGCTATCTCGTGTCTTAGTCATTCCTTCTATTTTTGCATTAACTTGCTCTAGCCAGTTCCTAGTCACTTTAGTTATGAGCTTATGTATAGGTCATCATATGTTTACCAACCCCTTGGTTTCTTTTGGTTGATTGAGCCCGCACATCTAAATATGTTCAAATTTGGCTAAGTCAGAGAGTTGTCAACATTTTCACAAGTTCTATAACTTTTCCGACCTATCCGATGAAGTTATAAAAACTTCATCTTTCATTGATCATAATGTTTAAAGGAAATGAATCAATGGACTCATCGATATTTTAACCAGTTTCATAACCTCCATCGGTTTCAACATAGGTTTCCTAACCTCAAATTTTGTCGATCAAGTTATAACTTTTCCTTTGTTAAAATATAAATCACTCTATCACCTAGGTATGGTCCCCTCTTTCAAACAACTTATTGGGCATATGCAAAATTCTCAAGTTAAGTTGTTTGTTCATTGCACCATCCATTTGCATCTCATTTTGGTTCCTAGCGGCATGGAGTGAAGATGTGATGTGCGATATTCAAAGATCAACGATTGCAGTGAAAGGAAGGAGATCTGACAATCATCACAAAGGGTCTTTGCATTGCGTTTCAAGTTTGCACGAAGTCACATTTGTGAGATGCGATGGATGTGGGAGTGAAGCATATACTGAAGGAATATTATTGTGGCTAGGTGGTAGTAGCTCTCTGTCCTATGGTATCATGGTGGTCACTCAGTTTGGCCAAGTGGGGGTGCGGGATGGTGACAAGTTTCTTCATGGGTCCGAGCACAAGGTTTCTTAGGCTTGGATTTCAATGAATTAGATTTAAAGGAGCGATCCAATGGTCAACACCTGGGTAATTAATATCAATGTTGTGAATTATGCTATGCTAAGGTAGAATGTGATGGTCACATAGGTTGCGATGGGATTTTCAATAGATCAAATTTGAAGATAATAATTAAATGACTATTGTGCATAGCCTTTACATCATATTTGTGTTTCATGAGGGATAGAACCATTCCACGATGTGTGATATTTGTGGATGGTGATGTTAGCAAGGCCAGATGGAAAAATATGATTGCATCACAAGGTTCCTTCATATCACAATTTGTATCCTTTGCGTGCAAAAAAATTTACACTATGAAAAGTGAGTGCGATGAAGATCAATGACCATGTTTTAAATATATTTTGGGGACTCAATATTAGGTGCACATACAATATTTTATGGTCATTATTCAAATTCCAATGAATTGACACACCTAGTTTCACAGGTCAAGTCTGGAGTAATGGAAAATCTGATTTTCAACAACCGGTGGCAATATAGATCATTTTTCCTCATTGCAAGGTCTATGTTGCCTAGTATTTTAGGCCATATTAAAAGCTAGGGGAGTGCCCATGCCTCTTTATGTTTAAGACAACATTTATTTCTATGCAAATGAGATTTTATGGGGGGATTTTGGGGATTTCCCCTACTCTACATTCGTAGGGCATTCAATGCAAAGGTATTTCATAAATTTCATAGCCTTCAGAGGTCCTCCTGTAGTCTGATTCTCATGATTTGGTTGCTACAACTTATTTTGGGGGTGATCTCCTTCTTGTTTGCTAACCTTGGGTAGGGTTAGGGTTTAGTTGATTCAACCTCAGTTATGCCTGAGCTATAAAGGAAATATTTGTATCTTTTTGAAGGGTTCTTCCCTAGATTTTCTTTGGTGGACTTATGCCTTTTTAGCATTCTCTATAGCTATAAAATTGGCTTATGCATTTGTGATAATAAAATTACCGCCTTCACCTTTTCTCCATGCTTGCATTCTATGTAAGATCTGATACCTCCTTGCATGTATGAGTTTTTATCATTTTTTATAGGTTATATGATTATGTTAATCTATTGTGGGTGTCAATTGTGGATAATCTTAATCACTTTTGGGATCTTTCAAGCCCTAACCTCCATGTTCCCTCATAGAATTGGTAAAATAAAGATATGTGTGAGATTTTGTGGCAATTTTATTGATTCTCTTTGTAATCAAAAGTAGGAAGAAACACTCTAAATTTGGTGAACCACCTTTCCATCATTTTATGCATTTTTTTCCTCCCCTTTCCCCTGCAAGTCATTAGTTTAGAGTTTATTAAGGTCGGGTCAATCCAATCCTCTTCTGCACCTAGTTTAGAAAGGAATATAACCTTCTCCAAAGACTTAGCCTCAATTGCAAGGGTACCACACCTTGAGGTTATTTCCATTGTATCACTAGAAGTTGAACTCCTTATTCAATAGGGTGTGTTAGAGTAAAGGTTTTAACTTAATTATGTTAATTAAGATACCTTTATTCCTCTCTTAAGATTTTATTTTAGTTTGAATAGAGTGACATTTAATATTTATATTAATTATTAAATGTCTACCTATTAGGGTTTCTTTAGGGTTGCACAATCTCCTTTTATAAGGATTGATCATTGTATTTTACTCTCTCCCTGATTAATGCATTTTTAGCTTTTAGAGCACCCTTTCTTTTTTGTCTCCATCTCTTCTTTTTGTGATAGGTTATTTGCATGTAGGTGATCTTCGAGGTCTGTGAAGTTGGCTTTCACAACTTCTACTTGGTATCAGATCTCCAGACCTGTTGCTTCTTGTTCCTGTTTTGAAGGATTTTTGGAGCTTCGAGGGTTTGGGGTTTTCTTTTTTGATCCAATACATACCTCTTTCATTTGGTGAAGTTTGAGTCAATTTGGACCTCACCATTGCATCTAGAATGTTTGATTCAATCCAAATTGACCTTTGTTTCATCAAATTTGGCTTCACGGCGTCAGATCTGCAAGGGTTTGAAGTTTTTTGAGGATTATTTATCCAAAGCATACCTGCAATTTTGGAGCATTTTGAGCCCAAATAGACCTCATCATCACGTTCAAAGTGCCCAAAAACCCCTAAATTGATTGTCAAATTATCGAAATTGAACAGCGACTTCGAGAGGCAAAAAAAATTCATTTTTGGGTCGTACGGCTTGATACGACATGTAATCCATTTAAAAAAAAAAAACACAAAGTTTAATGGGCGCCCCCGTCAGTTAACCGCTAGTGGTTAGTGGTTAATGTTAGTGGTTAGCCAAACCGCCTGACTTAACCCCCAAAACCCTTTTGGAGCGGTTTTGGTATTTTGGCCATAAATTTTTCATACAAACTCAGTTTTTTGAAAACAAAATATCATTGGAAAGATGGTTCTGAGCCCAATCTGATGGCACATGTTTGATTTTTTGTTTTTTTTCCATTTGATGCCTTTTTTACTAGTAAAATTAAGAGCATATTTTTTGCACTCCGGGGGGCGTAACTTTTGCGCCTGGACTCCATTTTGTGCAAATGAATAGGCTTTGGAAAGGTGTTTTAGTGGTATTTCCAGATGTGCATAGTATTTTCCTAGCTTTTGCAACAAGTATATTTTATTCAGACTTTTGTGTTTTCATAGTTTTCTTAATTACTTGGACGTTTTGGCACTTGAAAACCTCATGTTTGTGTCATTAGGTTGTATTTCATTTGATCTACATGCAGTAAGGTCAGTTTCACAATTTTTTTTCATTTGAAGAGTTATCATAAGTTTTTCTACTCACCTTTCAGTTGTAATTTTGGAACGAGGTAATTATGAGTCATGGGAAAAGGGCATATTTACACATTGTAGGTGGCTTAATATTTTTCCTTATTTGCATGATCTCATACCTGAACCAGCCACTTCAGAGGAAAAATTAGCTTGGGATATCATTAGAGATCACATAGTAGGACTTATCTTGTCTAGTGTTGATAATGAGACTGTGTGAGCTATATCAGACATTTTCTGTTAGCACCCACTTTGTACACATCTTTGGGAGATCTATGGAGACCCCAATATCTTTCCATTCCCAGAGGATCCTACTTCAGATTGTCTCTTACCCATTGCTTGGAGATATAATACACCCTTTGATCATGATACTTTAGAGGAGATTGAGTATTTAGACACCCTTACATGTTCTGATGGATCAAAGTCTTGTCTCGCAGTTCCTACTCTTCAGATTGAGACTTCATCAACTTCACCTATTGTTCCTAATTCAGTGTAGTAGGGCATCATTCATCTTCTAGCCATAGCTACTTTGGAATCTTATGTTACAAACATATCTTTCTTATTTGTGGAGTCCTATATTGTAGATTTGGAGGATTATTTTGAGGACATTCATCTCCTCTACCTTGATAGTCAAGTTATCAATGTACGCCCACCATTATCAGTGCATTGAGATATCACATTTCAAGATTATCTACATTAGTTTGGATTTGACATAATTTGTTTCAGTTCAGACAAAGAGATTCTTCAACATCCTATCATGGCACACATCTTGAGACAAATTGGTTCATTACTCTTCATAGGGTTTCTTCGACATTGTCCTTTGGATCCATTTCTTCCCAAGGGGAGGAATATCATTTACTGCTTTAGGATTTCCTTTTGGATTCTACATCAGGCATCTACCATTGCGACAATAGTTTCTTCTTTGTGGGGGGGCCTTCTTGTCTCTTTCTATCTCTCCTATGGATACCATTGTACATGTACTTATATGATAAAATCTTTCTATGGGGCGTATCATGTAATCCACCTCCTATCCTTATTTCATTAGTGCATTGCATTTATTTCTTTGCATTCTATTTTGGGGAGGAGTTTTGTTCCCACTGGGTTTTCTCCTTTACCTTGTTTCCTTTAGTTTGCATTGCATTTGTAAATGGGTACCTGATCAAGCCTAGTTGTCGGTAGTTTCCGAGACTCATGTTTACTTTCATGCATTGTAGTTACCTTTGCTTTCTTGCACTGGTTTGTAGTCGCACTCTTGCTCATCTTAAGGGGAGGTGTTAGAGTAAAGCTTTTAACTTAATTATGTTAATTAAGTTACCTTTATTACTCTCTTAAGATTTCACTTTAGTTTGAATATTGTGATATTTAATAATTATATTAATTATTAAATGTCTACCTATTAGGGTTTCTTTAGGGTTGCACAATATCCTTTTATAACAATTGATCATTGCATTTTACTCTCCTTGATTAATGAATTTTTAGCTTTCAAAGCACCCTTGATTTTTTGTCTCCATCTCTTCTTTCTTTGACAGGTTATTTACATGCAGGTGATCTTCGGGGTCTATGAAGTTGGATTTCACAAATTCAATAGGTTGCATTTCCAAGTGACAATAGTTTCTAGCATGCCTAGTGGGACCATTTGAACTACCTCAGTTCAAAGCTCAAGAAATCATTGTTGATATTTGGTGTGCATGTTACTGATATCTACCTTTGGAGGTAAAATATTTACATAACTGGCGCCTTTGAGTTCAATATTTTAATTTCAAGAAGAATAGTGCTGGTATGTGCTTCAAGTTTTACTAAAAAATTAGTACTCATTATTCTAGTTTCTAGAATTTTAAGTAAATTTTGAGCTCATTTGATGCTATACTATGTCCTCCTTTCATGTAAATGTGTTTTATAGCCCCCCATTCCACAAAAAATGTTACCTATTTTCACCCTTCTCAACCATCTCACAATGAGCATGTAACTAGTTTTCACCCAAACACCTTTGCTGCACAAGGAAATCAACATGCATACCACCCACCCACCCCTGCTCAATCTTCTTGGATACCTTCCAACCAATCTTTAGAAGTCATTTCTATGCCAAACCAACATTTTTACCTTCCTAACCAACCCCAAAATACTGACCATATGGGGATTAGTGACATAAAGAGCATATTGATAGACTTTAACAAGCAATTGGATGATATCAAAAGACAACAAGAGTTTGATTTACAATAGAAAGAGTTGGCTTATTAGGCCTACCAATAGAAAAAAGAGATGGAGATACAAAAGAAACAATATGAACAATCTCTTGCAAGAGAGTTTGCTGCTAACAAAGAGTAGATGAGATTATTGCTTGCCTGAGTGTAGGAGTTGGAAGGTCAAGATTCTCCTTGAATTACAAATCAACCTTTGAGGGAGGAACCATCCAAGTGAAAAATTCCAAGCTTCAAGCAAGGTAAGCCTACCATGTATTCAAGTAAGTCTTTTGAGCTTGAAATCCCTAGTTTTAGAAACCTTCACCCATTGCAAGTGGCTATTACTATGAATGTTTCCCCTTTTGTCCCTCAAAAGCTTATTACTCCTTAGAAAATCCAACAAGTTTCCTATAACCAACCTCCTTGTCCTAGTATCATTCATCTTTTCAAATATGGGCCTATTGTTTCCTAGGATAGATGGTTCAATGCAAAAGAGGAGGTGGTATTTGGAGGGGAGCAAGAGGTTTCTTTTTCTATTGATATAGTTGAACATGATACATAAGAAGAGAAGTCTAACTTGCAGTCACAGGTTGCTGGGAATGACCAAATGGGGAAATTGTTTGAAGAAAAAGCAACAAAGGTTAAGCATGAGGATCTTATTGATTTATTTGATGAGCTCCCCTTTTTTTTGAATATGAGGAAGAGGTATCTATTCTTGCATCGACAAACAGGTTTGGACAACAAAGGAAAAATCATGAAGGAGGTGGTGAAAAAGAGGAGTCTACCTTATGGTTCAGTGAAATTCCTTCTTTTGTTGGGCATGGTAAAGTAGACATGAACATATTGACATCAATATCATATTTGGGGCAGCTTGAGGGTACAAACAGTCTTGATATATCAAGAACAAAGTGAGGAAATTTTTCTTTTGAAGAGTGTGAACATTGACATACATGAGGGGAAAAAGATACAAGTTGAGGAAGATATTTTTTACTGCATCATAGAAGACTTTTGTTCAAGCCTTGATGCCAAATTTTTACCTCTTGAATCAGAAAATTATGAGAAACACATACTAAAAGAGAACACAAGCATGTTTCTGTTTGAATAACATGAACTAGAACAATGCCCATTTGCATGATGACAAATAAGCAGACCACAAGCAGGGAGCTAACAATGGGAGCTCAAGGTTTTTCCATTCAAGAGGATTTCCTATCAGACATCTTGCTTCGATGGATTCCACAAAAGTACTGCTAGCCATGCTTTCCCTCAAGCATGAGGTTATAGGTAGGGATGAATTCATTCAACCTACTTATGCATTTCATGGTAGTAGTATGTATGATCAACATGAAGAGGTAGGTGAGTTGGCCCTATTTATATTTGGGATATTAAAATAGTTGGTTTAGCATGTGTTCGATCTCCACCTTCCCTTAGCTGCTCAGAAGAATATGAAGCATTGCAAGATGTTGAGGAAGGGCAGCTATTTCAGAGAACCATTAAGTGGTTTTGTTTGAGAAAATAAAATTCTCTATCCTCTATACATATTACTTTAGGTTTCTCTGCTTTCCATTAAATGATTTGCATACCCCGCATTCTCCTTAAGGGAACGTATGCTTTAGACCTCCTATTTTCCTCCAAATGTAGTGTGCACATTTCTTGTTTTATTTGCCCTTGGTTGAACCCAATTGCTGCAATATTTTTTATGAATCTGTTCCCAATATATTTTTCAAGGCTACTAAATATTAATATTAGTGAGAAATCATCCCAGAAATTCACTAGGAATGTATTCATTTTCATGTCACCTTTGGATGCCCATCATTTATATCTGATCAGAGAGATCCCACATGTGCATCTTATTGAAATTCGTGTTTTATTTTGATGTTCTAAGGTTTTTTTAGGTTTTGAATTTCCTCAATTATTTTGAGGTTAGGTGATGAGAGCCATTTATGTCCCATTTTATATGGTATTTTAGCTTATTTCATATACCTTCCTACCCACTTCCACATTCCATTTTCATTCCATATCATACTATTTTCCCATTTTATGTTGCATATGATTAAATATGTATAAGTGGTATTTAATAGAGTTTTGGATAAAATATGAAAATTAATGATTGGTTATCTCTACTAATAAGCATTGTGATTTTTAGACTTGAGAAATAAATCTTGCAACATGTAGATTAGAAGAACTTCCTGTCATTTTTTGGTCAGGAACTTCTATGTATTACTTTGTGACCAAAAATTTATTTTTGTTATCTTTTCAAAGGTGATGTTAGTCTCCAAGGTGGCATTGGTTACCCCTTTAGTGCCAAATTCGAATAAGCACAAGAAATCATGGTTATTTCCAAATGGAGATGCAACTGCCAGCTATGAAGAGGAAACCAAAAACCTTCACTATTTATTGTAACAAGACAAATCGTGGTCCACAAAAGATGGAGCAAATGTACTCAGTCAAGGCTCCACATCTGCTATTCTTGCGGAATAAGGGAGGGAACCTGTACTAAGAGATTTTTTGATAGATAACTAGAGAGAAATTTACAAACCTTCACGTTATTTCTATTTTCCATATAAAGAGAAGAATCTATTATAATAGTTGTGCTTGCCAGTTCTGTGGAGGAGTAAAACAAAATCATGTCTTCTATTCTCATTTTTTGTTATAGCAACATGGTTTTAATCTATAGGTTAGCAATCCATATATTTGTTTCTTTTATCTTGTTGGCTATAGGCCAAAACAAATAGATCTTCGTAGGTTGTTATAAGTTGCGCATATATAAGTAGCACAAGGCAACAACAAAAGGGAACAGTGTACCATTTTTATAAATAAATAAAATCCTTTGCATGAAAAAAATCGTGTAAGAGAAACACTATTTATTTCATTATTTGGCAGATTGAGGAGGTAGGGCCCATTTCTCAAAACACCAGTGATTTCTATAATTTATTGTTTTAGTAATATGTGATTTAATTTTCTGCAATTATTTCTTTCAGTGTGATTTAATCTTCTGCAGGGTTTTATTTACAATATGGTTTAAAATTGTTTTTCATTAGAAAATAATTTTAGCTATCAATATTCTACCAATGATGGTGTGTGAATTTGAAGAATACAACGTGAATTATATTCTAGATTTATGAGAGAGTTTTTTGTTGTTATTTTGGAGTCAGTGATAGTTCCTGTCACTACTATTTTTATAACAGTTCATGTGATAGTTCTTGATGAGTTTTTGAAAGTTAAACCAGATCTTCACTTAGGAAATTTATTCGTGTTCTAACTTCATTTCATCCCCAGTTAGCTCATGATTTTCACAACTTCGATTGGCATATAGCCATGACATCTCTCACAATTTTACACCCTCAGATTGACACGCATAGACCAAATTGAAACTCATTACAAAGCGTTAAATATTTCTTATTATTTACCACAATTTTGTCTATCATTAGGTTTCTAAATTTATATGATAGGGGAAAAACCCTCCTAAAACCCTAGCTGTCTTGTGCTTTAGTCATTCCTTCTATTTTGTGTTGACTTGCTCCAGCCAATTCCCAGTCACTTTAGTTATGACCTTATGTATAGGTAATCATATGTTTATTGGCCCCCTAGTTCCCTTTGGCTGATTGAGCCCACACATCTAAATATGTTCAAATTTAGCTAAGTCAGAGAGTTTTCAACCTTTTCACAAGTTCTATAATTTTGTCAATTTCTGATGAAGTTATCAAAACTTCATCTTTCACTAATCATAGTGTTTAAAGAAAATTAATTAATGGTCTCATTAGTATTTTAACCAATTTAAAAACCTTTTCCAGTTCCAACATAGGTTTCCTAACCTCGTCTTTTTTCGATCAAGTTATAGCTTTTCCTTTGTTAAAATATAAATCACTCTATCAACGAGATATGGTCCCCTCTTTAAAACAACTTATTGAGCATGTACAAAATTCTTAACTTAAGTTTTTCATTCATTTCACTATCCCTTTGCATCACATTTTGGTTCTTTACAACATGGAGTGAAGATACGATGTGTGATATTCAAAGATCAATCGTTGCAATGAAAAGAAGGAGATTCGACGGTCATCACAATGAGTCTTCACATCACAGTTTATGTTTGTACCAACAAGGTCACATTTGTGATACACGATGGAGGTAGGAGTGAAGCATATATCGAAGGAATATTCTTGTGTCCAAGTGGTAGTATCCCTCTATCTTGCGGTATCATAGTGGGACCTCAGTCTGGCCCAGCTAGGGTGCAGGGTGGTGATAGGTGTCTTGGTGGGACCAAGCATAGGGTTTCTAAGGCTTGGATTTCAATGAAAGATTCAAAGGAGTGATCCAATGGTAAATATGGGTAATTCACATCACTGTTGTGAATTATGTTGTGCTAAGGCATCTAATGTGATGGTCACATAGGTTGCAATTGTGTTTTCAACAACTCAGATTTTAAGATAATAATTAAATGGCTGTTGCACCTAACCTTTACATCACATTTGTTTTTCATGAGGGCCAGGACCATTCTATGATGTGTGATGTTAGCAATTCTAGATGGTGAAATATGATTGCATTGCGAGGTTTCTTCATATCACGATTTGTATTCTTTGCGTGCAAACGAAGTTGCACTAGGAAAAGTGAGTGTGATGGAGATCAATGACCAAGTTTTAAAAGAGATCTAATCAATGGTCATGTTTTCAATTTATTTTGAGGACTCAATCTCGGGTGTAGATACAACATCCAATGGTCAAAATTCAAATCCCAATGGATTGACACGCTAAGTTTCATGGTTTGAGTTTGGAGTAATGGCGAATCTTCTTTTCAACAACCAGTGGCAATATGGATCAATTTTCCTCATTACAGGGTCTATGTCATCTAGTATTTCAAGCCACATTAAAGGCTAGGGTGGTGCCCATGCCTCTTTATGTCCGAGACGACATTCATTTTTGTGTAGAGTGGATTTAATGGGGGATTTCATTGATTTCCTCTACTCTACATTCGTAGGGCATTCAATGTAGAGGTATGACACACATTTCATAGCCTTTAGGGGTCATCTTGTAGCCTAATTCTTATTATTTGGTCCCTATAACCTATTTTGGGGGTGTTCTCCTTCTATTTTGCTAACCTTAGGCATGGTTAGGAGTTAGTTCAGTTAACATCAGTTATGCCTGAGCTATAAAGGTATTATTTCTATCTTTTTGAAGGGTTCTTCCCTAGATTTTCTCTGCTGGACTTATAATTTTTTAGCATTCTTTGTAGCTATAAAATTTTCTTATGCCTCTGTGTTAATAAAATTACTGCCTTCACCTCTTCTCCATTCTTTCATTCTATGTAACATCCGATACCTCCTTTTATGTATGAGTTTTTATCATTTTCTACAGGTTATATGATTGTGTTAATCTATATTGGGTGTCAATTGTGGATAATCTTCATCCCTTTTGAGATATTTCAAGCCCTAACCTCCATATTCCCTCATAGAATTGGTAAAATAGAGATCTGTGTGAGATTTTTTGGTGTTTTTATTGATGCTTTGTGCAATCACAAGCATGAAGAAACACTCTAAATTTCGTGCATCAACTTTCCTTTATTTTATACATTTTTTTCTTCTCCCTTTTCCCCTACAAGTCATTAGTTTAGAGTTTACTAAGGTTGGGTTAGTCCAGTCCTCTTTTACACCTAGTTTGGAAAGGAATTCGACCTTCTCTAGAGGCTGAGCCTCAATTTCAAGGGTCCCACACCTTGAGGATATTCCATTGTATCACTAAAATCTGAACTCCTTATTTAGTAGGGTACATTTCCAGGTGACAACAATTGACACATAGATGAAATACTAGTAAGATATAATCAAATTATATCTCTCCTCTTTCTTGAAAACACCAAATTTGTTCTCCTAGAAAAGTAATAGATGAAGGAGACATAATGGAATATGTGTAGCTAATTTTAAATTTTACAAGATCAATATAGTATTTTAGATGATGATGATGAAGTCACAATGAATGATCTCCTATACAATGCCAACAGTATTTTTCAACAAATTTCTTTTGCATGTGATTTGCAATAATATAGTTTGAAGATGTAGATCTTGATAACTGCACCAAGAAAATACTTCCATAATTTTTCTAGATTAAAGATAATATTTGCATTTTTTATTTATTTTTTGTTTCAAGTGTTTAGAGGATATGACATAATTTTGTTCTCAATTTTTTTTGGCACCATGCATTCCTTCAATCTACACCACACCATTCTAATTAGTTACCTAGAAGCATATTACAATAATCTATGTTAATTAAGCGTGTGCATATAATTTTAGTATAATGAAATAGGAAAACACATAGTTAACTATTATAAGAATTAGATCAATAAAACTTGAAAACTTGAGTCATTCATGTTGGGGAAAACTACCTATAAAATGTTGATAAAACCTAAGTAAACCAATGTATTGAAAGTAATTACAAATAGTAGCATGTATGAAATACCAATTAAAGTATCATGTGATTAATTGATAGATTAATGTGAAGAAGAATATAACATAAATAACACTAGAAAAATCATAAAATGAAACATTTAACACCCAATTAATGTGGAGATACCCTTTTGGAAAAACATCCACCATCAAAGAGACCACTAGTTTGTATTAACCTGATAATGTGTTAAAAAATACATCCAACTTCTCTCCTCAATTTGATATCATTTTAATAGCATAATGCAATAATCTAGGCATCCACTTTATAGATAATTGGAGAGAAAAATATTAGAAAATAATGTTATTATGGGTCATACCCTTCTAATATAAGGTTGTTAAAACTTATATGCTTTTTTTTAGATTGCAAGAATCAGAATCGGGTAGCTGCCCCATATAAACTACAGTGCGCTTGGTAAAAAATTTCACGTGATCAATGATGCTGGTGTGACACCCTTCGGTACCAAAAGGATGGTAGGGAGACTAGACCTCGTGACTTCTTTCCTGCAACATGATGCTTTATCCAATTGTGCTAGGCCCACTGCCCCTATATATTAAACCTTATATGCTTTATTAAGCATATCTGATTTGAAATAAATATAGTCTAATAACTGGGTGGGTGCATGGAGATGGATAGGTAATTTGTGGCCACTTTTTTTTTTTTTTTTTGAAAATTATAACCCAAGCGTGTTATAACACACTCGCATTATGACATGTTAAAAGCAAAAAAAAGTGAAACTCATTCATTCTTCATTTCGACTATGTTTTTTTGTTGTGCTCGTGACCAAAACCCCCATTTTTCACACTCGCGTTCTAGGAGGAGACATTGTGCAAAAATATTCACCAACAATTTCTATTTCTTTTGAATTTGTTAGTTTTAGGTTGTATTTGATATATATTTTTTTGAATTTCTAGGAGATGCAAATCAACCTACAAACCCTCAAAATACTCAACAAGAAGAGCAACCAAATCTTGAAGAACAAAATTCTCAAGAACAAAATCAATTACAACAAAAACCTCCTCCACCAATCACTCAACCCCCTCCTGACACTCAACAAAATTTAATGGGTGAAATTAAGAACAAAAAAAAGAAAATTGAAGATTTAATCGACAGGTTGAGTGATCCAAATGGTTCAACCATAGAAATAATGACCCTAGAAAGTTCATTGAAAGATATGTTAAAAAATGTAGACTCAATTAGCAAACAATTAACTGGATGCCAAGATAGGAGGCAAACAACTAGGGCTTATTATGCAGATAGCCTATCATATAAAGATGTAAAGGGTTTAAAAATTACAAAAAGGTGATTTGTGCTCATTATTCATTGACCCACGTACAAATCAAAATCTTACCCTCAATTCAAAGAGGTTTCCTATTCATTGGTGCCACCACCAACATATTAGGAACTATTTTTATGCTAGGTTGTACATGGTCTTTGATTATCCACCATGCAACAATTGTGAAGTCCCAAAATATTTCCTTAGGAAACTATATAGTGAGTTCATATTGAACAAAATACCAAATTATTTTGAAATGAGGGACTTCCAGGGGAGAGGTGGGGGATCAGCTCAGGATAGACCTAGTTCACAACTAGATCCTATGCGAAAAGGGAGACGAGATCTCGCTAGTCCACCTCATGAGCACATTGTTATGCCTTCCATTGTGAAGGAGAGTTCCAATGTAGAGACATTGCAGATGATCAAAACTTTGACCCAGAGTGTCATCCATCATACTAGCCCTATTCTATAACGCCATCCAGGGGAGTCTTCGAGTGGTGGCCTTCGAACCCATGTGTGTCAATCTTGTGGGGCGAATTTTTCATATGACCCCACTGACACTCAAGAGGTTTCTATGTAGGATCCGTCTGCAACTATGAAGATGGAGAGGGTAGTTGAAATTTTGCATGAGGTGTATGGCATTGATAGTCAAGTAAAAGTTAGCATGTTCATTGAATTTAATTTATTAAATTTTGATTTTGAAATGCAAGATTAACTAATTTAGTTTTATGATTTTAATAAAATTGTAGGGTCACAATGTTGAGACTAGATACGCTGGCCCTCCACCTATTTATTTTTGTAGTACACCTATCAGTGGGGTATGCAAATAGTAAACAATTATAAATTTATTACATGTTAATAGCATTGTTTTACGAATGGTATTTTAATATGTGATTTTGGATGTTGAATAGGATAATATTGGAGGTTTCAAGGAAAAATCTCCCAGTGCCAGTGGATTTACTCAAACCTACACAAATGTAATAGAATAAATAATTTAACTAATGAATTCTATTTAATAGATTTGTGTAGTTTATATGCACATCGTTGATTACGTTGAATAATTTGTTGTTTTATTTTCAGATGTTGCAAGCCGAAACACCTCCAAATGTGATGAGGGCAATGGAGATCGGTGTTTCATCTACTATACAATCCTCGATGGCTCTGATAGGGGAGGTATGAGGTAAATTAGTAAATTTCAATTTACATTCGTTGTTATAGATGTTAGTCAGTGAAAAATCAAACCATTATTGATTCGTAGTTTAATTTCTATTTGGATGGTTTATACAGGGATTGAGCATGGGTGTGTGAATATTTCCCTCATGGAGAGAGATCATGAGATGGTGGTAAGTGATTATTTTGTCAAATATATCATTTTTTATAATGTAATTTCTATATATTCATGTCTTTACTTCTTATTGTAACAGTTAAAAATTCACCATGAACTAAACACTAGGAGGAGCAGCAGGAGAACTCCTCGAGCGTAACACAAATGAGTGAAAAACCTATCACCATCTGATCGACAAGCAAAGGGTAATAATTATTTTCCAGAGCATGGAGAGCAATGACTTTTGATTCCAGAGCCCTTTTTTGTATGCATACATGGCAGTTTTGTACATATTTTATATTGGACATATTTGACATTGTATGTCTATATGAAATTCTCGTAAGCCTATATGGCTATTTTGTACATATATTTCATACTTATATCGACATATATTGATGTATGGCTATATGGCTATTTGGTTAATACACATATTTTTTATTGACAATGTCCATATTTGCATTCTAAATTGATGGTTCAATAGATATGAGTTACATGTATTCAAGTGTATACTTTACAATTTACATGTCTAATTTTTGACTTACGTGTGTTCCAATGTATAATTTGTGACTTACGTGTGTTCTAATGTATACTTTGTGACCTACATGTTTTCATGTGTATACATTGTATTCGTGCATATACTTTGTATTAGTTTGTGTATACTATGTATTCATGTGTATATTTCAAGGCTTACGTGTTTTTGAGTACTTGTGCTTCCCTTATTCACATGTACATACTTGACTTATTCATGTATATACTTATTAATTGGTTAGCCCTAACATTGATCATTTTTGTCTTCATGGTTTGTCTTGAATATTAATTGATTGATGCCAAACAAATTTATTTAAAAGAAAAAAGCGTTTTCAATTGGCATTCCATTAAATGATTCATAAAAAGATTCCTATATGTTCTCGATGCGTCACCATATAAACACGTCGAAAGATTTATATGTCAAATTTTTGCAATATTATTTCTTGTATACAAAATGGACTTGGGAGAAATCAAGTTATAATTTATAATACGAATAAGAAATGGAATCAACGCTGTCCTAGACCCTCGAATAGGTCTATTAAAAAAAAAAAACACTCTCAATCACTCTTCCAATTGAAAAACACCATTGGGCAACATTTACTAGTCTGCAAATCCACAAAATCCACAATTTTTAGGGAATGATTGGCCCTCTAACCCCACTATCCTCTAAACCCTCACTTTTCTTAAATTTCACTAGGGTTTATTGAAAACCCCATATGCAGACATCATACAACCTCAAAAACTCTTCATTCTACTTGGACAAACTTAATTGACCATCCAAATTATGCTGCCCCTTGACTTTACCTAGTTTTACTCTCTCAAAACTCTCTTTTTCATTCAAAACCCCTCTATTCCCAATTAGGGAATCATGCCATAACATAATTTTGACCTCCCTTGTCCTTGTAGACCATTTTAACACATCAAAATCCACAACCTCACCCTATTTCCAACCTATTCTAACTTATTCTCAATAAATTTCTTCTTTTCACCTCTTCTAGCCTTGCTTTTATGGCCTAAATTTTGAATTTTGAATAGGGGCAGCGTTAGTAATCTCTTCCAATGCCTTTACCAAAGCTATTTTATTATTTGTACTTACATAATTGACTCAAATGACCCCACACTAACTCAAAACTAAAAGCAAGATTACAGAATGGGCTATCATGGCCTTATTTGACATTATAATGATTAAAACCATTGAACTAGACCTTCTTCATCAAATGGAGGAACAAGGTTCTCTACACCAATGATCATACACTTTTTGTGTGGAATACTCAGACTTCTCAATCATCATGCGTATGTTTATCTTTTCCATTGTTTTGCATGCCATCATAAGGGATCAAGTCGGTTGAACACAACTCAGATCACTTTCATGTGTTAATGTGTGGAAGAGGACCATGCCTAGTGTAAACCTACCTATCGAGATGCGTTGGAGCAATTAGTTTGGTCACACGAATTGCAAAACAAAATTTGCACCACTTTGCAACTTTACATTGCTTCCATTTGACACTTTTTCTATCAAGTGAAAATTAGAAACCATAGGAAAACGACTCTGAGATAACAAAAACTAAGAGAGGTTATTATAGAGGGTCCCAACATGATCCTATAGGATCAAACAAAGAGTTTGTAAGAATCACGATTTCTGAGTAATAGCTCGTTAAAGTTTTCTTCCCTTTTGCACTTTGGACCCTTAAGGGATCGATCTGGTTGAACGTAGCTCAGAGCGATTCCGCATGTTTGGGTGAAAAAGAGGACCATTCATAGTGTAAAAATACCTATTCAAACAAGTTGGAACAATCCATTTGGTCACACGAGTTGTAGAACGAAAGTTGCACCACTTTACAACATTGCACTGCTTGCATTTGACACTTTTTCCATCAAGTGAAAATTCACCTCCATGAGAAAACCACTCCGAGATAGCCAAAACCAAGAGAGGTTTTTGTAGAGGGGCCCAACACAATCCTATAGGATTAGATGATAATTTTCTAAGTGTCATGGTATTCGAGTAACAACATGCTAAAGTTTGTGGCCATTTTGCACTTTAGACCCTTAAGGAATCGATCTAGTGGAACGTAGCTCGAAGTGATTCCGCATGTTTAGATGTTAAAGAGGACAATGCCTCATGTAAAAATACCTATTCAAATGTGTTGGAACAATCTGCTTGGTCACACAAGTTGTAGAATGAAAGTTGCACCACTTTGCAACTTTACACTGCTTGCATTGGACACTTTTTCCATCAAGTGAAAATCTACCACCACAAGAAAAGCACTCTGAGATAGCCAAAACCAAGAGAGGTTTTTGTAGAGGGTCCCAACAAAATCTTGTAGGATCAGACGAGAATTTTCTAAGTATCACGGTATCTGAGTAACAACATGCTGAAGTTTACAACCATTTAGCACTTTGGACTCTTAAGGGATTGATCTAATTGAATGTACCTTAGAGCAATTCCGTGTGTTTGGGTGTGAAATCAGACCATTCCTAGTGTAAAAATACCTATTTAGATTTTTTGGAACAGTCTAATTGGTCACACGAGTTGCAGAACGAAAGTTGCACCACTTTGCAACTTTGCACTGCTTGCATTCGACTCTTTTTCCATCAAGTGAAAATTCGCCACCACAGGAAAACCACTCCAAGATAACCAAAACCGAGAGAGGTTTTTGTAGAGGGGCCCAATGCAATCCTATAGGATTAGACAATTTTTTTCTAAGAATCATGATATCCGAGTCACAACATGTTGAACTTTGCACTTTAGACCCTTAAGGGATCAATCCGGTTGAACGTACCTTAGAGAGATTCCACATGTTTGGGTGTGAAAGAGAACCATGCCTAGCATAAAAATACCTATTTAGAATCATTGGAACAATTCGCTTGGTCACATGAGTTGCAGAACAAAAGGTACACCATTTTGCAACTTTGCACTGCTTGCATTAGACACTTTTTCCATCAAGTGAAAATTTACTGTCACGAGAAAACTATTCTGAGATAGAAAAAAATGAGAGAGGCCTTTGTAGAGGGGAACAACACAATCCTATTTGACTAGACACAAAGTTTCTAAGCATCATGGTATCCGAGTAATAGCATGCTAAATTTTTCAGCCATTTAACACTTTAGACTCTTAAGGGATCGATCCGGTTGAATGTACCTCAACGCGATTCCGCATGTTTGGGTGCAAAAGAGGACCATTACTAGTGTAAAAATACCTATTCAGATGCATTGAAAAAGTATGCTTGGTCACATGAGTTGCAGAACAAAAGTTGCACCACTTGTGGAACTTTGCATTGCTTGCATTTGACACTTTTTCCATCAAGTGAAAATCCACCACCACGAGAAAATCACTCTGAGATAGCCAAAACCGAGAGAGGTTTTTATAGAGGGGACCAATGTGATCTTGTAGGATTAGACAAGAAGTTTCTAAGAATCATGGTATCTAAGTAACAACATGTTTAAGCTTGTAGTCATTTAGCACTTTGGACTCTTAAGGGATCGATCCAGTTGAACATACCTCAGAGTGATTCCACGTGTTTGGGTGTGAAAGAGGACCATGCCTAACATAAAAATACCTCTTCAAATGCATTGGAACAGTCTTCTTGGTCACACAAGTTGCATAACGAAAGTTACACCACTTTGCAACTTTGCACTGCTTGCATTTGACACTTTTTCCATCAAGTGAAAATCCACCGCCACGGGAAAACCACTTCGAGATAGCCAAAACCGAGAGAGGTTTTTGTAGAGGGGCCCAACATGATCTTGTAGGATAAGATGGGAGTTTTCTAATAATAATGATATCTGATTAAAAACATGCTAAAGTTTGTATCCATTTAGCACTTTGGAATCTTAAGGGATCGATCCGGTTGAACGTACCTCTGAGTGATTCTGCGTGTTTGAGTGTGAAATAGGACATTGAATAGCATAAAAAATACCTATTCATATAGGTTGGAATAGTCCACTTGGTCACACGAGTTGCAGAAGGAAAGTTGCATCACTTTGAAACTTTGCATTGCTTGCATTTGACACTTTTTCCATCAAGTGAAAATCCGTCGCCATGGGAAAACCACTTTGAGATAGCCAAAATTGAGAGAGGTTTTTGTAGAGGGTCCCAACACAATTTTTTAGGATTAGATGAGAAGTTTCTAAGCATCACAGTATCCGAGTAACAACATGCCGAAGTTTGTAGCCATTTAGCACTTTGGACTCTTAAGGGATTGATTTGGTTGAACGTACCTCAGAGCGATTCCGCATGTTTGGGTGCAAAATAGGACCATTCTTAGCATAAATATACCATTCCTAGCATAAATGTACCATGTAATTAGAAGAAGATCAATAAAATTCATTATTTCCTTGCATTTTTCTGCATTTTTACCAAAAATCTCATGTTTCCTTGAACTATACGGTTCTGTACAGGGTGATTGTGTTCTCTTTTTCAATCTCTTTATGTTTCCACATACCCAATACATATTTAGAAACCAATTTTTATGTTAGGGTGCTTATTTGGTGAAAGGGAATAAGTTTTATGGGGTTTGTGGTTTTGCCCCTGTAGATTTTGATGGAAAAGGGCATGAAAAATGAGGTTTCACTTTAGGGTTTCATAAAATATTGAATGTATAGGTTGGGTGATTGACTCTTGAGTTTTTTTAGGTGATTTTAAGAAGGTCCGAGGTGGTGACATGTTCTGGTAAGGTGTGGAACTATTCCTTTCAATAAACACTCCTCATACTAGCATAAAATAAGTGTTTTGTGGTTTGGCATGGTGGAGTGAGTTCTCCTTAGAAAAATTATAGATATGAGGGTTTAGATACATGCTAATTGTTTCCAAAAAAATTTTAGGGGTTTTTTGATTGTTTAAAGGTATGTTCCTTTGTAAATTAGTCCTAATTAGCCTAATGAAAATAACGAAGGTCATTTTTGATGCATATGTTCCAAGACAACCACTATTGATTTTGAAGTATGTGTTCTAACTTAATAATAGATATCTAGATCAGTCATTTTTTTGTGAAGTCATTTGAGAATTTTTCCTCAAAACACCACTTGGAGCCACACTTTTCACTTAGAAATTCATCATAAAACCCTATAGTAGAAAATCCACCTTTGTTTCTTGAATTCCCTTGCACAGATAGACACACACACACCTAAAAAATCCTAAGACTAACTTACTCCATTAATCTAAACTATCAAATTCAGTGGAGTAGTCATTATTGGTTATCTAGACTCTCAAAACCCCAATCTTGAAGGTTTATAGACCGAGTTGAGAAAAAAATAGTTCAAACTAATGATAAACTCAATGGATACCCTCCTAACTAGGAGATTTAAATGAAAGATACTTCACTATTCTACCTTAAAAAATGACATTCAAGGCCTTAAACTATTGTACAGGCTATACAAGTTTATGAAAAACTGGAAAAACTCATAAAATCACTAAAATAGGGAATTTATTGATTGCAAATCTTCAAGAATACAAAAAAGCTTTATTTTGCTCGACCTTACATGATTTATATCACTTCTCTAATCACCTAATGTCCACTTTGAGACTTTTAATACATTACATATGACCTTCACATGACCTTTTTCACATTGTTAACATTTCAAAATTCAAATTTTGCAAATTTGCCTATTGAAGGCATTTAGAGAACATGGTGCTACTGCACCAAACATGAACTCCAAAATTATAATATTTGAGTAAATCTCATTACAATTAAATCTCATTACAATGCCTTACATAATTTTTTCTCACAGATATTTTACAATTTCACTCATACATTCAAGATTCTTTTTAAATGTCTACATCGTAGGTGCTCATTATAAGGTTAACTTCAATTGAGTAACTTGAGATTCCCTCGCTAAGCTTCACACACTCTTTTATAATGTCTTGAAATCAGAATTGAGATTTTTCAAGATCATCAAAATAAGGATATTGCATTGATCTTTTGGCTAAGATTCTCTTTGATGGCTCATAAATCAACATTTTTTGCAACAAGAGACCAATCAATTTTTAGTAGTTTACTTACAAATACACAAAGTAAAAGAGAAAAAGAAAGAGCATCTAAAATGGAAATTAAATGAAAATAGATGGAAGGCACTTACAAATATACATTCAAATCTCACAACTTAGTCACTCCTGGTCATACATCTTCACTAGGAATTCCAACATACCTATTGCACACAACACCTCTCATGAATAGAGTAAGTTGAAATATGAGATGCTCTTATAATGTCTACATCATAGCTGCTCATGATAAGGTTAACTTCAAATGAATAACTTGAAATTCCCTCACAAATATTTGCACACACTTTTGTAATGGCTTAAAATCATGATTGAGATTTATCAAGATCATCAAAATAAGGATGTTGTAATGATTTTTTGGCTGAAATTCTCTTAGATGGCTCATAAATGTGTTTTTTTTGCAAGGGGACACCAATCAATTTCTAGTAGGTAACTTACAAATAGGCAAAGTAAAATAATATTATAGAATTTCCATCAAATAAATTAATGTGTATACAATTAAAAATTAATAAGAACCGATGAGCATACTTACAAATTAATCCAAAAAACCATCTAGGTTTGCTCTACTCTTTATTGTGTCAAGTATTGCTTCGTGGTCAGACTCACAGACCTTCCACAATACCTTTTTCAAAGGTCTACCCCAATATTTGGTCAAACAAAAATTGGATTCCATAACAAGGTTTGAGTAATGAATAATCTTACGATGCGTGTCAAAGTCCTGAAATAATGAATGTTTAACACTCTTATGTGGGTACCTTCTAAGCCACATTCTAGTAACAAAAAATGAGCCTATAGGGTATTCAATGTTTTATCCATCTATAACTGGGGCGCCCAATTTATTTTTGGCCTCAACACAACAACACAAGTCCATTCCCTCTTTGTTGTCTTCATCTGGAATAACTGTATAAACTTTCCCTGCATTGATATGTGAAAAAAATCTCTTGATATTATGAATACACTACAAAGTAATATAACAATATGGAATTTAAAAATCTAAGCAAGTATATATATTATATGGTTGAACTAGATCTGATACAGGGCCAAAATCGACCAATGATTCCATCTGTATTAGTTCCAATACCATCAGAGGGCGATACATGTGAAGTGGGCTAAGATAACTTGTTAACCATTTGTCAACCCACTCCCTTGAATCACAATCATTGCAAGCTTGCATTGCACATGAAGAAAAAAAGAATACCATCTTCTGTGTATCAATACTCCATGAACCTGCATTTGAGCTAAGGAAAGAGTGTAGCTCACTCAATCCTATTAGTGTACAACAATCCTCATATGGTGCAAGTTTAGTATCATCCATCAACCAAAAATACCTACAAATTGAAGATGTACCTTCATTACCTAGACCCATCGAAGCATTATACCACTCGACAATTGATCTTGTATATGTCAACTTTGCACTGTCTTTATACTTTAACTCTTCTCATGCTAATGCTCTTTTCACGCATGCTCCTGCACCATCATGCTCCCCCTTTCCATGCCCGACCTCACAAAAGTTCCACATATGTTGTACACCTATAATGACATGCATCTTACTCAACTAGTAGAACATGTGCGAGTTCTTGAACCGTGTTGCATAGTTATCCAACCATATTATATGCCGAACGTATGCTATGCCCCTCTGAGTGAAATCATTGTAGAGCATATGGAAGAAACCTTGCACGAAATCTAGAGAATGTGTACGATCATTACTAATAAAAAAGTGATACTCCCTCAATACCTTCCTTTGGTCCTCTATACTATTAGTTGCATGAATGAATGCTATTTGCATAAATATCAAAACTTGTGTGGAGTTGTAATACTGTGACTACACCTCATGTTGTGGCTATAGGGTGTAGTTCTCTACAAAGTCAACCACTGATACTATGCTTCCAACTGGAAATGTGTCCTTGTATAGCTTGAATTACGTGTCTAGCCATCGGGCTCTATGGGTATGCCTTGCATACTCATACACTATATTGTCATGAAACATGGATATAAAATGATACACTGAAATCTTCTGAATAACCAAATCACACCTTTCTGCTTGAGACCCATCTTTGTAGTGTATGCCACTGTTTTATACTTCCCAAACTCTACTAGTTTCTGCCCCACCTCATCTGAGCTTTCCATATGTTGACATACTGGCATACACTATAAGCCACTACAACGCTCACATGAACCATTGAAGCATGCTGTCCTATAGAATATTTGACCATCCTCTATTTCACATAATTTTTTTGATAATAACTCTCTTGAAGATTTTGGTGGGGCTTCTATGCCACAATCCTGCAAAACATTGTTACTATACAAATCACAAAATATAGAACGATAAACATCATAATGGTTAGAGAATTCAATATGTAGTCTACAACAACAAGTAGTGCGTGTGTGATTTATTTTGACATATTTTTTTTTAAGAATTTCAAAAAATCTTTGACAACTAATTTGAGGATAATCCATTTGAAATTTATAAAAAAAATGGGTTTGAGTCATATCCAAAAAATGCTTTGGATGTGGCTCATGGTTCCAACTACTGATTCTCCTTCTTTCCACATCCCTTTGATTTAGAGATAGCCTTGTTTTATTCTTCCAATGCTCTTCAATAAGTGTTCTCAATGCTTCAACAACTTTTTTATCTTTTTGTGGTAGTCTCCCTAAGAATGCCTATAATTAATTTGAATTAGAGCCCTCAATTCTTTGCAACCTTTGAACAAATTTTGATAAAGTTTTTCTACTAATTCTCATTTTTTCACTCGTCTTTCTAATGAGACAAGCTCTCTTGGTCTGAATTCTTAGAAAAGTTGATGTAATGACACGTCATGTGACATTACTATCCTTTTAGCGTGAGGTCTTACCCACACTCTCATATGCATCCATTAGATTCTTCACAATAGTGTTTTCACTCTATGCATTCAATGTTCTCAACCCAAGAGTCTTCATGATGTCTCTATACTTTATACCCCGCATCATTTCAAAAAATAGTTGACATCTTGCGGTGTCATTTATCCTTTCAAAGTACAATTTCCAAATCTTATCAGCATATCTTCTACAAGTGTGTGCTGGAATCTTACCTTCCATGTGCTGCAAAATATCCTCATCAATATTAATCAAATACTTTGGATTTCTATGAAAAATTCTAGGTGGTATTCTCTTAGGTACATACATCTCAACATTTCCAAATTTCATCAATATTTAATTGAGGTGGGCTAGATTGCGTACCTTCAATCGATGGTGGAGTAGAAGACATACCTTGAGGTTCTCATGGGGATGATGACATACCTTCTTCATAAAATCCAAGTGATGATGTACTCTCAACTTGATATGCACTCGATGGTGTCCAACCATATTCACTTGTGATAGATGGTGTCTTTCCATATTCACTTGCAGTAGCTGGTGTCCCTCCATATTAACTTATGCTTAATGGTGTCATTTTGTTTTCACTTTCCATAGAAGGTGTGTCTCCAACTACGGTATCCGAATCTATCTTACCATGATGCTTTTACATTCGTGCCCTTTGTGCTACCAAGTCTTGTTCTCTTTTTAATGGTTGAGGTTACTCTTCAGTTGGCTTGTTTTCATCAATAGTACCCAATTTCTTCTTTTCATGATATGCCCTCAACCGTTCTCTCTCCTTTTCTTTGAAGGTTTCATACTCTTCGTCTGTTAGTTTATTCCTTCGTTTCTTTGGCATGGCGGATAATTTTACCTATAGCATGGAAACAATATTAATATTAGTTCCTAAAATATTTATCCATTCAAATAAATGAAATATATGTCATTCAAGGCTTCATAAAAAATACTTACAATCATCTTGTAGAAGACTATTTCTAGCATAGACAAAGGTGGTGTAGGGGCATGCCATGATTATAAGAGAGGTAGAATTACTTTATTTTCCTTGTGTAAATGGGGTGTTAAAGAAGGGTTTGGATGAAATGTTGAAGGAAACTTCCATGTAATTGTTGTTTGAGCTTGTGCAAGGAATTTTTGAAGTGTTGTTGGTATTGGTGAGGTCCGCTAAGCCCGGTTGTCAAGACTTTCAATAAACCCTAGGTTATTTGCATGAAAGTTGAGGGTTTGTTTTTAAGGTTTTAAAGTAATTTAAAATAGAGTATTGACCCATTCCTCTCACCGTGGCCACTCTAAATCGAGGAATGGGTCTGTAGCATCACTAAAAAGGTGTGGGAATGTTGAGTGTGTACAAGAGAAATTTGGTGTTTTCCATGTGAATTTGAAAGGTTTTGACATGATAAAGTGAGTATTGTATTAGATAAGAATTTTTTCTTGTTTAATTGAGTTTTTGTAGGCCATTTTAGACCTATTTGAGGTGGTGGCATGTTTTGATAAGGTTGGGAAGTGTGTTTTCCAATAAGCCCTAGGTTATTTGCCTTAAAAAGAGGGTTTTTGGTTTTGGCATCTTGGTGGATGAATTTATGAGAAGTAATTGTGAATTATTTGGTTTGAATACTTATAAATTTCTTCCCACATGTCTTTGGAGGTTTTGGTAAAGTTTCAAGATAAGTTTCTTTCCTAAAATGTCCTAATTTGAGGTCTAGTTGGCATAGAAAACCTGATTTGAGAAAGTTGTTATAAAGTAACCAATAGTGGTTTGTTGGCATGTGATTGTGTACCCTAAAGGGTCCTTGAAATGGTTCAAGTATTGGTCTAAAATAATATTATCGAGAAGAAGTACCCGATTGAATGAGTTGGCAATGGTACAAGGAAGAGTGCTGATTTAGTGAAAAGTGAAGAGTTTTGAGAATTGTGATTTGTGAATTGTTGTTGTTGGTTGATTTTTTGTGTTTAGTTAGTTGCAAGAACTCCACTGGTTGCATCATAATTCAAATTATTTTTACATGCTTCTATTTTGATGACAACCTAAGGTTATAATGACAAACAAACAATGATCAGCATGGAATATAATTGCTTGACAAAATAATTCAATGAAAGCTTCAGAGAGTGGTATGCACTTCCATAATAAAGGATTGAGAAATGATGTTTTATTTTACTTCCTTAAAACGTATGTCATATATATGTGTATAAAAAATGTGGAAGCATACACAAGGTAAGTCAATTGTTAAATAACAAAATGCCTCAAAGAGATGTGGTTTAAAAATGTAATTGGCAAGTCTATAGAATTGTGTAATTTAAAATATGTATTGACAACCTAAGGTTATAATGACAAACAAACAATGATCAACATGGAATAGGAAAAATAAAAAAAATGAAAGAAAACCATAATAAAATGAAAGAAAATGTGTAAAGACTTCACATACCTAAAAAACTTGACTTTCAAATGATGGAGTTCAACCCAATTATGTAGCCTTAGCTTCTTCTTTCTTCAAAAATCCTCAACAATTTGACTTTTTCAAAACCTTATTCCCCTCCAAACTTCAATTGTATATCAGTTTTCAATGGAATTCAAACTTGAATTGATATTATATGTCTTTCAACATGAAAAATCTTCTATTTCATGCAAAGGTGGTAGAAAGATCATGGAAAAGGTGGTGGAATGTGAAAAACATACTTGCACACTTCACAACATCATCAAAAAGCTAACTTTTGTTGGAGCACGTGCAAAACTAGGAGAATATGAAGAATATGGGCCTTGAGATCATGAGTATATTGAGTTTTTTTTCATTTTTAGTGCAACACAAAACACGCTCGTGTTATAATGCGAGCACATTATTTCTTCCTAAAATGACCATATCTCTACTTCTTCAAAACACGCCCGTGTTATGAGAAAGTTGGTTTTTTAATAGATTTATTTTCTCTCTTTGTCTATACCCTATATACCTTGATT